>JARHVA010000796.1:2545000-2927500 GCA_037957365.1 Torreya grandis
CCCTTGTACAAGTCTAAAATATCTTTGTACATGGTCAAAAGGGATCTTCTTTGTCTCCATTTCTCACTAATCATATATCTAACACCATCTCTATAACCCTATCATATGATACCTCAACCCTGCCCACTATGGCCATCCAACATATGTCCATCATATCACATCCCCAGGCACCAAACACTCAAAAACATCTCAGAACCAATCCATATCCCTCACCCCACCTCCTACCTTTATGTAGGTAGATAACCTCCTCCATCACATAAAACTAGCCACATAATTTGTTAGTGGATAAGTGCCATTAAGTACACCCAAGGGTCTTAATACCTTGATATGCTCATACACCCAATAATGTAACGCTAAGCTGACACTGACCTTGTAACACTAGTGTACCTTGAAAGCCCATAGCTCCTTGTATACCTGTACCAATAACACATGTGCCTAATCAAACAAAGTCCTCCTTAGGAGCATCTCGACCAGCACACCAAGAAAAATATATGGAAACTGCCCACCAACTGAATTTGGTAGCATGAAACTCATCAGAGCCATCATCATCATTATAACCAGGCACCTATCATCAAGAATAAGCTGATACATAGGACCATACCTAAAACCACCTGCATGAAACTCTACCTATATCTAGTCCATATAGTAGTCCCACTCCTCGCTCTCTATATGGTATATCAGATCCCCACAGATGGGTAACCAAGTGATCCTCACAACATGCTCTAGTAGTATCATGACTTCGCTTGTCAGCAACCAAAACATGTTGGTCATTGGGTCCCATCTCTTAATCAGTTCCACCAACATCCTAGGATCTCAAACCATGTGTTGATAATGCCATACTAAGCCTAAGCTTACGGCCTCCTCCTCATTGCTCATTACATCTTGTACCTGTGTGAAGAATATGAGAATGTGATCCCTCAGGTGAATTTTCTCTTGATCCTATATTCCATTGAACATGTTAAACACATATGCCTATATCCACTATCTATTAATTCTATCATCTTAGCATATTTATAAATAGAATTAACTCTACCAATTAGTGAGAATTCACTTGAGCTATAATCTTATTTTATATTCTACCATATCCTATCTTACAAATTCTAAGCATCCTCAAGGCACAAACACCCTATGTTGCCTCTTAATCTTATATTCACCCCTATTTATACCTTTGCTCCTTAAATAAAATAAAACAAAGCATGTAACAACTTTATAGCCAGGCTAAAAACTTTTCTATTTATCATTAGGGGCCAACCATCAATGGTTTTCCCAACTGTCGATGGTCCCCTAGGCACCTTTTGACTTGAACCCTTGACCGTTGATGGTCGGGGTGATCGTTGGCAATCACTATGTACCATCAAGCCATGATATTTTATGCCCTACCCATTCAAAATCCATACCTACCATCAAAATTTCACAACTACATTGCATCTACACTACTTTACTACATCCTACCTACCATTTTCTCCCCCCTAGTTCCTAGATTCTCAACATTTTACCTAATTTTACAACTAGGGCAATCTTAGGTCAAACCCTAACAGTTTAAACCTAAAATTTCACCAAATTTTATTATCAATTACCATTTCACAATACATTAATAATTTTATCTACCACACTATCATATAACACATGATCCTTACCTCATTACATGACCTATACCACAGATAGAGCCCACATCCCTCCACTTAGTCACGCTCTCATCCACCATCCATCTCAGTCAACACACACTAAATCATCTCAAGCACTGGTTCAACCAATCATAGCTCTAGACCTTGGAATCAACTCGGTCAACCTTGGTACAAAATGTAATAGTCAAAAAACAATCAAGCATATCTTTTAGAGGTAAAATGTCAAAAGTGAAAATGACTTTTCATTTTCACTTTTTACATATTTTAGCTTTTAGGGTTTCACCCTCAGTCATCAACAATCATGGTGATCATTTATGGTCAACCCTAACTGTCGATGGTCAGATCTCCACTTTACAACTACCTTAGCATAGGGCATTCTTTAACATCCCATTATTTGAATACTTATTTTCAACATCTACCTTACCCATTTTTCTTAGCAAATATACCACCTTTCTAGCTAGAACTATGTTTGTCTTGAAGATGAGGTGGGGTCTTGTATCCCCTCATATATGTAGGTAGTGTTTACTTATTGCATATAGAGTCAACTTAGTTGTACCCACCCACACACTCCTCTTTGCCCATGTCCACCTCGATGTTGATCATTTTTGCTTTAGTATTTTTTCACAATTTGTGCTACCTATGCTTAGTTATTTTGACCACACTAGACAAATTTTCCATGTTCCCTATACACATTTTTCACCACCTTGTATATAGACCTGAGCATTCATGTCTTCTTGACAACATTTCTTACCTTGGACACCCACAAACATACTAAAACTACTTTGGAGACTAACAGGTGTATCCCACTACCATGCCTACAACAATCATGTGTTACATTGGTCACTTATCTTCTTCACTTTTTCAACCATTGAAAACTTTCATCTTTATGCAATTTTGACTCTCACACTTCATCACATTTTTTACCTTATCTCACCATCTACCCATTTATTAAACCCTAACTCAATTTCATTTTACCTCATCACCTCCCAGTTTGAGGGGGAATACCTCCTCTTGAACTCGGGGCAACCCTGACCTCACCTAGCTTCCGTTTTTGTTCTATAGCTTGTCGATTCAAGCCACATAATAAAAATGGGTAAATGTAAACACTAGAATCCCATACATTAGATTCTAACTATCAAACCCATAAATAATTCCTTGGACCCTTTAAATGAACCAAAACCCATTTTTTAAACCAATCAAATAGTTAGACTTAAAAGCATCCTTTTTGGCTACTTTTGACTGATGGCCTTGATCATCAATGGCTAGGATAACCATTGAAGGTCACCTAACCATCAATGGTTAGGATAACTATTGATGATCAGCCCCCACCATTTGGGCTTTTAAATGTAGATAAGCATGCAAACACCAACAAATAACCACTTAACTTTTTTAAATATAAGTTATGCAAATCCTCTCATGAGACCTTGCATGAGAAATTTATAATTAGAAGCACCTCTTAAACCTCCACTTGAGTTTCTAGCCCTTCCCTATAATAAGAGGAGAGTAACAAGAGATCAAGCCATCTACAACTATTATCAAGAGCTCAAGTATTCATAGTTTTTTTATTGTAGGTCATCCATCATTATCAAGTGTCATCAACAATCTATTTGTGAGAGCCAATCTACCATTACCTCTCAGATTAAGTTTCCAAGCACTATCATTCTACTAGAATCAAACCAGATTCCACCTAGAAATCAACAATATCTACCAATCAATCAATCCATTTTTGGTGAGTCACATATTTGATTACTATCATTTATCTATTTTTATCCCTTTTGCCATTAACAGATCCTACACCAAACTCTTAGAATTCATTTTTTAAATCTCATCTCTAGCTATTGATAAGCCCAAAATTGGACAATCAACCATTGACGGTCATCCTAACCTTCGACAATCACCCCAACCATTGATGGTCACTTGTGACAGGTTAAAACTAGAAAACTAAAAGTCCATTCCTTGTCCAACCAGATCCTTCTTCCTGAGTTTTTCCCTATTATCTGAACTCTGCTAGATTCCCTGAATCACACCTCCACCCACTAGTACTAATCAGTTTCTTGCTAATTAGATCATTTCTAGTCTATCTACTTTATCAAGCATATCCTTGTTATTCAATTTCAAATATCTTTTTGTTATTTATGTAAGTACCTTCTATTTAGTTTTATAAGCTTAATTGTTTTAAAAATGGTGGATTGATAGTTCCTAAGGAAGCCCACGCTTTTGGGATCTAGCTAGTGCTAGGAAATCCACCTAGATACTTGTATAATGAATAAATGTGTTTTAGTATTGTCTTATCCATAGGTTTTCCTCCCCAGTCAAAGAGGAGTTCTTCACAATCTTCTAATTTAATATGTACACCATTTATTAGGTATTTCTACCATATCCCATATTTCTAGTTTTACTATCTTCTTCTGAACAATAGATAAATTTAAATGAAATAATGATAATCCCATCTTGGATGTTTCTTCTTAGGATAAATCCTCCTTACTCACTAGAGATTAGCTCACCTATAAAGCTTTTGAGCCTGAAAGAGTTAACTTTTGAAATGATTTAGTAAATTGTGTTGCATAAAAAAAATGGGCTTGAAGTATCTAAAAGAACTTTGGGTCTCACCTTTAGGAATTAGGGATAGAAAATTATAGTTCAAATTGGGGTCAATTCCATAATTTAGGCAAGAGTATTTAGTTAGGACAACTACGTCATTACCCACAATACCACAAAAAAACTTAGAAGAAAGTAGCAGGGAAAAACTACATGTTTTAGTTCCTCAAAAGAAAAGGGGGCCATCAATGCCTTATTTTGATGATCTAAGACCAATTTATGGATATGTTTAATGCCCTAGGTTTATTCCTTCAATTCCACTGCTTTAAGATTTACCAGCAGACTACTCAGGCAATCTACAGCCTCCTACTGAATCTCAAATTGCTTCTCTAGAGGGTGACCATATTTAGACAAGATGGAAGACATGTGATTGACATTACTATGAAGTTGACTAGAATTATGGATTTTTTTTATTTTTCTATCTATATTTTTGATCTAAGTGTCTCATGATTTGTATTTCTAGAAGATCTCTTCCCTATCATATAACTCTGAGAGTTCTACCAAAACTTCCTCTTCTTTAAGATGGAGGTTAGAATCCATACCAAAGTTGAGAACCAATTTATTGAGTGCATCCAGTTCTTCTCTAACCCAAGGGATTTCTAAAAATATATTTTTGAAACATTCCCTATTCCAGGTCTTAAGGCGAGCCTTGATATGCTGTAATTTTTTGTTAAAGATGAAAGGTTTAGATACTTTCCTAAACTTAGCTTCACATCACCATTTTTCCACTAAATTGAAGAGAGAGGGGTTTCATAGCCACATTAAATCAAATTTAAAAGGGAACTTAAGTTGTTCACCATCTTCTTCAAATTTGAGCTCAATAGGGGCATGGCCAAAACTAGAGATCGAGAGGATTCAACACTCAAAAGCCCAATCAACTTTAATATAAAGGGGAAAAAATTGGTCTAGTCTTTCTATAATATTTTAGAACCCAAGACGTATGTTGGTCTAGGAAACCAACCCGATTTAGGATTAATGTCCACCAGGGTAAAGGATTCAACAAATTGAAGAAAGTCTTAAGATTTTGAAATTAAAGTTGGATCCCCCTTGCTTGCCAATATTATTCAGAATAACATTGAAATACCCACCCAAAATAAAATAATGGTCCACCATTAAAGACATTTGGTGCTAAATCTCACTCCAAATTTGATCTTTCCTAACTATATAATTAGGCCCATAAAAATTGAACAAGAAAAAAGAAATTTCAGATGCAAAGATAAGAACCTTACAAATATACCATCCCTCTCTAAAACTAATGGCTTCCACTATTACTCTCTTTGGAGCCCAAATGATTACCATTTAACCAGAAGCCCCATGGGAATCTACAAAAAGCCCTTTCCAACTGCTCCAATTTTTTCCCCCCAAAGACTTGCCTTTTACTTTATTGAGTTTGATTTCTTAAAGAAGGAACACATCAAAGAAAGAATCCTAAAGTTGACACCTAACCATGCATATTTTTTTAAGGGTATTTAAGCCCCTAACATTCCACAAAATGAGCTTCATTTTGCTTAGTGAGGTATTCCACTTGCTACCTACCTGATTGAGCAAAAATCTTAATGGCTTTTTATTTTCCTACCACTAATTTCGTATTCATTTGATCTTTCTTAGATTTATGTCACCTTTTATTTACTGGCCCAAAAATTAGATGAGATATTTTAAATTCTATTTGGGAGAGGGATAACTACTCCATGGAAAGAATATCCTCCTCCTAAAATTCCTCCAAAAGTGGATACAATTGGAGATTTGCTATCAATTCTAAGTCCTGTTGAGAGGGGCTGATAAACTCATTTAGCTCTAGAACCTCCCTTTGTTCCTTTCTACAATTATCTAGGATTATCTCTTGCTCCTTCCCATCTCCATATAGGACCCCTATATACATCTTTGTACCACAATCAGATGAAAAAATGGATGAGATTTTATTTAATTCCTTTGAGATGAAATCACACTCTTTCATTATTGAGATGGGTGATAAGACTTCACCACTTTCAAGCCTTTCTTTAAGCAGTTATATTGCCCCAATGTTAATATGTAGATCCCTCCTAAGAATTCCAACCATCTGAATTTGGGTGAGAGACTAATCTTCTCCTAGGGTTCAAGAAGCCCTAAAGAGGTTGATAACAAAACTTCAACTCGCACCCCCCTCACCACCCTGGTTTTCTACCCCTAGCTCTAGGGCATTCTCATCGAAAGTTCCCTATTTCTTTACATTTGTAGTAATAAAATGGAACCTTTTACAAATCAATTTTTTAGTTCCAAACACCTTCTAAAGAGAGTAAATAGATATAATTAGGGATTGACTCATCTAAATTCAACACAATATAGACTCTAGAGGGCTTAAGAAGAGGAGAGTAGCAAGAGATCAAGCCATATGCAACTAATATCAAGAGCCCAGGGATTTAGAGTTTATTATTATAGGTCATCCAACATTAGCAAGCATCATCAATAATCTATTTGGGAGAGCCAATCTACCATTACCTCTTAGATTAAGTTTCTAACCATTGTCATTCTGCCAGAATCAAACCAGATTCCACCTATGAATCAACAATATCTACCAATCAATCAATCCATTTATGGTGAGTCAAATATTTGATTACTATCATTTATCTATTTTTATCCCTTTTAACATTAACATATGCTACACCAAACTCTCAACATTCATTTTTTGAATCTTGTCACTAGTTGTTGATAAGCCAAAAATTGGACAGTCAACCATCAATGATCATCCTAACCATCGACGATCAGGCCTAACATTCGATGATCACCCCAACCATTGAAAATCACCTGTGGCAAGTTAAAACCAACAAACTAAAATTCCATTCCTTGTCCAACTAGATAATTCTTTTTGATTTTTTCCCTATTCTCCAAACTCTGCTAGATTCCTTGAATCACACCTCCACCCACTAGTATTAATCAGTTTCTCACTAATTGGATCATTTTTAGTCTATCTACTTTATCAAGCATATCATTATTATTTAGTTGCAAATATCTTTTGTTTATTAATGCAAGTACCTTCTAGTTAGTTTTATAAGCTTATTTTTTTTAAATGGTGGATTTATAACCCCTAAGGAAGCCCAAGCTTTTGGGATCTAGCTAGTGATAGGCAATTTGCCTAGATAATTGTCTAATGAACAATTTTTTTTAGTATTGTCTTATCTTCCCCAGTCAAAGAGGATTTCTTCATAATCTTTTGATTCAACATGTGCACCATTTATCATGTATTTCTACCATAACCCATATTTCTAGTTTTACTATCTTCTTCTAAATAATAGAGAAATTTGAATGAAATAATGATGACCCCATCCTGGATGTTTCTTCTTAGGATAAAGCCTCCTTACTCACTAGAGATCAACTCACCTATGAAGATTTTGAGCCTAAAAGAGAACTTTTAAAATGATTTAGTAAATTGTGTTGCATAAAAAAATGGGCTTGAAATATATAAAGGAAGTCTGGGTCTCACCTTTAGGAATTAGGGATAGAAAATTATAGTTCAAATTGGGGCCAATTACCTAATTCAGGTGAGAGTCTTTAGTTAGGGCAACTACGTCATTACCCATAATACCACAAAAAACTTAGAAGAAAGTAACAGGGAAAAACCACATGTTTTAGTTCCTCAAAAGAAAATGGGGTCATCAATGCCTTATTTTGATGATCAGAGACCAATTAAGGGATATGTTTAATGCCCTGGGTTTATGCCTTCAAGTCCACTACTTTAAGATTTACCAGAAAACTGCTTAGGCAATCTACAACCTCCTCCTGAATCTCAGATTGCTTCTCTGGAGGATGACCATATTTAGACAAGATGGAAGACATGTGATTGACATTACTACGAAGTTGAGTAGAATTATGGATTATTTTTGTTTTTCTATCTCTATTTTTGAGCCAATTGTCTCATGATTTGTATGTCCAAAAGATATCTTCCCTAGCATACAACTCTGAGAGTTCTACCAAAACTTCATTTTCTTTAAGATATAGGCTAGAATCCATACCAAAGTTGAGAACTAATTGATTGAGTGCATCCAGTTCTTCTCTAACCCAAGGGATTTCTAAAAACATATTTTTGAAACATTCCATATTCTAGGTCTTAAGGTGAGACTTGATATGTTGTAATTTTTTGCTAAATATGAAAGGTTTTGATCCTTTCCTAAACTTAGCTTCACATCACCATTTTTACACTAAATTGAAGAGAGAGGGGTTTCACAACCACATCAAATCAAATTTAAAAGGGCACTTCAATTTTTTGCCATCTTCTTCAATTTTGAGCTCAATAGGGGCATGGTCAAAACTAGAGATGAGAGTATTCAACACTCAAAAGCCCAATCAACTTTAATATAAAGGGGAAAAATTGGTCTAATATTTCTACAATATTTTAGAACTCAAGATGTGTCTAGGAAAACCAACTCAATTTAGGAGTAATGTCCACCAGGCTAAAAGACTCAACAAACTGAAGAAAGTCCTTCTAAGATTTTGACTCAAAGTTGACTCCCCCTTACTTGCCAATATTATTCAGAATAACATTGAAATACACACCCAAAATAAAACAATGGTCCACCATTAAAGACATTTGGTGTTGAATCTCACTCCAAACTTGATCTTTCCTAACCACATAATTCGGCCCACAAAAATTGAACAAGAAAAAATAAATCTCAGATGCAAAGATAAGAACCTTACAAAGATTCCATCCCTCTCTAAAACTAATGGCTTACACTTTTACCCTCTTTGGGGCCCAAATGATTACCATTTGACTAGAAGCCCCATGGGAATCTGTAAAAATCCCTTTCCAACTGCTCTAATTTTGGCCCCCAAAAGACTTTCTTTTTACTTTATTGAGTTTGATTTCTTGGAGAAGGAAAACATCAAAGAAAGACTCCTAAAGTTGACACCTAACCACACATATTTTGTTAAGGGTATTTAAGCCCCTAACATTCCACAAAATGAGCTTCATTCTTGTTTAGTGAGGCATTCCACTTGCTACCTACCCGATTAATCAAAAGTCATAATGGCTTTTTATTTTCCTACCACCAATTTTGTATTCATTCAATCCTTCTTAGATTTATGTTGCCTTTTATTTGCTTGCCCAAAAATTAGATGAGATATTTTGCACTCTATTTGGGAGAGGGATAAATACTCCATAGAGAGAATATCATCCTACTCAAAGTCCTCCAAAAGTGGAGACAATTGGAGATCTACTATCGATTCTAAGCCCTATTGAGAGGGTCTGATAACCTCATTTAGCTCCAAAACCTCCCTTTGTTCCTTTCTACCATTATCTAGGACTCTCTCTTGCTCCTTCCCATTTCCATCTAGGACCCTTATATAGATCTTCGTACCACAATCAGATGAAAAAATGGATGAGATTTTATTTACTTTGGTTGATATGAAATCACACTCTTTCATTAATGAGATGGGCTATAAGACTTCACCTCTTTCAAGCCTTTCTTTAAGCAGTTATGTAGCCCCAATGTTGATATCTGGATCCCTCCTAGGACTTTTAACCATTTGAATTTAGGCGAGAGACTAAGTCTTTTCCTAGGGTTCAAGAAGCCCTAAAGAGGTTTACAACAAACCTACAACCACGCTGCCCCTCCCCCCCAACCTAGTTTTCTACCCCCAGCTGTAGGCCATTCTCGTCAAAAATTCCCTATTTTTTATCATTTGTAGCAATAAAATGAAACCTTTTACACATCAATTCTTTGGTTCCAAACACCTTCTAGAGAGAGTAAAAAGATATAATTAGGCATTGAATCATCTAAATTTAATAAAACATAGACTCTAGTGTAGGAAGTAAACACCCCTTCCAAATATTTTGGGTCTATTTTAATTAAGGTATCCAACATTGTGCCAATATTTCAGAGATATTTTTCACTCTTATATTCCACCAAGAGTCCATAGAGCTTGACCAAGGTTGGGAATCTATCATTTTTTACTAATAAAGGATTAAAGTTGGGGCTCCAATATTAGAGCCACAATCCTGCACCCATGAACATCCATGGACCCTTTTCAAGAATATCTTCCTTAGCTTGATCAGATGGGTAACTAACCAAAAAATAACCTTAGGGAGGAATCGAGTAGCGAAGTCCTACCCCTAGTTATCCTCGATCCATTTTTTCATGTCTCTCATTTCCAGCTAATGACCTGAAAATTTCCTAATCAACGCTCTGCTCTTTAGGGACTAGACGTTCTCTAGAAAATCTTGGTTTTCAAAATATATCTATTGCATCTCCTCCTCCCTCCCTTTACCAAGCCTAGAGTGCCACTCTTGGGCTATAAGGAATTCCCTGGCCATCTCCTTCCCTTTGGATGACTGAGGAAAATAACCTCTGCCTTCTTCTATCTTTGGTCTAGCCCATTCTTCCTCAGAGGGCTTATGGAATTCCTTAATACAAACATGCTATTCTTCTTCCAATCTTTCATTGCAAGAATCTTGGATTTCCTGCTAGATTTTCCTTTTAGAAAGTTTCACTCCATTTTCACTTGTTTTTCCCTTTCCTAGGTAGGGGTGATTAATCTATTGTTATTTTTGCTATTATCGTTGTTGCTTTCTGACCCTAACCATTTTTTATATTAATAATTTTAAGTTAAAACATTTTTATAACTATAATGTCATCAAACCAACGATGAATAGTATCCTTAGCCATGGGCTGTGGATGTATCTCGATGTATTGAACATAAGTTTTATGCCATATGTTGACCTTTGTTGCATTGAACACCGAGTTGATAGTCTATTGTATTTGGATACTTTTTATGAATATTCTATGGTAACTTAGCATGAAAACTACACTACAAAGTAAGCATCTTTAGTAATGGACCCCAAAACCTCCCACTCCTAACACTTAACTCATTTACCACTAGACTATCATCACCAGATAATAATATAATACTAATTATTATTTAATATAAAATATTTAAAATTATTATTTAATATAAAATATTTAAAATTAAGCTTTTTAAATTATATTTAATAATATTTATGATAATTTGGGAATTAACATCTTGAAAATAAACCTTGATTATTTTTCATAATAATGTTTAACTTCAGTCAACTCAAAGCTATCAACTTTACGTTAGTAATGGATTTTCAACTCAATCTTATGTATGTTATATAGTGTGAAATATTTTGGTTTTCAATTTTAATAATATATTATTCTTAATAATCAATAATATTATTAAAAATATTTTAAAATATTATGTGATGTGAAAGATTTAGTATTAATTTTTGATCTTATTTATATATGATAGAATGGATAACTCATAATTTAATATTAAAATTTGAATATTATTTTAATTTTAATTATTGATCACATGTATATATATATTCTCGATTATATTTTTATTTATTGAATTTAGAGCATCAATATAATGAGAATTAAAGAGTGTTCATTTAAATTTTTTAATTTTAAATATATATTTTAATAATAACTTAGGTCTCAATTAATCAACACAATTTTTTATTTTATTATTTTGGTATAGAGTATGAAATTTTTTGATCTTCAATTTTAATAATACTATTAAAAAATATTTAATAATATTATGCGATATAAAAAATTTAATATTAATTTTTTTTCATCCATCAATTTTATCGATTACAACTTAATTTAAAGAATATAAATATTATTTCATTTTAATTATCAATAAATATTTATATACATTTACAAGCAAACATAGTTTTAGTAACATTTATTCATCCCTGCCTTGTAGGGAATTATAGGAATAGATTGAAACAAAAGTTCCTATCCAACGAACCAGTAAAATGTAATTTTTTTTTGCATTTCAAAGTTTAATATTAAATATTAAAGAATATTTCATACATGTTCTAATGAAATATTCCATTTAGCTATTAATGATTGGATATATTTTTTTAAATTATATATATATATATATATATATATATATATATATATATATATATATATATATATATATATACTTCATAAATTGCACTCAAGTTTATTTCCACCACTTATTATTATTGCTAGTGACAACTCCAATTTATATTTATTATTATTTATTAAAATTTAAAAACTTTGCATCTAAAAATTCTGAAATTCAACTTTCTAAAAAAATTAATTCATAAAAGCATCAACATAATTTATTTTTAATTAACATGCATAACCAAAAAAATTATGAGTTATACATCATTCATATTATTTAAAAAAATAATTATTAATTACTTACATAATAACCTTTATATTTATTGTTATTTATTAAAATTGAAAAAAAAATCATCCAAAAACTCTAAATTAACTAGTAGAAATTAACTTTCTAAAATAAACTAGTTAAAAAAAATATCAACATGATTTTATTTTTAATTTTTAATATATAATATTTTTTAAATTTTTAATTATTATTTTAGTTCAACTTTTATGTTATATAATATATATATATATATATATATATATATATATATATATATATATATATATATATATATATATATATATATATATATATATATATATATATATATATATATATATATATATATATATTGATATTGAAAGAAAAGGGGTAAAAATTTATTCAATCAAAACCAAATTACAAAGCAAAGGCCAAAGGTCCACCACAAGACTACATATTCCTATCCTCTAATAAAAGCTGATCAAAAATCCCATGATAATCCAAAGGAATCTCATCCCTTCCGCTAATATCCCAGCTATCCTCATTCTCAGCAGCTCACTTAGCCAAACAATCTGCAACTCTGTTCCATCCACGAGGGATATGACGAAAGGAGACAGAGTCCAAGGAACTACACAGACTTAAAATTTGTCTCGCCAGAGAGGCTAACTTCCAATTAACATTCTCCAAACTCTGGTTATTCAGCATGTCAACAACAATTTGAGAGTCAGACTCACATATAATCCTTTTCCAGCCCAAAGAACATCCTCTCTCAACAGCAGTCTTAATAGCAAGAGCCTCCATCAAATTATTCGAGTGTTGGCCCTTGTAGATAGAGAAAAGAAAAACTACCTCCCCATCATTACTTCTACCTATAGCCCCAATACTAGCATGACCTGGATTCCCCTGAGAAGATCCATCTGTGTTAATCTTCAAGATCCCAGCCGGGGGAGGAGTCCATTGTCCAACCCTACAAACATGTTGCTTACCATGGAAAGGCCTTTTCCTAAGAGTGCCTCCCTAATTATTGCCGTCCAGGTTCAAATTCCTCACAATAGCTTGGTCACCAGGATCTATACTCTCAGACATATCACATTTTGCCAAGATAGTCTCCTGAAGCCTATTAAGAATCTTCCTCCACAATCGAAGGCCATCTAACTTAGAGTCACAAAAAATTTTGTGGTTCCTTTCCAACTAGAGGTTCCAAAGAATAAAGACCGGGCCAACTATCCAGGCAACCTGCAAGAAGGATGTATTCGTTGGAGGTCTGCCCAAGCTTTCCCAAAAGTCACTGAGAGAAGTGGCATGAATACACCCATGACTCCAAGCCTCGCACCATCTATGCTATATATCCCTCGAGAAAGGGCAAAGAAAACATAGGTGAGAGGAACACTCTTCATTGTGCACACATAAGAAGCAAATAGAAGGCCCCTAAAAGCCTCTTTTGTAAAGATTATCCTAAGTGAGACATTTTTTCTGAACAAACAACCATAAGAAAAAATTACATTTAGGCCAAGAGAAGTTATTCCAAACCTTCTTCCACCAGTGCACTTCATCTATACCATGTAGGTTCCTGTCAAGTATAACATATCCTTGAGCCACAGAGAATTTGCCTTTTGGGCTAGGACTCCAAGCCAAAACATCCCTACCATTGAGGGAGCTGAAAAACTGATCCTCTAGCACCTGAGAAAGAAGAGCACAGTCCTCATTAGAGCCACCAGTAGGCCACTCCTGAGAATCTTTCCAACACGTCACCTCCAACTAACCCAAGCGCTTAATAGTCTTGAAGTGCTCCACCTTCCACCAACTAGCATTAGTAAAAGTGTGGCAAAGAGGCTGGAGCTAAGGAAAGCTAGAAATCATGGGTGGGTGGCCATCCCAAGAGTCATGCCAAAACAGAGCATCTGAGCCTCTGTTACAAATCCAAAAAAGTCCCTCCTTAATCAGCTACACTCCCTTCTTAAGGGTATTCCAAACACAAGATCCTTTACCCATCAAATCCAGCCGTGGCACCTCTGAGCTATCCACACCAGGAAAATACTTGTAAGAATCTTGGCCCAGTCTAAATGCTAATTAGTACACCACCTCCAATACAACTTAGCAGCTAGGGCCATGACCAAAAGCACCATAGACCTAAGCCCAAGGCCACCCGCATGCTTTGGCCTACAAACATACTCCCACTTAACAAGACTCCACTTTGAAGAGAGGAGTGTACCAGACCAAAGAAACTTCTGAGAAAGAGCATCAAAATCCTTCACAAAGCTAGAAGGAGGAACTTGCACACAACACCTGTAAATAAGAAGAGACTGCATCACTGTCTTTAGAAGAACCAGTCTCCCAGCAGAAGAAAGCCACCTGAGAGTCTAGTGATTAACTTTACTCTAGAACTTATCCAAGATTCCTTGCCAATACACACGATACTGAGATCCCAAAGACAAGGGAACCCCAAGGTATATCAGGGGAAGGGAACCAATCTGAAATCTAAGGATCCTGGCAATCCTGATTTGAATAAGCTGGGAGGTATTGAAGAAATAGATGGAAGATTTGTCATCATTGATACACTGACTTGAAGCCTTCAAATAGATTTCTAAAGCTCGCCTAAAGTTCACAGCTTCACTAATTCTAGCAATGCCCATTAGCGCAGTATCATCCACAAACTGAAGGTGAGAATAGGGAGGAAGAGAGTCATTCCATCTCCAACCATGAATAAGACCCCTTCCCACTTGAGACTTAACAAATCTTCCTAGACCCTCTGCCATTAAAATGAATAAATAAGGAGATAGAGGGTCTCCTTGCCAAAGCCCCCGAGAAGCCCTGAACAAATTAGAAGGTTCCCCATTTACAAGAACCGAAAAGGAAGGAGAGGTCACACAACTTAGGATCCAATTCACCCACTCTTTAACAAAGCCAAACGCCAAGAGAATGCTCTGTAAAAATTCCCAGCTCACCCGATCATAAGCTTTAGCCATGTCGAGATTTATAAACATAGCCCTCTCCTTAGAATTAGCCATCGAATGAATAGCTTCCATTGCCCCACTACACCATCCAAAATTTGTCTTCCTTCAACAAAACCCCCTACTCCATAGAGATCAAAGTGCTAATAAGAGGCTTAAGTCTCTCCACAATCAGCTTGGTAATGATCTTATAGACAACATTACATAGTGCAATAGTTCTGAATTGATTCAACTGATTAGCTCCCTCTTGCTTAGGAATGAGCACCAAAAAAGTATAATTCATGGACTTGAGCATCTGTTTATTCTTATGAGATTCTTGAACCACCTCAAGGAGATCAAACTTTATTATTTCCCAAAATTCTTGGAAGAATTCAATTGGAAACCCATCAGGGCCGAGAGCCTTACCATTTTTCATGTTAAACACCACCCCATCCACCTCAAATAGAAAAATAGGCCGTAAGAGAGCTTCATTCATCTCCGTAGAGACTAGGTGAGGAATACAATCCAAAATCTCCCTCTCTTCATCCCTAGCAACAAGACCCTCCTTAGAAAAGAGATTTGAAAAATAGTTGACCGCAGCCCTGGAAATATCCACATTGGATGAGAGATGAGCCCCATCAGGTGAGATCAAAGAGGAGACATAATTTCCTTGTCTCTGAGCCTTGACCGAATTATGAAAGAATGTAGTGTTCCTATCCCCCTCCTGAAGCCAGTTAATCTGAGATTTTTGCTTCTAGAAGATCTCCTCCAAAAGCTCCCATTCCTCTAATCCTTTAAGAGCCAAAGACTCAACTTCACTAAGGTCAAGGGTCCTCCCTTGATCCCGAATCAACTGAGTTATGTTGTCTAACTTAGCCTAAGCAGTAATCCTCTGAGCCTATAGGTTTCCAAACCATATTTTATTCCACTTCTTCAGCCTGTACTTTACATGCTGAAGTCTCTTACAAAAAGTAAACATTGCCGCCCCATGGATAGGCAATCCCTCATACCACCACTCCTCCATAAGGTCCTGCAAAGAATGATCTCTTAACCACATTAGCTAAAATTTGAAAGATGAGTTTTTGGAAATTCCATAAGCCATAACTGAGAGCTTGATAGGCTAGTGATCAGAGCCTCTCTAATCAAGAATTTCTAAACTGGTGAGCAACCTATCATTCATCCAATAACATGAAACCAAAAATCTATCAAGTCTTTCTGAGATAGCCTCAGCACCACATATCCTATTGTTCTATGTAAAGATACCATTATTTGGCTTCACATCAATGAGATTCAAGGAATCTATCATATCCCTAAAAAGATATGCAGAGGGGTCCAACCTGGCAACTCCACCCTGTTTTTCCTCTAGACTAATAACTGAATTTAAATCACATACCAAAATCCATGGGAGATATGGGTCTACGGCGCGGATGCAGCTAATATGAGCCCAAAGATTTGACTTGCCTATAATATCAGTAGGAGCATAAATATTGGATAGAAGGCACCTTTCCCTAGTCGCCAAACAAGATGCAACCAAAGAGATAGAGGATCGACTAGAAATCCACCATAAGGGGAGAACTTTCCTCAGGTTCCAGAAGCAAGCAACCCCCCCAAACTATTACAATCTCCCACCCCTTGCCAATTGCCCTGGGGCCAGATGCAAGAAGCACAACTTTCCAAACCATCCACTGTAAGCTTAGTTTCCTAGATAAAAACCACATCAGGTAACTGAGAATCAATTAATCTATGAACAACCTTTTGTCTAGGAATGTCGTTCAACCCCCTGACATTCCAAGATAGAACAATTATTTATGGGGTTGGGAAAAGTGGGAATCAATGGGTTTCACAGATCCTGACTCAACCAAATTGTCCCCCATAATCTTGACCTTCTCTTGATCAGACTTTCTACCACTCCTTGACGGTTTATCAAGAGGCCCCTTTTTAAAGGATTTCTGTTGTAGGCCTAAACGAGGACGGGCTTTGCTGCTCTTAATCAAATCTAAATCTCCTCTAGGAATAGGGGGATCTGTAACCACCTCAATCGAGCTCATCAAAGCCTGTGACCCCTGGGTATCCCTAGTATCCTGAGCCTAAATAGGTAGATCCACATCAATCTGTACACTCTAAGGGTCCTCTAAAGAAAGCAGCTAGTGCTCCTTCATTTCCCCTTCTTCCTGAACTTCTTGTAGTCCCTTATCCCTAGAAGAAATCTCAACTGGAATCCCTTCCTCCTATACTAGGACTTTAAGAACCTCAAATCTATCAAAAATACCATCATTGTGTCTATCCATCCAAGTTCTCTTTTTACTTTTGCCTTTGTTATGGGATTTAACCTGAGTAAAGCCCTCATTATCCATAGGTATAGTAGATGCAGGTGACTTACCCTTATCCCCCTTAAGAGACCTAGAGTCATCCAAGGAAGCGGGCTTAAATCTGGGGCATTTGCGGAGTAAATGGCCATATTCATGGCAAATTCGACATCTAAATGGGAGAGTCTCATAATCCAGCTGTTGGATCCAAGAAGAGGATCCCATGCATATTTCCATAGAATCTGGTAATGGATTAGTCAAATCAACTTCTACACAAATACGAGCATAAGAGATTACCTTTCGTTCTTGAGTTTGTGTAGCCATTCCCACAAGCTTTCCAAGAAGTAGTGAGATTGAGTGAAGAATATCTTCCCTCCAAAACTCTAAAGGAAGTCTTGGCAACTGAACACACACAAGTACTCACGAGGGGATCTCTTCAGTTGAATTAAAGCCCGTGTGCTAAGGCTTGATGAAAAGCCCCACCTGGTTAAAGAAATAAGGGCCTCCTTCAAATGCTTTATTCCTATCTGACATACAAGAGAAAATAACCAAAATGCAATTGTTTGTTGCCAAAATAATCTCCATATCTCCTTCAAGATTCCACACCCGATGAGCCCAGGAATCTAGCATAGGTAAGGAGAGCCGAAGGCCCAAAAACTTGAAAATAAGGGCATGTTTATGCTAGTATTCAATATCCTCTAAAATCTACTCAGGTTGAATAGCCAGCACAGGCCGGTCTTCAGCTCTTTCCAGACATCCATTTACTTTTTTAATTTGAGGCATCCCTTTAGAGGATGAGACTCCATTTCCCATTGTAGGTTTATTCACTTGACCTTCGCCATTGACCTATGATGAAGAAGACAGATCAGCCATCTCCATATCCTCAGAGGTAATCTGAGAAAGCACTAATCTCTGATTATCCATAAGGCTAGCCCAATATCCACCAACAAAAGATGGGGTTGGAACCCACAGTCCCCAATCCCAAAAACCTACAACCAAATACCTATTCAGCACACAAAACAATAGAAAATCATGTTTAGCTTCCACCAAACTAGACGTTCCTGCAACCAGCACCCACACACCTTATCGGCCGCACCAAATCCCCTCACCCAACACGCAAAACATCCTATTGCCACCATGAACAGAACGCAGGAACAATAGCTAGGGCATGTGGGCCCTAGCTCACCACCAGAATGCGTCCATCGCCATCCATTTTTATTCACATTTATTTAATAATATTTAAAAAGGTAATATTACTCTAATTAATATCAAAATTCATGTTTTTTGATTTAGAATTTAACTTTCAAAATATTATTAGTTTTTGCATATTTATTATACTATACAAATTATTTTAGAAGTAATATTATAATTTCCAATACAATTGATAGACTAAAATAAAAAATGCAAGGATTAGCTGCATCATTAGATTAAAAGCAATGAATAGCTATATCAATAGATGAAAAATAAGGATTAACCACTAAAATTGAAATAAGGACTCCTTAACCAAACTAAATATAATTGACATTAAAATTTCTATTACTATAAACATAATTGAAATAGGGACTAACCGCTACATGATCCTTGTTAAACTTAAAACATCAATATAAAAATAATTAGACAAGCTTAACCCTAAATATTTTTCATGGGAGTGCTCGCTCTCAACCAAACAACTCAACTCAATGTGCTTGACTTTATCTTGATGCTTTCTTGGAAAAACAAAAACACATTGGAGTCCTATTTTCCATGGAAGTAAATGTTTTTAGATGTCCGACCACAAATATATAAGGACGACATTATACAATTTGATAAGAAAGCCAAAGAATTATGCTCAAAATTTTCATTAACAAAATTGGAGATCTGAAGACTGTACATGAGATGGAAGCTAGCATCGTAGGTCATGTTATGCTTGCTTTCGAGCATATTCATATTTTGAGCATTTATGATGAAATTATTATAACACCATCTTCAATACTACTACAAAAAACCCCATATTTGGAAGAAACAAAGTTGGGGATGGACCTTGGTGCTCTTGTTACCGTGGGGCCAAGTGAAAAAGGAGAAGGATGGCCATATGCTCTCGAGGGATGGCCTAATGTAGAGGATAAATGGCGATGGAGGGTTGGAAAAAGAAGAAATTCATCTGGGTATTAGAAAGATAGATTCCTGTGTTTACCTATATCACTGCAACAAGGCAGAAAGACTATTGAGTTTAGAAGCAAAGCTGAGGTTGCAAATTTGATAAAAAAACATATTCAGATCTAGATCTGAACAACTTTTTTTCTTCTTTCCAATGGCATGTGCCCTGCACTCCTAGGCAGGTATCCACTGAATAAGATGTGGTTGGTCAGTCTGGTTTAAAGCATAAGAGTAGAGAAATATATGGTGGAATATTTGAAAAGAAAATTGTTAAGAGGGCTTGCACTATAAAGGCAAGAATACCCAAATTTTCTACTTCAAATTCCCATGACGGTGAGCTCAGGAAAGATGAAATCTCTGATTTAGAGATAATAGAATCAGACAATGATAGTGATGTGAGGATAACTTTTAAAAGGGCTTGCATTGTGGAGAAAGCAACACCCAAGTTTTCTACTTCAACTACTAAGAACGGTGAGCCTTAGAAAAATGATATCTCTAATTTACTGAATTTTCCCTATGATATAAGAGCTGGGGTAGTTGTGGATGAGGTTTATCACGCTCTTCACATTCTAAGAGAGTCTCAAGAAAGATAATACAACATTATACAATAGAAATTGCTTGCTCAAAAAGATTTAATTATCACTCTTTTACAAACCAGGGATGGAGATGGGGATGGAGATGTTGAAAAAGAAGTTTAAAAGTTTCTGAACATGCTGAAAATTTGAAATGGGTTATTGATGGATGAGTGCGAGAATAATCACATTTATTAAATGTTTACAAATTGCTTGCTCAAAAGTATTTAATTATTAATAGAGTTTTTGTTTTCTGTATTTAAATATATATTTTTGTTTAGTGTTAAGGATTGGTCTCATCTTTTTTTTGGATATTTCTTAATATTTATATTTTGGTGGATGATTAGGTAACATTTTTTATACCATGATTTTTATGGTTGGTCCATTTAATATTTATATAATTTTAAAAATTTATATAAAAAAAATAAATTAATTGGATATTTTTAATAACATCTTACATGACTAATCATCAAAATAAATGATAAGGTTATCCCAAAATCAAACTATATTATAATTAAAATCAATATCAAAACTATATTATAATTAAAATAAATGTCATAAATCCATGGCATTGTGTGTTTAATGGCATAGTGATGTCTTGTTAAACACAAAACGAATATCCAAAATAAATATTTTAATGTGGAAAACTTTAATGTTAGAGGGCTCTCTTTCATCTATTAACAATTATTATTACCTTAGGCTAGGATTTCATTTGCTTAGGGTTCTTATGTTATAATTGGGTTGATCACATTTTGTGTAGTATTTTAAAATGTATATGTGACCTTTATTTATGTAAAATTATGTTTTATTTATATTTTTTTTTAGATAATTTGGTTTGGATGAATTGATGTTAAATATTTTTTTTGTTGAATTATGAATTCTAATTTTTTTCCACATATTTTGTTGACCTTCAATTTTGAATAATATTATTAATAATAATAAATTAAAATCAATTAAATATAGATTGATGCTAGTAAAACATATTTATTTATACTTAGTTATCTTACCTAAAAAGAGAGGAGAATACATTACATATAATATAGTTATAATGAACACATTGGATTATGTGTGATGTACACGGGTAAAAAAATATCCTTTAAAAAAATAAATACCAAGTTGGAAATAAATGTAGATTACAATTCAAAGCAAGAAAGGATATTACAAGAGTCAACCATCAAAGTAAGGATTTTGCAGATGCAACAAGATCAACCTTGGACATAAAGATATTCTAAGAATATGCACCATATAATTGGCATATCAAGAGTATATTTTGGGAATATGCACAAATAACTAGCCAATCATTTAGTTTGCAAGCTATATGGAGAAAATAAGAGTTTCCAAGGGGTCCAAGGGGACCTATGAATAGGGACTTTGGTCTCTCATTTGAGACATCATTCGATATTGGTTGGATTATGTCTTTTTTATGAGAAGAATGAGATTCAAATATTAGAGTAAAGTTTGGAGGAATATAATATGTCATGAAGGTTTTATGATATTACATGTTGCTTATCATTGCCATAATGGTGATTTGCATAAAGGAGATGTACATTATATTTAATACTTTAAATAAATATGATGAACGTTATCTGAAGTGAATATTTGTTACATGTGATAGTTGATAAGGTTTGTATGTTTACTTGCACATTTTTTTATTACCTTAACTATATCTCTATATAAATGTGGTGTTTAATGTTATTTTGATCTTCCTAGAGTGAGTGCTTAAGTATTATATCCTAGGTAATATTATAGTATGATAAGTTTGAGATTATATTAATTTTTTGTGTTGTACTTGACCTGCACAAGGTCCAAACTAGGTTGGTTAAATAAAAATTAATGTTTTAGTTCCCTAGGACCATTTTGTAAGGAATGTGAAGCTCAAAAGAGCATGTGTGACTTGATACCATTAAGAACAAGTGCAACTGAGCATCTTTAGTACCTATCACTTTACATTCAACATATTTGAGACAATTGTATTCCCTTTGTAGGATAAAAAATATTATTCCAACATTCCCAAATGGCATGAAAGTACTCAGTTTTGGAGCCATCTGTGATACAAATCAATTATGCTGATTAAAAATTAAATGTTCTAAAATGATAGTATATATATACACTTCCAACATTGAACTAGACTATAAAAAAATTTAGTATAGGTTAAGCAAATTCCATGGAACCTCAAATTTATACTCAATATCTTTGATGACTTCCCTAAATGTGAAGGATAACATTGTTGCTACCTCAACGTCTCCTAAATTACCTAAAAAGACTTACATATGTCGATAGAAAGATGTTTGTAATAAGATATAAGAAATGCATTTTTTCTAATGTATGTTACATGAATACCCTAGTTACGGGTGACATTTTCTTGGTATCTGCTATTGTCAAGGACTCCCCATTTTTATTTATTTATTGAATGTCTTCTTGTTTCACCTATAAATCTAGCATTAACGTCAACACGGGAAATGATTTTTCTACTTTGAAACACAATAATGTGTAAATTTCCATTCAATTTCATGCTCACCATATAAATTGACTATAATCAAAATCAACTATAAGAGGATTATAAGTTTTACTAACTGTGATAGCTTCTAAAAGCAGGGGGTATTCTGTGAGGAATTTAACAAGCCATGTCAAGCCAGTAGTTTTCATACCCTATGCTATGAAGAGAATGTTAATTCTAAATACTTTTCTCATGTGGTAAATGTCCCCATGTCCATGCTATTGTTAAAGAGATTAGCATAAACATAAACCAAATAAATCCTTTTGATTGGTTACATGTCAGACCCCTTATTCACTGGTTAACAACAACTAATGAAAATAATAAAATATTTTAAACGTTTCATGAACATTAGGAAATAATTTAATTTTTAAGCACCTGTTGTTTATTATTGGATATCAATGGCAGTTAATGCATAATAATCTACTAAAGTAAAAACAATAGTACCTATATGACAAGTACTAAAAATGATATTTTATGTTGAAATCCTATCCATGGCTAGCTAAGCAAGGTGTTATATAAGGATTAACATGGAATAACTAGAAGGAGAGATTGAAATAGTGAAAGAAAATGTGAGATGAATGAATATGTGGAAAGGGATTATATAATATGAATAATGGGCTTGATGGAGAAGGGGGAACTAATTCATTTTCATGTCATGAAGATCCAAAGAATGTAGGGAGGCAACATGACACATTTCTAAGAAGATAGTCTTTTTAGGGTGGAAAAATGTATGTGAAGTATGACATCCTTATGGGAAAAGTAAAATTTTGGTGAACATTATGGTTTGACAAGGAATTTGAAGGATAACATGTAAGTTAGGAATATCTTAGAAATATGACTCACCATCATCATTCCCTATATGTTTCACTCTTGTTTTATGTGTAAATTTATTTTAGCTAAAATAATTATGGAATGTTGAATATTTTTGTAGTGGATCATTGGATTTTATTCACTCAAGTGTGCACTCATTTTGAGGTTGAATGTGTACCAATAAGAAGAGTTTCTGTGCAAGGTCTATTTGGAAGTGGACACCTTTTTGGGATAAATGTAATAGCTTTTGCACAAGGGAGTGTTGGGAAAAAATTAAGAGGATAGGGAAACACTATCTTTGAGAGTGGTGCGTAAACAAGTTATTCTATTTCACAACCAACTATATTTTATGAGATGTTGATGAAGCTACAAAAATATCATACGATGGTGGATGTTGAATACCATATCCATAAGTTTTAAATCACTTTGCACATAAAGAGAGTGACATTACCAGAGCAAAATTAGAGCCAATTTTTTATAACACTAAAGGATTATACAAATAATTGGTATAGGAAGTTTGATCCAACCCACATTGTTTTGGATTTCATGTATTGGGACTGAATTACTGAAGAAGTTTCACATTCATGATATTGAGAACTAGAGTTTATTTAGGTGAAAATAAATACAACAAGGAGTTGATGAAATTGTGTGTGACTATAACATGCATTTTAATACACTTATCTAAAAGTTTTCTCATAAGATACATCTTATACAACATGAATAGTGGATTTTTGGAGAGTTACTTCCATTTATAAAGTCTTTTGTCAATGCCTATGAATCAATGGATGATAAACTACTCATGGAGGTAGTAGGGAATTTTGATTCTTTATTGACTCTTTTTTTTAGGATCATATTTCAAATATGTTATTAAAAATTCAAACTTTATAACCAAATAGTGTGCAAGAGTATCAACAAGGACTATGGCACATGGATTCTGAAGTATAATGTCATACCTAAAAAACTACATGCACAAGAATGTGAAAGTTGTTTCTATATATTGTGATGTGTGCTACAAGGAGTTATGTGGTGAAAAAAATTATAGGAAAGTCAAAGTGATGTGATGAAAAATATGTGACACATACATGGAAAAAATAGTTAAATGTTAAGCTACTGAAGAGATACATGGTGGGAAAAAGTGATTTTTGAACAAATGCAACAAGGTGTGTAGAACCAAAAACCTTAAAAATAGTGAGGATATGGTGGAAGAGGTTATAGAAGATGAGGTGTGGTGATGTAGAGACCAAACTTTTGGAGGCCATAAATTTTGATCCGTAACTCTATTTGAGTTATTATTTGTACCAAAATGACCCTCTCAAAAAGCTTAATTTAGTATAACCCACCCTATCTAGTTATGGATGTTTTCAAAACTTTTTGGATGCCATGGTGACCATATAAGGGTTTGAAACTATATTTTAGTATATTTTTGGGGATTTTTTTTCTGTTTTATAAATATGATATTTTTTTAACTAGGCTTGAATTTCAATTGAAATTTTTCCATTAGGTTAATTTGGTGTTGATAAGATATGAAAATATTTCCTATTCCCATTCGATCTTGAATGCAAAACTTAATAAAAATAATGGTTGAAAAATTGCTAGAAGATGAAAGTAACTAAAAATAAAAACTTTCTAAAAATTGTATGGTTTAGTTAGCTTTAGGTAGATTTTAATTTATTTATACTTTTAACTCTAATTTTGAGTTGAGATTTATTTAAAGAATTTATGTAATATTTTACTCATTCAATGAGAATTAGTAGAGAAAATTACTTCTATGTAATTTTTGAGCCATGACTATGGATATTTTGCTTAGCTAGTTTGTGTTTTCATCATTCAGTATCACAACAAGTTTGAATCTTGAAGGTAATATATTTTTGAATTTGTATTGGGTTTTGAAAATTATATTTTTGGATAATATTATGTGATGGAATAAAAAATTTAAGATATGGTGAGATGAAAAGGATGAGGAGGAATTTATTAAATGAACAAGAATATGCAAGAGTTGCAGAGGCAAGTGGAACAATTAATCAAAATTATTGTAAATCAAAGACAAAGGTAATTGGAAGATGAAATAGAGGAAGAAATAAATCGTGAAGATAAAATTTGGTAAGAAGACGAATGAAAATAACCACCATAAATGAAAGAGAGGATGGTTAGGGATTTATAGGGAAGGAATGAAGGAATCAAGGTTAACATTCCAGATTATGGAGGTAGTTTAAAACTAGAGGAGTTGATAGATTGGATGAATAACATGGAGAAGTTTTTGAATGGAAAAATCTGAGAGAAGACAAGAAAGGAAAGTTTACATGCATGAAATTGAAGTTTCATGCAATGATTTGGTGGGTTTACTTGTAAAAAGAGAGATAAATAAAGGGTAAAGAGAAAATAAACATGTGGATCAATATGGAGAAGAAGTTGAGGGGGAAATTTATTTCTATAGACTATACACAAACTCTATACAAAAGATTCTAGAATTTAAGGAAAAAGGATCACAGTATACAAGAGTATACAAATGAGTTTTATAAGTTTTTCATATGAGTGAAGAATGATGAAACAAAAGAATAGATGGTTGGAAGGTATGTAAAATAGAATAAACAAGATGAATTGAGCATGCATATAATACTTAGCATGGAGATGACTTATCAATTAGCTTTGAAGTTAGAAGAAAAACATAATAGATAGACTTTTAGAAGGTCAACTAGGCTAATAAGAGGATGATCACCTCTAGTAAGGGGACAAGGTGGGTTCAATAACACTAAAGGTGGGGTTAATCCCACTAGAGAGGAATCATCACATGGTGTATAAAAGTAAAAATATAATAGATAAGGGTTTCAACACCAGCAAATAGGAAGTGGATTTCAAACAGGACAAGGCCATGGTGGTGCTAGAGGGTGGTTTCCAAATAAATGTAGGTCTTATGTTTGTTACAAATGTGGAGAAGAAGGGCACATGGTGTTTGAGTGTCCACACTATCATGAACAAGAAAGGAGGAAATAAGACCACCCAAGAGTGAATTTATTAGAGGTTGAGATAGAAGAACAAAATATAGAAGTTGCAAAAATAGACATTAGAGAAAATATCATGATGAAGATAAAAATTATTGCTCTAAGAAAATAACATGTGAATAACAAGGAAGGTGGTGATGCATTGCTGAGACCAAACATTTTTTTGAATAAGGTGCACTTCAATAGGTAAGATACGTAAAGTAATTATATATGGTGGTAGTTGTGAAAAATATGCTTTCTAAATAAATGGTAGAGAAACTAGGTTTATAATGTGAAAAGCATCTCTATCATTATCGGATTTCATGGTTTAAAAAAGGAAATAAAATTAGAGTAGATAAAAGGTGTTTGATCAAATTTTCTATAGGAAAAAATTAAAAAGATGAAATATGATGTGATGTTATTCTAATGGATGCATGCCATGTGTTGTTGGAAAGGTCATAGAAATATGATAGAAAATTAATTCATGATGGAGCAATTAATACATATACTTTATATAAATGTGGTAAAAAGGTAGTTTTACTACTTAATGAGGAAGGGCAATCCAAAAGTAGTTTATCCAAAAAATAATTTAACAAATACATGAAGATGAAATGTTGTTGTTATACGTTAATAGAAAAGCAA
Source organism: Torreya grandis (assembly GCA_037957365.1). NCBI lineage: Eukaryota > Viridiplantae > Streptophyta > Pinopsida > Cupressales > Taxaceae > Torreya > Torreya grandis. Next base: position 2,572,210 of record JARHVA010000796.1, read on the forward strand.
GAAGACATAGAAGTGGTGAAAATACTAGTAGAAGCAGTAGAAGTGTTGGAAAATTATGTAAATATTATACCTAATGAGTTACTGGATGATTTACCATCAAAGAAAGACATTTGACATCATATTGGTTTGATTCTAGGATCAGCTCTACCCAATCAAACAACTTATAAGATGAGTTCAATAGAGCAAGTATAATTAAATAAACAGGTTACTGAATTGGTGAGAAAGGGTGTAGTAAGGGAGAACATGAGTCCATGTGTAACATCGGTATTTCCAACTGCAAATAAAGATGAAGGATGTGTGTGGATAGTAGATTAGTCAACACTATTATCATCAAATATAGATTTCTTATACCTTAATTAGATGATATGATGAATGTTTTTGTAGGAGAAAAATACTTTACTAAGATTGATCTAAGGAATGGTTACTATTAGATTCATATTTGTGAAGGAGATGAATGGAAACAACATTCAAGACTAGGGATGACTTATATGAGTGGATGGCGATGCCATTTAGATTATCTAATGTACCCAACACATTTATGAGGGTGATGAACACAGTGTTATGAGATTACATTGGTAAGTTTGTGGTGGTTTATTTTGATATTCATTAAGAGTAAATAAGAGTAATTAAGGCATTTGAGAATGTAATTAGAGTTGTTAAGAAAGGAAAATATCTATGCAAATATGAATAAGTGAAGGTTTATATAGAATGGTTTGGTATTTTTATGATTTATAGTTTCAATAATGGTGTAAGAATGGATGAATAAAATGTAAAGGCAATTGTTGAATGGCCTATTCAAAATAACATCATAGGGGTAAGAAGACTCCATGGTTTGGAAAATTTTTACATAAAGTTCATTAAGAATTTTATTAGTATTTTTTCACCAACAACAATTTCATGAGAGGAAAATAATTTATACAGACAAAGGAAAAAATAAATAGCTTTAAATTTTTGAAGAATAAAATTATAGAAAAATGTATTTAGCATTACCAGTTTTAAACAAAGTATTTAAATTTGATTGTGATGCTTCACATGTGGGAATTAGTATTGTGTTGAATTAAGAAAGAATGATAATAATATATTTAAGTGAGAAATTGAATGAGGTAATAAATAATTATTCTACATATGATGTTGAATTTAATGCCATTGTACAATTATTAATACATTAGAGGCATTACCTAATGCCTGAGGAGTTTATATCCTATTTACAGATCATGAGGCTTTGAAGTATGTGAATAGTCAAAATAAATTAAATAGTAGACATTCAAAGTGGGTGGATTTATTTTAGAGATATAATTTTGTTTTGAATCATAAATTAGGTAAATAGAATCAGGTAGCTTATGCTTTGAGTAGGAGAGGGAAATTTTTAACTACTATGGAAAGTGAAGTAGTTGGGTTTGAAGTTGTTAAGGAATTATATGATACTAATCTAGATTTTGGAAAGATAGTTGAGCAATTTAGGAATATATTATCAGGCGATTTAGGTCATATTCATGATTAGTAACTTATACAATATGGTTATCTCTTCAAAGGAAAATAATTATGTATTCCATTTGGGTCTCTAAGAGACAATATTACAAGAGAATTACATAGTGGTGATTTGAATGGTCATTTTGGTAAGAATAAGATAATAGATTTGGTGGAGGATAATTATTTTTTTCCAAATATGAAGAGATATGTGATAATTTATCTTTTAATATGCATAATATGTCAAGTGGTTAAAGGCAATGCACAAAAATGTTTGTGCATGCTATTACTGGTTTGAAGAGGACCATGGCTAGATTTGAGTATGGATTTTATGTTGGGATTATCAAATATAGAGAGAGTTAATGATTCAATTTTAATTGTTGTAGAAATGTTTTCTAAGATGGCTCATTTTATTGCATATTAGGAAACTAATGATGCCACTAGAGTTGTAGAACTATTTTTTAAGGATGTTGTGAGATTTCGTGGTGTTCCAAAGACCATTACATCAGATAGGGAGACAAAATTTCTAAGTCATTTTTGGAGAAATATATGGAAAAAGTTAAGAATTAAGATACACTTTAGTAGTACATACCACCCAAAAATAGATGGGAAGATAGAATTTTTAAATAGGGGCCTGAAACATTTATTGAGATGCATAGTTGGAGAAAAACCCAAGCGATGAGACTTGGTTTTACCATAGGATAAGTTTGCATATAATAGTTTAGTGAATGGATTAAAAAAATCACTATTTCAGATTATTTATAAGAGAAATTTTATGGGTGTTTTATATTTGGTAAAATTACCAATTACAAAGTGAGTTAGTGATGATGCAAAAGCTTTTGTAGAGCATATACAATAGTAGCAAGAAAAAGTGAGAAGAAAGCTACATGAAAGTAATAAAAAATATAAAATAACATCAGATGCCATAAGAATTTCAAAGGTATTTTAAGAAGGGGATTTGGTGATGGTTTAATTGAGGAAATAAATATTTATAATAGGCACATACAACAAGATGGAGTATAATAAAACTAAATTGTGCAAAATTGTGAAGAAAATCAATGCCAATACTTATTAGGTAAGTTTACCACAAAATATTGATAGCTATCTAGTATTTAATGTTTTATATTTATATGAATTCCATGGATAATATGGTGAATGGGAATACTATTAAGAAGTAGATTAGAATAAATAGGTATCAAAGAAGAAGAAAAAGATATCACAAGCTTTGGATAAGAAGACAATGCACATAAGGCAAATACGTTATAATATATATTTGACATAGTGGGAAGGATATAATAGGAAGATAAAACCTAGATTTTATAATGGGATCTAAAAAATATTGACAAGAATAAATGTTAGGGTTTTAATCAGGACAACTTGTAGGAGCTAAGTTATTTTCGACCAAAGGAGAATGTTGTGGAGACCAAACTTCCAAAGGTCATAACTTTTGATCCATAGGTTTGTTTGAGCTCTTGTTTATGCCAAAATAACCATATCAAAAGTTTTAATTCATAAAAAACTATATTTATCTGGTTATTTATGTTTTTATAACTTTTTAGAGGCCATACATGACCATCTGAGGGTCTAAAACTATATTTTAGTATATATTTTTTTGGGATTTTTCCATTTTTAGAAATATGATATTTTTGTAACCAGACTTGAAATGCAATTGAAATTCATCCATTAGTTTTATTTTAGTGTTTATAAAATATGTAGTTATTTTTAATCCCATTTGATCTTGTTTGCAAAACTCACTAAAAATAGTGGTTGAAAAATTGCTAGAAGATGAAAGTTACTAAAACTAACAATTTTATAAAAATTGCATGAGTCAATTAACTTTAGGTAGCTTTTGATTTATTTAGATTTTTTAATTATGCAGGTAAAATCCAATTTTGAATTGATATTCATTTAAATTATCCTATAATATTTTATTCATTCAATGAGAATTAACAGAGAAGATTATTTTCATGTAATTTCTAAGTTTCATGCATGTGGATATTTTTCTTTGCGAGTCTGTGTTTTGATCATGATGTATATAGTGGAAATAGTTTATAAGAAAGATATTTCAAAATTGGAGCATTAGATCAATATAAAATATTGTATCCTAAGTTCCCTTAATGTCCTTAGTGTTATCTAAGGCATAATCTAGAGGATTTCCTAGATATCCTTCAAAATATTATAGTATAATAAAAGGAAGTAGAACGTGTGAAGAAGATGTGAATCGTATAAGTAATAAAATAGATGGTGAAAGGGGATTCATGAAATGTTGAAAAATCCCAAAGGTAAGCATAGACACCAAAGGTGGAGTGGATATTTAAAAAAAAATTGTCAATTAAAAAGAAGAAGTGAGACATATGTAAGGAGTAGAATTTATTGAATACTCAGATGTGTTTGTTGATATGATGTTATTAAGTGATGAAAAATTTATTGTAAAAATATTATAGGAGCAGCTATGCAGAACCAAAGATCTCAATGAAAATGTAAATAAATTTACCATGATGGAAAATGTGATGATAAAGAAACAATAGAAATCATGGAGATAATATCTATGTTGAAGTGAATATAAATGGTGTCTTTGTTGAACGACTAGCTTAGACCCAACGTAGGAGGACTATAAGTACAAAAATCTAGGAAGATGAAGGAATTTCATACTATAAATTATCTGAAGTATGATATGGACTTGACTATTGATGTAACCATGAATGATTTAGAACTATGCAACATCCTAATTGATACGAGCATAAAATTCAATATATTGACACATGATGCATGAAAGAAGATGGGGAATCCTAACATTTCAAATTTGTATAATGTGTTTTTCATGGAAGGAAATTAAATTTTAATAACATTGAGAGTGTTGAATGGAATTAAATTGATGATCATGGTTATGTAATTAAAAATTGGTTTTTAGGTAATTTTAATGGTATGAATCTAATAAAACCCAAATTTAATGGGAATATTATGGTGGTGCTATTAAAAAGAGGCCAATATGTAATTTAAAAAATGCTATATGAGTTTTGGGAACAACATAGAGTGTGTGATTCTCCCATTTAATGGTAATCATGGGCTATCATATGTAGATAACATGCATGTCAAAGATGAGATAAACCACATCTATAAAATTATTAGACATTGAATTGAGTACTTATAACCAAGGGAAGATGGGGTGATAATTTATTTAAAATGGTTCATAATTTTTTGATACAAGCAATCCTGCATGTACAAGATGGGTGCAAGAAGAGTATGAGGTGATTGGGAAAACATGTATGGTCCCCATAAAGAGTGGTTTTGTTCAAATAAGGACCCAAGAAGGTTAAAGTGGGAGTTGTTAAGATGATCACCAAGAGATGAGTTATAAAGGTAACAAAACCACCTAAGAGGGTGTTGAGACTAAGCAAATGGATATAGGAGAAGTTATCTCACTATGATTGAATAACTCACATGGATACATATGCTCAATATTTCGAGGCATGTTTTCCCAAGGAGGAAGATAGGGTCAAAGCATTGGTCAACATACTACACAACACCCCCACACATGATGGTGGGTTACTTATTGAATTTATTTACTAAGTTGGAATACATGATAGAGATCATTTGTGTAAGGTTTGGGCACATAAGGGAGAATAATTTTATATTGGTATTCTTAGGATAATATCCTGACAAAGAATTTGGATTAATGTGAAAATGAATAAACTAGTTGCATTCTCATCATTCCTATATGGTTATGGTTACATGCATTTTTTGGTAAACTAAATTCATGATGTGCATGGTATGTTGAGAGTCAAAAACATAAAATTAAAACTTGGAAAAGGTTAAATAAGTTTTCATACACACATATATGAGAAGCTGAATATGACCTTGAAGCTCATGTTTGTATCCATATTTTTGATTGATGGGCAGATGGATGATCAATTTTTAGAGATGAATCAATAGGAAAGTTATGGAAGAATAAGTTTATTTGAAGAAAGAGAATGTTCATATAATTCTAGATAAACAAGTGTAAGTTATTCACAATATTTGGAAGACAAGTAAGAACATAGGACAAATCATGATAAATTTCTATGCAAGGTTGGTGAATAATAATAAGTAGATGAGTAAGCTAAAAATATGAATGTGGAAACTAATGAAGGAGATCATTTTGTTGAAGGTGGGCCAAAAGATAAAGAGAAGTATTAAGTTTATCCATTGGTAAAAAAATAAGTCAATGTGGGAATAGAAGAAGAGCAAAGGATGAATAATGTAGGTGACTACTAGATGGATGTGGAGTTTGCTTCTATCATAAAATTCATTAAGGATTTTAGGGATCTATTTCTAAGGAACTATCAGGTGGGTGCAAGGTAATTAGGGACAAAAGGGGGTATTAACATGCCACCTTTTTTTCTTAAAAACATCAATATGTAAACTTAAAGAGACATTTAGAGATATTGGATTAAAAAAAATATGATAATGTAAGAAGACAAATTGTGGCATTTTGAATCTAGTTTCTAAGTACATAATTTTTTATACCCAGATGAGAATAGTATGTAAAACTGATGTATTTTTTACAAAGATAGTAATTATTTTGTGAGAAAATAATTGAAGTGCATGTATATAGACACTTTTTTTGAAGTATACAAATAATTTTTTGTATGAAATTGCACAATGGGATAGAGAAAATGTTGAAAATTGTTAGAGAATTTTTTTTTCTTAAATTTATATTTAATTTTAAAATTAAAAAAGTTTGAGAAAATGACTAAAAGTGTACAAAAATAACATTTTAACCTTAACTTTTTAGACACCTAAAACTGGCCACCGATAACCTCCAACTAGGCTTTTGGCCAATTTCCACCCAGAACGCACAATTTGGCCTAAAACACTTAAACATGCTAAATGATGTGAAACTAACATATTCAAGTGTCAATTTTGGCCAGGGTATCCATAAATGGGGCAATTCAATTTATGGGCCAACTAACTTTGATCAGTTCATTTCAAGTCAAAATGCCAAATTTACAACTGGGTGCTCTGGATTGCTCTTTCCTATCAAATATTTTGTACAAGACACGTGCCTTTGTTATTTGTCATTTTTAACATCCTAAATGTGAATATGCATCCAACGCATTTGACATTGCTTTCCAATTCCAATCCAGTAAAATTTTGGACTAATAATAAGGCATTTTGATCAATTTGAGTAATTTGTGCACAAAGTGCTTAATGATGTTTAAGAGCTAATTAACCCAAATCAAGGCCTAATTAATAATTCCATGAAAATTTGTTGAATACTTATTTGTGGAAATGAATATAGAATATCTGCATCATCAAGTGACCTCATTTCTTGGGAAGACATCCCTAGGCCATAAATGCCATATATATTAGGATTCATGCCCTCCTATGCCTCATCAATGCCTCATCAAAGCCCTCCATACCTCTTAATTTCCATTTCTTCCAATTCCATGATGAGGATAATTACAAACTTAATTCTAAAAATTGAATTAATCTTCAACCACACATCTCAATCTTAGGATGGATGGTTCAGGTTGATTCTAGACATTTGAAAAAATATATAAATAGAGAGGCCAAGAACATCATTTCTAAGCTATTTTGATGCAAATTTATTATGCTCAAATATATTCAAAGACTTGATAATGCAAAATTTTAATGCACAAATGGTTCCAAAATCTTCAAGAAACTAGTGTTACCATGCCAAATTGATTCCAAGCCAAGCCACAAGCCAAAGGTGCCAAGGAGAAGAGGAGATAACCAAGCCTCCTTTGATGAAGACTTCATGAGCACAAGCCAAGAAAGCCACTACAACAAGCATTTTATAACATCTAAGGGAGGTAAAAGAATTTTTTTTTGCATTTTAGTTGTGTGTTTTATTTATGATTGTTAACTAAGCTCTCCCTAGTGTCTAGGCCTAGAGATGTTATGCTATTAGTGTGTTTATTTCATTTTATTTGTAATTTTGGAAGTAACACCATACTAACCATCCTCTCTTAAGTCAAATTCCTAGATCACATTATGGCATGCCCAGTGGGACTAGATGCATCTCACACTTGAAGAAGATCATTTTACAACTCTACAATATTTATTTGGAACTTTAAAACTCTTGCAAATTGATTTTCTAACTTTTTTTTTGCAATAATTTTACAAGTAACCGACATCAGAAAGTAAGACCGACATTATTTACATATCTTAACCAACATCGGTTATCAAAACTGACATCGGTTAGATCTCTATTAGCGAAAGTAACTGACATTGATGGTAATAACCGACATTAGTTAGTGTGTTTTTCCAAAAACATATACTTGAGAACTAATTTTTCAAAGTTTATTGTTTTAAGCTAAAAAGAGATTCAAAGCTAAAGGACACGCTAACATTTTTGTTGCAGGACCAAGCTTGGCATTTTCTTAAAAACATGTTTAAATCACCTTTGCATGCCTTAAAAATCAATTAGGAACCTTATTTTGGTGTTTAACAAAGAATTTAAATGTTTTTGGTGAATGTTTTCAAAGTTTGCAACTAAGACCAAGGGGTCAAATGAACACCACTAAATCTTTCATTTTGGGTTTAAAATTGAACACACTTGTCAATTCTTGTTTGCAATAGTTGATTAGATAAATTTTTGTTTGGAAAAAAGAGGAATGTTACGTGTATGCTCTTCCATTTGTCCCCTATAGGGAACCCTTGGAATCAAAAGCACCATTCATATTGCAAGTAGCCTAGTCTAAGGCTTAGAAAAAAAGTCATCTAAAGCACTCCCGAAAAACTCATCAAAGTTTGGGTGACCTTGAAAATGACCCTAAAGTCTTTCTATTTTATGCTTTCTTTGTTTTCATGAAAACTTGGCTTGTGAGGGGGACATAATTATCTCTCTCAAGTTCTATAAGGAAACTTTGAATCAGGGGTTCACTTCTTGATATTGATTTCATTTGGCTCCTTTGGAGTTGTACATAGGACGTAGTGGCACTTTGGACATCACAATATACTGAGCAAATAATAGGATGTAGTGGTTGCAAAAAAGACTAGACCTTTTTACAACAAGCCAAGTGATACAGACTCAAAATCCATGCTTTTATTTTGCATTGTTTGGCGTGAAAGTCATTGTGTAACTGATTCCCCTAAAATGATCAAAGCCTTACTAGTTTAGTAAACCCCATTTTACCTAAATTGAGAAATATGCACCCACACATCACACTTTTAGTAAAAAAAGGAACTGGAGAAACTATTAGGATTTGGTTTCATAATACAACTAGACTATTTTGAATGGACATCAAACATAGTCTTATTAATCAAAAAGCCACAGGGTATATACATTTATACTCATTTTTAAAATATCAATAAGGCATGTCCCAAAGATGATTTTAATCTACCCAATATCGACATGATTTTTTACTCTAGTACTGTGTATGAGATGTTATCCCTCATGGACAAAATCTTAGGAAACATGACAGCTCCAGAAGACTAGCACAAAACTACATTCACCACACTATGGGGAACATTCTATTACCAAGTCATGTCATTCAACTTGAATAATGTTGGATCCACCTATTAGAATGTTATTACTATCATCTTCCATGACATGATGCATGATAATATTAAGGACTATGTTGATGACATCCTAGAAAAATCAAAAACATGTGCCAAACATACTAATGTTTTATGGAGAATATTTGAGAGACTTTACAAGTACAAGGTTCATCTAAATCCTAACTAGTGTGTCTTTACCATCACTTTAGGAAAGATGATAGGATTCATTGTGTCATAGAGAGGGATTAAAGTGCATCCTAATAAGGTCAAGGCCATTGTAGAAATGCCTCCACCTTCTAATATCAAATAGATCTACAGCCTGTAAGGAAAGATTCAATCTATTCGTAGGTTCATTTTACAACTAGCATATAAGTGCCACCCATTTACAGACCTCTTGGAGAAAGGGGTCACTTTTCAATGGGGTGTTAAATTTCAATTAGCATTTGTGAAGCTCACAACATACATGGCTAACCCACTAGTTTTGAGACCACCAACACTTGGAAAACCATTAATTCTTTATATATCATCCACTGAACATGCACTTAGGGCACTCTTGTCCCAACATGATGAACATGGAAAAGAATATTAAATCTACTATTTGAGTCACACACTTGTGTTATATGAACATGATTATACACCTATTGAGAAGGCTTATTTAGCAATGGTATTTACTTCCCAAAATTTGTGACATTACATGATAAATAATAAGACTATTATTTTTGCTAAAGTGGACCCATTCAAATATTCATTATCCAAAGCAACTCTCACAGGTTGCATGGCCAAATGGGTCATGATCTTAGGTGAATTTGATGTTGAGTAATAAAACCAAAAGGATTAAATGGGTAGGTCATTATAGATCAACTAAAAAAATATCCTATTATAGATGCTCAACCACTCAAATTTGATTTTCCAGACGATCTTATTATGATAATAGAAGAGGTGTTGCAAGAACCAAAATAGTGGAATTTATACTTTGATGGATACTTTACATCCCATGGATCTAGAGTTGGTATTTTATTGATTACAGTATAAGGGAATATGATTCCCAAAGTGTTTCATATTAATTTCCATTTTACCAATAATATGGCTGAGTATGAATCCCTTATTATAGGACTTCATCTTGTAGTACATGGGATATCCAATGATTAATGGTCTATGGGGACAATCAACTAATTATTAATCAAACCACATCTCAATATAAAACTTGATATGACAAGCTTGTACCCTAAAAGAACATTGTGGATAATCTCAAGACTCACTTTAAATCCTTATAATTTGAAAAGGTACAATGGGCCAATAATAGATCAATCGATGTAATGGTGATAATTGGGTCGATGATACAAATTGCCAATAGTGCTAAAGAGTATCAGTTTCTAATTGAAAATATTCTACAACCTATTCATATCTTTCCAAATTTAGAGAGGGTATGTACTATTACTAGTCCCAATCCACCATCTAAACTACCTTGGTTCTAAGACATTTATAGCTATTTACATGACCAAGTCTTTCTACCCAACCTTTCACATAATCACCAAAAAGTTTTCCTTCATGATATAGCCTATTATACCCTCCTTAGAAACACACTTTATCATAAATGCTATGATGGAATGTTTATTTGTTGTTTATCTTTGGGATAATCCAAGTTAGTGCTTAATTAGGTTCATGAAGGAATGTGTGGGTCCCACACCAATGGTGTAGTCTTAGCCAAAAAACTCCCTAGAATAAGATACTATTGGACCAAGATGGAAATAGATGCTTGCAATCATGTCAAGAAGTGTGTTGCTTACAAAAAACAAGGTAATTTGATACATGCACCTTCCTTGCCACTCCAAATGATATCTACACCATGGTCATTCTCTACATGGGGCTTCGATCTAATCAAGAAAATCAACCCAACCTCTTATAATATCCACAAGAACATTCTGACTGATACCAAGTATTTTATTAAGTAGATTGAGGCCATTCCTCTCACTTACATTATTAAGAAGAAGATTAGCAGATTTATCCATTACCATATCATCTGTCGATATGGTATCCTAGTCCATATTATGTTTGATAATGGAAGATCATTTATAAACCAAGATGTTAAAGATCTTTACACCATGCTTAAAATCAATCATAATAAATCCATATCATATAACCCTCAAGGCAATGGACAAGCTAAGGCATATTAAAAAAACCATTGTTACAATCCTAAAGAATATTGTTAATGGCATTGGCTATAATTGGCACTTACAAATTTTCCCTGACCTCTAGGCCTATCGCTCTAGTCATCGACTCCCCATAGGAGCTACTCTGTACTACCTTATTTATGGCATAAAGACTATTATATGGGTTGATATTGACCTCCCTTCACACTGGGTATCCTTGGAGAACATTGAGAATGATGAATATTATAGAGTTTTTAGGTTGAAAAAGCTCTAACTCCTTGATGGTAAACATTTGGTTGCCCTAGACAACTTGAAATAATATTCAAATAGATTACGTAGAAGATATAACAATTGTATTCTCCCTCGGAAGTTTGAAATTGGTGATTTGGTCTTGAAGGATAACCAAAAGAACACTAATGTTTAACATAAGAAAAAGGGTAAGTTTCAACCCAATTGGTTGGGCCCATATGTAGTCACATCAAATTATGGATCAAGAGCATATCGATTGGCCACTCTAAATCATGAAGAGCTCCTAGAACCCATGAATATTATACATCTCAAGCAATTATACACTTGACAACCTTTTGAACCATTATATACAAGAACCCTTACTTGGGGAAAACTTGTGCCAAATTTATTTATCCTACTATTATACTCTAGACCATCTTATTCTGGACCATTTTTATTTCGAATCGTTCTATCCTAGACCATTCTACTTTGAACTATATTCTTTTATAAACTTTTACCATTGTAACCCTAGACCATTATACCCCTAATCCATTGGCACTTTGGATTGTTTATAGTCCACTAGACTCATTTTCATTCCATTATGAATTGTTGTAACCTGGACAATTATATTCCATAGACAATTGTGATCCTGATTATGATTCTTAAGAATTTTCGACACACTTAACACCTATTTTACAAAGCAGTTTAGCTAGAACAATATTTCATAGCTTCTTTTTCAAAAAAGTGTACAAGGGTATGTTAGCACATGGATTTTGCCTACTAAATGGTTCTTTATATTTATTCAAACACTGCATATTGTTTTATTATTATTTTGTTTTTACTTTGTAGGAATGTTTGCCTTCATAGGACCATAAGTACCATTGTAGCTGGTTTAGATGTTTACTTGCCTAGGGATATGTAACTCCTTAGTTAAGTGATTTTTATGCCATTTTTTATATTCATGATCCCCATTACAACCAGTTTATCTATTGTTTGAAATCTTACCTATGGAAGTGCATCTTCTTAATTAGGTAGTTCCCTGGCCTTTTGTTAATATTTTATTCTTGTTGTTTATCCAAAAATAAAAAATATTAGAAATTGATGTGGTAAAAGAACAAAAACATTGCTTTTAACCTTTGTTTATTTTGATCCCATTCTCTCACCATTTTGTGAGCCATTTAAAGTTTTAACGCTCTCACCATTTTGTGAGTTAGACCATTTAGTATCTCTTAATTCTCAATTGAGTTGAGATGCTTATAAAATTCTAAAAATATTTTCCAAAGATCTTACACTCTTGATATTTTACGAGTAACCATCTCTCGCACACTTGCCATTTTACAAACCCATTTCCTTATTCCTTTACAACACATTAATCATGTTTTCTTATCATCATTTTATTTTATCCCATATCTAGGGAGAACTACATTTGGACTAAATTTCATGTTGGATATTGTGTCCATGGAACTATGTAGGCAACACCCACTTGCCTCATGTATCTAAAATTATCTTAGTCACCCCTTCCTTTTCTTCTATTTTCCATATTTTATTTTGTGTTGTTGTTTTCATATCACTTAGGGAAAATTTTGTATCTATTATTCTTGTCTTGTTGTACTAGTCTCATTATTTCTTAGCTTAGGGGCCACCTTATCACAAAGCATTATGCCTCTATTACACTTACATGAACAATTCACTTTTTGTTTGTTTGCACTAACATTGTGATTAATCATTATTTATGTGTTATTATTATTATTATTATTATTATTATTATTATTATTATTATTATTTCTTTGTTATCTATAAATTTAATTTTGTTGGTGTTTTATTGTTCATTTGTTAGTCTATATTTGCATTGTGTTGTGTCCTTATTTTGTTTGTTGGTGTCTTATTGTGTTTTAATTATTTTTTTGTTGAGTTGTTATTTTCGCTATTGTTGTTTTGTTCTTTGTTCACTTTTATTAATATTTTGTTATCCATTTCTTGGTGTTTTGTTGTGTCTCCCTTTTTGTATTTTATTTTACTATTTTATCCTGTTTATTGTATTGTTTTGTTCTTTAGTGTTTAAATACATTCCATAAATATTTTGTGTCTAGATTTTACTTAGGCTTACTTTGTTTACATTTGTATTTAACTTGTTTTATTACTTGTTTGTTTTCCAAGTACATTTTGTTAATACACATGGATATTGCTTATTCATATCTTGATTTAAAGTTGTTTAATAATTTGTTCTTCCTTTGCTTTGAATATATTCTTGTTCCTAATTAAATATTGATCGTTCATATATTGAATTTAAGTTAGGTTATATTTTTTCATTGTTAGTTTTCTCTTTATTTTTGTTTGATTTTTGTTTAAACGTAAATAGTTGTAACTTTGGTTTTGGTAATTTTTATCATTATCCTTAGTTATAAATATTCACATTTGAACCAATCAAGTGAAAATAAAATTATAATGTTATTATAAGTTACTCATACTTATGATGCATAATTTCAATTTGCTATAGTAAACATCAAGTGCTCCAAATCAAAAATTCAATGTGGCACCAAAGACCATTTTTAAATGCACCATACCCAATACCTAACACAAGATCTATCCTAGGCCTACTTTGAAAACAAATAAAACTTTATGTAAGATGTGCCTTTATTGGCATGATATATGAGTCTAATTGACTATTTCTATGATTATTTTTGGATGTGCATCTTCTAAACTATCCTCTAACATCTAGTCATATATGAAGTTTAAAAATACAACAACATCAACATATATATAACTAAAGATGAGCATATCCTAAAACTAGCATATCCAAATGCATCATAAAAAAGATCAAAATCAATCTAAACATCATGTGACAATTAAAAAATATTAACATTCCATGTACAAGTAGTAAAAATCCAAAAATGAAGTCACACACACACACACACACATCTCAAAATCATGTTTTATAAATTACAAGAGTATATATACATACGTAAAAAAAAGGGATCTTAAAGAATAAACTATGATCAAGTTCATCCTTGAGAGGACTCTGATGAAAATTTTGAGCCATCTCGGATATTTGTGATACTAGTAGACATGGTCATGGAGGCCCCATGACTACCCACTATGCATCTAGATACATCACTGACTACTCTGGCTCTATCTCATGTCTGGACCTAGAGGTTAGGCTAGTCCACAATGACCTCATATACTCCCTATAGGAGGCCACTTTCCACTTTACAAGAACTACCACCTCATATGCTTGCCTCTAATAGGCTATTTCATGTTTGGCATGTAGGACATCATCCTTCATGTGAAAGACATCATCCCTAGCCATAATCATGTCAACCAAGGCTCTAACTGATCCTACCCCTGTATCTATCCTAGATCAATGAGCCTCATCCCTTTGTTTCATTAGCCTCTCCACCTAAGATATCAATCTCTCTATATCCATGCAATATCTATCTCGCTCCCCAACCATTACCTGTATATTCATATCTCATGTGGCTAACTAGGGATGAACCCCTACCAACTATGCCACCTATATTCTAAACCCAATAATATTTGCATCCTTAGATATAATGAGACCCTGTAGCCTAGTGGCCTCTCCCTAAGCAGTAGCTAACTATGCTTATAACCCAACCATAACACTCTATAAACTTGTAATCTCTAAGAGGCATGTAGTAATCTCCCTCTAGAGCTTATCAATAAAATATTGGTCCTTTGTAGACCTCCCTATGCTAGAAGGACCTACCCCTCCTAATTTTGATCCTATACCTATACCTATCTTAGAGGGCCCTACCTCTCTTGAACCTATCCCGTGGCCTCCATCACCACCTGGGGCATCTCCCATATCCACATCTTGACCTCCCATATATTTCATCTCTACATCCTCTATGAGATCTTACTATGATTGAGGTTTTATCACCTATAAATGAATAACATGTGAAATGGCTGGTTGTACTAGCACTTGACCTTGTCACTATGTTGGGGCCTACCCCTAATACTCCTCATTTGTACCCATCTCTAATGAATAATTAGATTTTGGATTGATGATCTCATTAATCAAATAGGTCTCACTCTAATCCACCATGAAACATAAGTATTGATGACCCCTACATCTATAACCCCTCTAACATAATCCCAAAAAACATGATTAACCCTGTCATAATGTTTCACTATCTCTACCCTAGGCACTGGTGGCCCCCACTCCCTAATCTCCTTGGTCACATGTGAAAAGTAATGAGGACCCTCTAAGACACCCTATTGTATATCAAACTACCACTGGACTCAATTTGGCCTATATCTCTCCACCATATAGTCATGGCAACCTCTGATATAACATGGAGTGATCATGTATCTAATCATAAACAAGTTCTCCACCTACAACCACTATGTCCCTAAGTAAGGGCACTAAATAAAATCTCCATCCTCCATCTCATTGATTTCTCATCAATAATATAACAAGTCCCCCAAGTGTCCCTATATGCTTGGTCTTGTAGGGTACCATCCCCAAATCATAAGATCCTCTAGCCCCCTCTAATATCTAGGCCCCACTGGCCTCATAATGGCTATGTGACCCTAAGACCCTACCTACAACAGTGTGATGTGGCTTATGATACACCCTTCCTAATATGCAATGATGTGTAGGTCCTTGTACAACTATGCAAGAATCACATATCCATCAGTAAATCATGTATGTTGATCAAACATCTACTGCACCACATTGATCAAACCTAATGGAAATAACTGACCACTCTTATCAGGTAGTAGAAGGCTATTGAAAAGATATATTAACACTACCACCTCTAGGTGAACTATCCCCTATTCTACTCCACCCTCTAGGGGCCAGTCCAAATCTTCTAGAGCATCCATGTCTATGCACTCATCAATAATATCCTAATCCACTGCCCCAAGTAGGTCATCTAGCATGACCTATCATCCCGTCCCCATCCAAGTAATCATGGGTCCTTGTATAGGCACCCATAAAATACAATGTACATATTCCAATGTCACCATGTCCTCCCTAGTCAATAGATGAAATTAGAAGTCTCTAAGTGCCACCTCTCTATCAGTGCTGACAAGTAAGCTCTATCCACATAGATCACTTATAATTATGCTAGGTGATATAGGTATATTGTGACTAAGATTCCCATGAGCTATTCCATCATCATCCCCTATCATATCAACACTTGGGAATGTTTTTCCCATGATGTGATCACCACAACTCACTCTTGTAAATAAAACATAGGGCATCAGGTACATTATCTTTCTTATCATTCATTGAATTTTTCTAATTTTGAGGCTTAAACTAATCCTTTAAGGTTCTCTCTTTCTATCTTCTTCTAATTTTGGTCCTAGATTAGTGTACTATGGGCCTGATTATATCTTCTTCTAGTGTTCTCATCATTTTTTTGGTGATCTAACTATAAAACATGATCTTGATAATATGCAGGTTATTCTCGCTAATTGATATGGCAATCCTATTAATCTTGGTGAAATCATCATTTAATAGGGTGTTTTCTACCTAAAACCATGAACCCAACAATGTCTTGGTGAACTCACCATTTTGACCCATAATATATTTGATAGGTTGGTGAGATCGCTGATCTTGTGGCATTCCTACCATTTTTGCAGATGAAGTCGCCATTTTCTAATCTGGAAAAATGGTGGGATCTCCCAACCACCACCTTCCTACATGTAATAAATGCAATAAATAACAAACTTAAATACCAAAAAAGGTACATATCAATGCTCTACTCCCTAGTGGTCACTGGTACTCTTTCATGCACTCTCCAAGGTGATGGTGGTGTGGGGTATTGGCCATTCTGCTTAACTCTCTCACACAAAAATATTAGAGCTCAAAAATTACTATAGTTAGGGGTGCAACTGAACTATTTTTACCCCTAGAGGTTAAAATATAATAATTTTTTTAAAAAATTACCCATAATCTTATATATTCTCCATTTTATCTCTTGGGATACTATTTTATCCCCTCTTATCTATTTTTCCTCCTGCTTTCTTCTAATTAATCCATTTTTAGCCTCTTTTGCTAAAATCAATGTGATTATTACTTCTTCTGATCGAGGGCACACCTATCAAATATTTTCAAAATTTCCATCTTCCCCTTGAGGGGGCATCATGGACTACTAAAATATGTTTGGTGCATTTCATAAACCTATTTATTGATAATTCATGTAAACTTTAAAAATGGAAAATGGGAATGAAATTTATTTCTTTTGATTATAGTAACCTTTTCATTCTTTGAAAAGACATCACTTCGACTAAATGTCTCACCACACCTTCTCAAATAAGGGAAAAATGTAGACATCCAATTCCTATCACTATTGTGTTGCAATTTTCAATTTAAGCAATATTTTGCAATAATACACAATCTGGGCCAAACTCACTAAAAATACATTAAATCATTCAAACTTGACACATACAGGTGCTGATTTAGGCTAATGTATCCATAAATGGGTTAATGCATTTTATGTGATTATTATCTTTTCTTAAATCACTTTGAGTCAAATTAATACATGAAAAATGACACTCTCAATCATTGAATTCTCTAATTCAGTAATACAAATCACATGCATGTGTTGTTTCATGTCCATAATGCCCTAACTAGGGTATTATTCTATATGTAACTGATATCTTCTTCTAATTATACTCTATTTAAATTACGACTAATAAAATGAAATTTCTGACTAGGTTGATTAAGTGTGCAACAAATTTCCAAAGAATTACAAAAATTAATCAAAGCCACTTAAGCAAATTAAACCAAATCAAGAGCCATTAATAGAAAAAATATCAAGATTAAGCTCTCCCATGCCTCATCAATGCCCCATTCCTCTAAATACTAATAGAAATATTTATGGCCTGTCCCTCCAAAATTGATTTGATCCATGTCCACATATCTTGATCTCAAGATAGACAGTCATGGTTAATTCCGAACAATATTGAAAAGATATAAAAAAATAAGCTGAGACCACCATTTTAAAGCTTGAATTATGTAATGTTATTATACAAAATCATCTTCACAAAGCATCACCTAATTGCATAAAATGATCAAAATTATGAGCCTAATCCATTGGTGCACTAGGAAATGATGGAGGAGCATATTGCAGACATCCAATTTCTAACATAATTTGTGTTGAAATCTTACTCGAATTTCACTCAAATGCACATTTTAGGTTAAAATACATAAAACACGCTAAATGGTTTGAACTTGTTGTTTACAAGTGTTGATTTAGGCTAATGTATCCCTAAATGGGGCAATGCAATTTATGAGATACCTAACTTTGATCAATTCATTTCAATTTAAAATGATGATTTCATATTTTTGTGCTCTGGATCACTCTTTTCTTCTAATTCATTGGTACATGACACATATTTATTATTTTGTGTTGGCAACATCCTAAAAGGGAATATGATTCCAACGCATCTAATGTCACCTTCCAATTCTTCCTGAGTGAAATTATGACTCAATAATATGACTTTCTGACCATTTTGATTAATTGAGGGCCAATTTCTAAATAATTACACAAATTTTGATTAACCTTGTTTAAGGATAATTAATCTAAATCAAGAGCTTAAGTGAATTTTCCATGAGAGTTGTTTAGTATTTCTTTTTGGAAATTGATTTCTATTAATTGCATCACCTAATGACATCATTTCTTGGAAAGACATCCCTAGGCCATAAATGCATAAAATATATGAATCATGACCTCCCATACCTCATTAATACCATCCATGCCTCTTAAATGTCCCTTATTCCAAAATCATTATGAGGGATATTTATGGATTTTAATTATATAATTAGATTAATCCATGACCACACATCTCAATCTTGAGTTGGACGGCCATGGTTGATACTGACCAATCTGAAAAATATATAAATAGAGAGGCCATGAACATTATTTTTAAGCTTGATTTGTGAAAAGTTATTATGTTGAATCATCTCCACTATCATTTACATTTGATCATTGATTTTGTATGCAAGCTTCATTGATACACTAGTTTAGTGATTTTAAATCATGAGCCTAGGTTTTACAAGGAGTTTTTGAGACATTGAAGGAGTTCTCCACCATTATTGTTGAAGACAAGAGCTATTGATCAAGGGAGAACATGCTTTTGAGACACATTGGTATGGTGAATCGATTTGGGAATGTAATATGGTGTTGATTTCTTTCATATGTTTCTTTTTATCCTTTATAATTCCTACATGAATAGATAGTCTTAATTTAATTTAATCTTATGCATTTTATATTTAATTTATTAGACTAATGCTTGAATAATTATGTTATGTAATCCTCTCTATATTTTTCCATGCTTGGTGGGATCACAACCCATAAATTTTCTCACAAAGCCTCTACAAGCAACCTACTAACCATTGTCATGTAGGATCTTAGGTATGGAAGAAAAGAAGGCAACAATTTGAGAAAAAAAGTGTATTTTCATAAACCATGGTTTTATTTTCAGGACTATCAACTCAGTTAGACTCAGCTCTGGTTTGGCTCTGGCTTAACTCTATATCGGCCCAACTTGTCTCTGACCTGACCCAACTCAGTTTTGGTTCAGCCTGACTCGACTTTGGTTTGACCCAACTTAACTCTAACTCCACCCAAATTGGCTCTGGTTTGAGCTGACTCCACTCTAAATCAGCCCAAATCAGCTCTAGTTTGGCCTAACTCATCTCTAGTTTAGCCTGACTCAGCTCTAGATTGGCCTAACTTGACTTTGACTCAGCTCTTGCTTGACCCAAATCAGCTTTAGATCACCTTAACTTGGCTTTGGCTCGACCCAACTCAGCTTTAGATCACCCTGACTCATCTCTGGCTCACCTATCCAACCCAACTCACTTGTTTAGCCCAACTTACCTATCAACCTAACTCACCTGTCAACCCAACTTACCTATCAACCTAACTCGTGTGTCCAGCCTAACTCGCCTATCAACCCAACTCGCCTGTTAACCTAACTTGCCTATCAACCCAACTTAACTATCAACCTAACTCAATTATCAACTCGAGAGATAAATTCTTAATTTAATTTACTCAAACTCTTAAGTGCTTCAAAGGAAGCCCTTATAATTATGTTTTTACAGGTTGAGGGGGTAGTTAGAAAGTTAGTTTGAATGCTTTTGACTAACCAAACACACATTCATTTGGGTTTAAAATGAACATGCTTGATTTCACACATTTGAATTAGTGCTTAAAATGAACCTAAGATTTAGCTAAGTCTTAGATACATTTCATTTAGTGCTTAAAACACATCATAACTCTTGCAACATTTTAAATTTGGTGTTTTAATCATTAATCTAGGCTAAGTCTTGCATCTTCAACTTCTGCTTAAAATGAAATTAGGTCTTTACTGCTTCATGTGGACTTTTTTTGTGCAATATTTTACCATTTTAATAATTAAAGCCAAGGGCCAAAAAGAACACCAATCAATCTTTCAAATTGGCACTTAAAAATGAACTCATCTTCCCAAGTTTTGCATTCAATAGTTATTTGAACTAGTTTTTGTTTGACAAAGAGAGGGATGTCACATGTATTCTCTTCCACTTTTCCCCTTTAGGGAACCCTTGGAATCAAAAGTGCCCATCTTTATTTCAAAAAGTCTAGTTCAAGGATTAGAAAGAATGTCATCTAAAGCACTCCCAAAAAAACTTGTAATAGTTTGGGTGATCTTTAAAATGACCCTAAAGTCTTTCTATTTTATGTTTTTTTAATGCAAAATTGGCTTGCGAGGGGGACTTAATTACCTCCTACAAGTTCTTTAGGGAAGCTTTGAGACAATATTTCACCTCCCAACACTGAATTCATCCACTCCCACTAGGATCAAAGGTTTAAATGGTTATACCACCTTTTAGTGATGGAGTTGTACATGGGACATATCTGCACTTTAGACATCGCATTATACTAAGCAAACAATAGGCTATAATGGTTGAAAAAAGGACCATACATTTTTTCAAAAATTTAAGTGCCACAGACACCCAATTACATGCTTTTCTTTTACATTGTGACATGAAAGTCTTTGTGTAATTGATTCCCCTAGAAACATTTGAAAACTTGCTAGCTTAGTTGACCCCACTTTGTCATACCTTGTCAGTTAGACTTAAGATGATTATTTTTTTCATTAGCTTACTTGGTCTTGATTTGTCTCTAAAACTACTTGTTAATTTAATGAACTTAACTAAAGCACTTTGTCCTCAATTTTCTAGAGCAAGGGAGGCGTTACGCTATCCAATTAGAAAATTTATCTTTTCCTTGTTCAAATTATTATCAAAATCTTTTGTGTCATGTCATTTACTTTGGTGAAGTCATGTTTCCCAATTGAGTCTAGACCTTTTACCCAATTTGTTTAAAGTCCCTCATTTATAATTCACATTTGAAATTGAACCTTTTTGAGTTTTAAGGACTGGTGTGTTAAATTAGGTTTTCCATTTTCACACTAAACTTGTTCTAACTTGGGTTCAATTTTACATTTGGATTGAGGGCCATTTATTAGACTTAAAATCACATGATCATCTTGGTAGACTCAAGTCATCTTGCGTATCACTCACACTTTGAGTCCTAGAACATATTTTATACTACTAGAACTATGTGGCGACATTGTGCCACCCATTTGGCCCTAGTTTTGTACTTAGTGATTCACACATGTTTTTGCATCTCGAGTTTATTAGTCCATTTTGTCTTCTTCATAATCCAGTGAGTTTTCCTCTAATTTTATAGGGTCAACTCATCAAATTTGGAACCATATTTTATGGTATAGGCGTATCATAAATATCTAGGCTTTGGTGTACTAGTTTTCACCTGAGAACTTTGAGTTACCTTGCCCTCTTCCAATCTATATGATTTTAACTTTACCAAAAGTTGAGTAAATTCATGAACCAAATCTTCTAATTTTGTGTGGTTCTAAGCCATCCTCCTTTATAGTCTATTTGGTACCTTAGTTATTTGTTTAAAGAGAAATAAATCATACTTTGTTTGAACAATTACAAAAACATTGATCCAAATCTATTTAAGCACAGAGAATAACTCTTTTTAGACATGACTCAAAGGTTCACTTGTAGTGGGGCCTCTTTTGACCTTAGCTATGAGGATCCGAAGATGGTAGTGAAATTTTATGATGGTCAAGATAACCCCATTGTTTTTTATGACATCCCCACAATAGTAGGATCCAAAGATGATTACAATAAATATCAACCCCAAAGAGATCAAGATGAAGCACTTTTTAAGTTGATAGAATCAAATTCTAGACTACCTTCAAACTTTCTTATAGAACAATTGCATATTTTAGTTAGAGAAGAAAAATAATGATGTCAAGAGAAAGCTTTTTCACAGATAGACATACCTTCTTCTTCTAACAAAGGAAAAGAAATACAAATAGAGTCAAAACCCAAAAATCCAAATCTTCTAGCTAAGATCAAGATAATAAGTCAATGATATGTGGATCAACTTGTCGCAGACTTAATTGACTCATTAATTTACACTTAAATTCATAATGATGCCTTGAAATAACAAGGAAATATGACCAAAATTATGCAACAAAAATTTGATGAGAACATAACCATAGTGGATCAAGGTAACCTAAATGAATAGTCAAAGTCCTAATAGATCTTATAAAATGTTCCATTTGACACGGAGCATACATTCTTCAATCATCAAGAACCTCTTGTTAATTTGAAATATTAAATACCTAAAAATTTAGTTTGAATTGAGGAAATCCCTCAAGACAATTTGGCTATTTCATTCCAACCAACACAAAAATTGGTAAACAAACACATAACTTCCCAAAGTCAACAAAGTACTAAACAACCAAATATAGGGAATGATTTATAATCCAAAAAATAAATGGCTTATTTTATCAAGTCAAGGAGTGAGTTAGAACCAAGGCACAAATCAAAAGGTTTATATTCCCTATAGATCCACACAAAACCAAGGGAACATTCCACCCCAAAAACAACAAAACTAGGGGCACATTCCACCCCAACAACAATGAAACCAGGGGCACATTCCACCCCAATAACAACAAAACCAGGGGCATACTCCACCCCAAAAATAATGAAACTAGGGGCACATTCCACCCCAATAACATCTTATCCAATCCACAAATGCACCAAACATGCAAGAGTGGATTCTATGAATAAAATTATTCAAAGATTGGAGACAAATAATAGAGTTAAAAAGTAAAAATTTGATGAGATATGTCCATATCCATTTGATTTATCTATTCTCCAAAACCCCTTTCTTCCTCATTTTGAGGCACCTAAATTTGACAAGTAAAAAGGAAAGGGAGATCTATGTGAGTACATATAGGCATTATTTATCTTATGTCAAGAGGTTGCTTATAGTAATGAGTATTTACTTTAACTACTTCTACAGAGTTTAGAAAGATAGGCTTTGGATTAGCTACTCAAATTTCCCAAGGGATCAGTTGTAGATTGGAATAATTTGTCATAAAAATTTGTTAACCATTTATCATATAACATAGAACATGAATTGATCATTGTTGACTTGTGCAAATCCAAACAGCATGATGGTAAAAGTTTTGTTGTATATCTATAAAGTTGGAGAGTATTGGCAGACTGCTTTCAACATAACTTGCTAGATAAATAGTTGGATGATATATTTGCACATAACCTACATCCTAAAGTCATGCATAATCTACATTTACCTTTGTCTAACTCAATTGAATAAATTATTGACAAAGTAGTACAGATTGAGAAATCCCTTATTGTTAAAAGTCTTGTCAAGATTTTTTCACAGGGTCAAACATCTAAATAGATTCAATCATTGATTCAAATGGTTACATAAGACAAGCCAAAGGGATTTAAAAAAAATAAGAACATATTTGGAAATGGGGTAACTAAAACAAGGCACGTACAAATAGTGCAGGTTACACCTCTCCCAAATGTACAATTAACTCCCCTAAATCCACCACCTAATTTGCAAAGATAACCTCCATGAAGGACATTTCATAAAAATTATAGGGTCTTTAATAAGTTAAGAGAATCAGTTGAAACAATGTTATAAAAGCTTGTCATGGATAATTTAATTGTATGTCTAGTATCAAGGCCATTTCCTCAAGATCAACCAAAACTAGATTACTACAAGGAGAATGAATGGTGTAACTTCCATCATGTTGTTTGTCATAGTGCATATTGTTGTGTCTAATTATGACACATTATTGAGGACATTATTGAAAGTGGTGAAATATAAATTAAGTTTTCCCCTAATCAGGACACAAATTAGGATATATGAATCTAAAAAGACCCCTTTCCTTGACATAATCCACCTCCACCAAGAAGTAACCAAAACCAAGGTCAGAATCAAGGATAGAGGCAGAATCAGAACCAACATTAGGGGCAGAATGATAATACACATAATAGGGATCATAATGTCCATACTAATAATGTGGCTTATAAAAACATACCCTATGAGTATAAAAATATTGTGGGGAACATTTATGTTGCCCATGTTTCCACTATTACTATAAAACCACGTGGACAATCTTGTGTTCCTCACAACATGAGACCCATCATTATAGGGTCAGCACTCTCTCCCCTTAGTAATACCACGTTGAGTTTGCATAATCATGCTATGAATTTGTTTGCATGGGTTACTAGTTTTGAGCAATAACACCCTTATTCTAATCATAAAGGCTCCTCATCGACTCAAAACTATAGAAATACAATTAGATGCCCATGAGTCATCATCTAAGGCCCTTGGCCTTCCTCTTCTAATTATAATGTCTCTTTTCCACCTCTAGGTTATGAAGTCACAAATAGACTCCCGAGAGTTACCATCTAGGGCCCTTCACCAACTTCTTCCATGAAACCCAATGAAAACATTGTTCCCATGGTTCCAAAGTTGAATACTATGCCAACAAAGACTAAACTAGCTCAATCCATAATCAAAATGCCTTATAGTTTAGTGGACTAATTAAACAAAACCCCTACACATATCTCTATATTATAACTCCTATAGACATATGATGTCCATAAAACTATCATGAACAACCTTTTAAAATAATCTATTGTGCCTAATGATATTAACCTTGACTAGTTGTAGAACCTAGTTAGATATTTTTCTTCATTTTGACAAATCACATTTGATCAAAAAGACATGTCCACTCTTGGTCCAAACCACAATAACCCACTATACATTGAGATAATCATTTTGGATCATAAGATCAAGTAGTTTCTTATAGATAATGGTTTAGGTTTGAACATCATATCTCTCAAATTGGTACGATGATTGGGCTACATGGATAAAGACATTTAGCTAGAAACTATCAAAATCAAAGTTTATGATAATGTTGAGTGGGAGTCTTCAAGTATAATTTGGTTGCAAGTCATGGTTGATTCTATTTCTCATCACACATTATTACATATTTTGGATATTGAACTTCCTTATAACATACTTCTTGGTCATCCCTAGATCCATGAAGTACAGGTAGTCCCATCTACTCTTCACTAGTGCCTTAAGTTTCCTTATGATAGGATTAAGGTTACTATTCTTGTTGATCAACAACCATATCAATATTGATAACTATTTCCCAAGTTCTAAGTTCATTGCAAAGAATAATAAATCCATCTTTTCCCATCCATCTCCACCTAATTATATCAACCTTGGTGATCTAGTTTCCACTTTAGCTGATCCATTTCTTGTAGCTCTTGTAAAACAAATTGTTATTAAAGATGTGGGTATTTTTACATACCATATTAAGTACATCCTCCATATTTTAAAATTTCTTGAATCCCCTAAATCATTTGGAAATCCTAAACCATCCAAGACCCCTAATGGACCCAACTAGATTTGGCATCCAAAGGAAAAACAACAAAACCCACATGTGTTTTTTTTACCTATAATTACACCAAAGAAAGATTAAGAGGATTTTATAGAGGGAGATTGGTTATATTCTAAAGGCCTTGCTAATTGATTTCAAAATCCAAAGTATAATATCCTTAACTAGATCATGGATCATCTTGACTATACAGGGAAAGGCCTTGGCCCATAAGCACAAGGAATCTTGGAGCCCTTATTAGCTAGATTTATCAATTGGAATCATGGTCTTAGATTTATACCACCAAAGCATGACCTCATGAATTTTGATAGTGACTCTTCTAAAGTGACTAGTAATGAGATTCCTAATAGTTACACAACATCCCATTATAGCCTTTTTCATGATCTTGATGACTTAGATTTATTTGATTCAAATGCCATATTAACCATAATACCCATATGAGCTTCTTGTCTTGAAGAAAGAACCTATCCTAGTGGTGCTTCCCTTCCTAAGTAGGACATTATATATTTACCATTGGAGCTTCCCATCCTAAAGCAAACTCTCATTTTTCCCTATGCCTTTGCCATCTCGAACTCATAAATTGGGACCAACAAAATTTGGTGATACACTTCGATGAGTTTCAAAGTGATGAATCAATTACCTAATACATGGGTCTATGAGATGGATTGAATATTAGCAATCACAAATTAGGATTTGATTTTTAATTGGATTCTTCTACTTGCTTTGGAGAGTAGGCAAATTTTTTTGGTCATAATTAAGAACAAACATCAATATCTTCAAGTGAAAACCTCTTTGAGGCACTCGTTGATTAGGGAAAAAGTAAAGAAAAAGACATGCCTTCAAGTGAAAACCTATTCAAGTGCTCCTACGTGGGAAATTTTTCTCATCCTCCATATAAGGTCCATTTATCCCAAGTTCCATATCCAATACAAGCATTTCTTTAGAACAACATCAAATGTTTGAGTGTTTTGCTCTTGAGTTTCAAGAGGTTTTTGTTACTTGGCCTTTTTACCTAAGATTGTAGATTATGATTCTTCATATTATCTAGATATTTGGGAAGACCAAAAATAATATATGAAAAAATAAGATGATCATGACCATACCTTGCCTATAATTATAGAATATGGATCCATACTTCTTGTGGAAAACATGACATAAGTGAACTTGGGAACCTATGAGGATCTCAAAATTATTTATCTTGGAGCTTCCCTTACTGAAGTATAATGTGAGCATATTATATCCATTATTAAGGATTATATAGACATGTTTGCATGGGCATACTTTGATATGCTAAGCTTAGACCCTTATTTGGTTGTGCATCACCTTGTTGTCTATCCCGAAGCCAAACTAGTCAAGAAGAAGTTGAGAAAGATGCATCCATGAATCACCCTATTGGTTAAAGCTGAACTGGAAAAGTTGTTAGGAACAAATTTTATTAGACCACTAGATTAATCTAAATGGGTTTCCAACATAGTTATAGTAAGTAAAAAGACT
The DNA here is from genome assembly GCA_037957365.1 of Torreya grandis. Taxonomy (NCBI): domain Eukaryota; kingdom Viridiplantae; phylum Streptophyta; class Pinopsida; order Cupressales; family Taxaceae; genus Torreya; species Torreya grandis. The sequence continues at coordinate 2,599,839 of JARHVA010000796.1, forward strand.
CCAAGTATACGTATTTGTACTAACTTATGAGATATCAATAAATCATTCCCTAAAGATAATTTTCCTATGCCCAACATTGACATGATCATCAAATCAACTATTGGGTATGAGATGTTATCTTTAATGGATGGACTTTTTGGTTACAATCAGATCAAGATATCCCTTGAAGACTAGCACAAGACTGCATTCACCACTCCATGGGGGACATTTTTTTACCAAGTCATGCCATTTGGCTTAAAGAACTTTGTAGTAACATATCAATGTGCAGTGACCATCATCTTCTATGACATGATGCATGAAATTGTAGAGGAATATCTTGATATATTAACAAAATCATGAATAAGAGCTGCACATCCTAATGTTCTATGAATAATCTTTGAGAGACTTCATGAGTATAAAGTTTGCTTGAATCCTAAGAATTGTGTCTTCAGATTTACATCAAGGAAATTGCTAGGGTTTATTGTATCATAATTAGGGATTGAATTCGACCCTACAAAAGTCAACACTATTTTGGAAATGCCTCCACCAAATAATCTTAAACAACTGTGAAGCCTGTAAAGAAAGATCTAGTCTATATGTAGGTTCATTTCTCAATTGGTAGATAAGTACCACCCATTTACTCATATTTTAAAGAAAAGGGTAATATTTCAATAGGATGAAGATTGTCAGATAGAATTTGCAAAGCTTAAGACATACTTGGCCAATCCACCAGTCTTAAGACTGCCAACATAGGGAAAGCCACTGCTTCTTTATATATCAGCCACATAACATGCACTGGGGGCACTTTTGGCCCAACATGATGATCATGGTAAGAAACACATTGTTTATTATTTAAGCTACACATTGGTGGATTATGAACATAATTATACACCTATTGAGAAGGAATTTTTAGCTATGGTATTTTCCACTCATAAATTGTGACATTATATGCTAAATAACAAAACTATTATCATCACCAAGGTGGATCCTCTAAAGTTCTTCTTATTTAAAGTAGCTCTTCAAGGACACATGGCTAAATGGGTTATACTTCTAAGTGAGTTTGATATTGAGTATTAAAATCAAAAGGCAATCAAAGGAAAAATAATTATTGACCAACTTGTAGAATATCCTATTAAAGATACTCAACCTCTCAAATTTGACCTTCCAGATGACTCTATTATGATGATAGAACAAGCACCTCAAGAACCCTAACAATGGATGCTCTATTTTAATGGGTCCTTCACATCTCATGGATCTAGATTTGACATATTATTGATCATACCACAAGGGTATTTGATTCCCAAAGAATTACATATACAATTTGATTGTACAAACAATATGGCTGAGTATGAGGCCTTAGTTGTAGGGATCCACCTTACTATATAATGGGATATTCAAAGCTTAAAGGTCTATGGAGATTCATAGTTAATCATAAATTATACCACTGATAAATATCAAACAAGAGATGACAAGCTTTTTCCTTACAAGTAGATTATCGATAACCTCAAAACACATTTTAAATCTCTGTAGTTTGAACAAGTTTTGAAAGTCAACAACATATCTACCAAAAAAATTGCAATAATTAGTTCCATGATTCAAATGGATGATAGTGCTAAAGAGTATTAGTTCCTAATTGAAAATCTTCTTCAGCCTACGCATATTATAACAAATTTAGAGAGGGTATGTGCCATTGCTAGTCCTAATCCCTCACCTAAGCTACCATAGTACCAAGATTTTTATAACTATTTCCATAATCATGTCTTCCCCACCAACCTTTCAAAAAACCAAAATAAACTATTCCTTCATCACTTAACATGTTATACTCTCCTTGGAAACATGTTTTATCATAAAGGATATGATGAAACACTTCTTTGTTATTTATCTTTGGGAGAATCCAAGATGTCACTAAAGGAGGTTCATAAAGGAATGTGTGTGGATCACACCAAAAATGTAGTCCTAGTAAAGAAGCTCCTCATAATAGGGTATTATTAGCCCAAAATAGAGACTAATGCTTGTAACTATGTGAAGAAGTGTGTTACTTATTAGTAGCATGAAAATTTGATACATGCACCTTCTTTACCACTGCAACCAATCATAACACCATGGTTGTTCTCAATGTGGGGTCTCGATCTCATCAATAAAATTAACCCAACATCTTCAGATGGACATAAGTACATTTTGACTATAATTGAGTATTTTACCAAGTGTATTGAGGCCATTTCTCTCACTTATGTTACCAAGAAGTAGATAGCTAAATTCATTCATTACCATATGATCTGTTGATATGGCATCCCATCCCATATTATATCCAATAATGGTGGATCTTTTGTGAACCAAGATGTAAAATATCTTTGTGCAAAATTCAAGATCAAGCACAAGAAATCGTCTCCATATAACCTACAAGGTAATAGACTAGCTAATGCATTGAACAAAACCATTGTATCCATTTTAAAAGATATTGTCAATGACGTTACCTGTAATTGGCACTTTCAACCCTTTCCTACCCTTTGGGATTATAGAACCAATCATCGAACCCAAACTAGAGCCACTCTATACTCCCTTGTTTTTGGCACTGAATCTATTATCCTAGTCAAGATTGAGATACCATCATTACAAATATCATTAGAGCACATTGAAGATAATGAAGAATATAAAGCCTTATAGCTGTAAGAACTAGAACTTCTTGATGGTAAGCATTTGGTTACCCTAGAAAACTTGCAAGCCTATCAAATAGATTATATAAGATAAGACTAGTGCATTCTCCTTGGAGAGTTTGAGATTGGCGACTTGGTTCTAAAATAGAACCAAAAGAACATGAATGCTGAACACAAAGAGAAAGGTAAATTTTAGCCTAATTGGTTGGGACCTTATATTATCATGGACAACTATGGATCAAGTGCATATTAACTGGCTAAAATTAATGGTGAAGAACTTCTAGAGCCCACAAACATTGTACACCTTAAGAGGCTCTATGCATGAATAGCTTTGAACAATCATCTACAAAACCCCAAACTTGGGCACAACTTATGTTGAAGTAATTTTATCCCATCATTTTATCCTACCCTAAACACATTTTATACTACCCTGGCCCACTCTTCATGACTCTAGATAGTGACATATTTGAATCATTAGCACTTTGAACACATTTTCATCCTATCCTAGACCATTCTCTTTGAGGACCCTATTTTTTGGACTGTTCTCCTTGAGAATCATTTTCTTTTTTATGTCTTGGGCATGTTGTAACCTTAAACATTTTTTATCCCTTGACCAATTATGATCTTGATTATGTTTCATGAACATTATGAACATCCTTAATCACAGTTCTACAAATAAATTCAGCACGAATAATATTTTGTAGCTTCTTCAATAGACAAGTGAGTAAGAGCATCTTTTTAGTTCCAAACCTTTACTACACTATTACAAATAGGTAAACGTAGATACTTATTCAAAGTTACTTAATGCTACACATTATTATATATCATATTTACTTCTCTTTTTTGTCTTATCAAGATCCTTGCTCTCACAAATTTGTGAGCATGGGCCGTTGTAGCTGGTTTAGCTATTTTATTAAACCCTGTACTCTCGAATGTGCATCTCCTTGACTAGACGGTCCCACCTTGTGTATATTTTAGCCCCGAAACACTAGAAACATTAGAAATACTTTGAAAAGACCAAAAACATCAAAACACAATCCATAAAATAACAAAACCATTGTCTCACAATTCTGTATATTTATACATTCCCATCCCACCATGATATGATCTTGTCATTTTGCAAGCAAAGAAACACTAGTTCATCTTGTCTCACATAATTTTCATTTTGTAAGATCATTATTTCTCATCCCATTAGCTTTTTATTTGAAAGACCATTCTCATTTGTTTGTCATATCTTCCATTTATTCTATAACATTAATCATGCTAGTCTGATCATCATTTTTCTTCTATCATGTTTCTTAGGAGAACTACATTTGCCCTGAAGTTCATGTTGGAACATGCATTCATGAAACTATGTAGACAACATCCACTTGTATTATGCATCTAGAGTCAGCTCAACCAACCCCTTTATTTTATTCTCTTCCCCCATTTTTTCTATCATTGTTCCTCTTTAAATAGAGAATGACTTTTGTGTCATTATTATTTATTATGTTGTGGCAGAAAGTAATGCCTCTACCACACATGCATGAACATTTGTCTTTAAACTGCACTAACTTAGTTTTTTGTTTGTGTGTTTTTTTTTCTTGGTGTTATGTTGTGCTTTCACACCTCTCCTTTTATTTCTTCTCCTTTTCTCTTTTTATTACTTCTTGTCTCATTTTGGTCTTATGTTTCCTTGTATGTTTTTGCTTATCTCTTTTGTGTTTCAGAACATCTTGATGATTCACATGGATCTTGATTATATATATCTTGATCCTATGCTATTAAGTTATTCTTGGACCTTTTTATTTATTTGATCGTTGCTAGTGTCTTATTTTTTTGTTTGATTTTTCTTTTCTCTTTTGTGTTCAATAATGTCTTGATGGTCTACATGGATCTTGATTATTTATATCTTGCTCTCATGTCATTAAGATGTTATTGATTTTTGGTTTTAAGCATTTTCATTCCTAATTAAGTATTGATTGATCATATCTTGATTTCAAGTTAGGTTCATTTATGTTTATATTTTTCTTTGTCTTTACTTTTTTGTTTAAATATAAATAGTTGTAACTCTAGTTTTGGTCATTATTTTACCATTATCCTTAGTTATAGGTATTCACATTTGAACTGGCTCAGCACAATTGGAATTTTATGTCATTATAAGTTTTTCATACTTATGGTGCCTAATTTATTTTTATATAGCAAGCACTTTATGCTCAGGTCTCAAAGTCTTAACGCCAAAACAACTTTGATGAACCATTATCAAGAACACTTTGCATAATCTAGGCTCATGATATGAAAATAGGCATCTAGGTATCATGCATTTTAGCACTCGACTCTCTACGTATACATGCATCTCTTTGCATACATGATGAGTCTAATAAATTCTTGGTTAGTTTTCATCATTCCTCATTCCATTCTCTCCCAAACTTAGGTGAACTACATTAGCTTGAATTTTAGGTTGGAACACAAGTCCATGTAATTATGTAGGCAACGTCCACTTGTCTACCACATTTGGAGTCAATTTGGCTATCTTTCATTCTTATTTTCTTCTCTTTCATCGCTTTGTGAATTCTCATATGCTTGGTCTTATGTGGCTTTATAAGCCATTACACCATCACGTGTACATTTGTGCCTACTCACTTTAAACTATCTTTTGGGTTATATCCTTGAACTATTTTGCTTGCCAATTGCCCATGATGGGGCACAACATCTGAATAACATCCAAATTAAATTAGCTCTACAAGGGCAAACTAATATTTATTCTTTATCAATGATTAAAATTAGCCACATTGGGGTAAATTGTTTTATCATGATCACATTTGTTTTACTAGGGTACCTCTTATTATCTTCTCTTTGGAGACCCCATTCTAGTGGTGATTCCCTTAGTAAAGCAGAATGTTCTCTATTTTATTATAATTCTAATCTCTCCACACTAATGCACATGATGACAATATTTTAGTGTGTAACTTGTTTCAAGATTGATCAATGTCATAAGCATGTAGCTTGTACCCTAAAATTGGGTATGTTTAAAGTGTGTCCCTTAAATTTATGGATTATATCTTTCTCATTCCCCCCATCTATTGGGGCCTATTATACCTATAATTAAAATTCATTGATGGTAATCACATGTGTAAGCATTATCTCATTTTAATATGATCTAATATATGGGTTACTCTCTCATTGTCCCTCTCTTTTTGATAGTCCATTAGTCTCTTTCATCTTTATTAGGTTGTGGAGCTAAAAGATTCACTGTATGCAGACATGGAGGAGGTTGCTACGGTGGAAAGAAACCGACGTCGATCAGGCCAATCGACGTCGGTCATATCCAGTGCACAGAGCTATCGATAGCGGTCAGGAGTCGGCTGACATCGATCACCTCCAGACAGATAAGGACTGACGTCGGTCACCTGTGTGGTTCTAGAATTGTTAGTTCACGAACAGTTTGTTAACGAACCAATTGTTTGCATGTTAAGGGCTAATTTTAGTCTTGAGCTATGGATCTAATTATTGTAATTAGATGTCTAATTATTGTTTGCATGGAATCTATATAATAGACTCATGGGCTATATTGTAAATGTGTGCTAGTTGAGTAAGAGCAAGGTTAGCTCCTTTAGAGTGAAGAGAGCAAGGTGTGTTCCTCCTAGTGCCACAGTGCCAAGTGTATATGATCAGGTAGATCTACAGGTTGTTGTAAGATCTGGTAGAGATCCACATGGGTGCTAATTTGGAGAATCATAAGGGTTCTTCATGTGTGTGTGCGAGGTCAAAGGAGATCTGCAGGGTAGCAAGATCAAAGGTGACAGCAACACTTCAAAGAGTAAGAAGAGGAAGGCAAGGTAGATCCTTCTAATTGTAAGATCATTTGAATTGCAGGTTGTTGCAAGTTCATGGGAGATCTACATGGTAAGTAAGATCATTTGAGTTGTAGGTTGTTGTAAGTTCATGGGAGATCTACTTGAAGTACTTTGAGTACTGGCAGTAATGATACTGACTAGTGGTACTAGCAGTAGTGATACTGACTGGTTGGAGGTGAACACCAACTCTGTGTTTGAGTTGTGTGTTGGGACCGTAATTGAGAGAGTGAACTCTTGAAGGTGAATTACTGTACACTTGGTGTGGGAAGCCTATAAGGTGTGGAAGAGTGTGGCGTCTCTTCATTGTAATTTATTTTTTGGAAGAGTATTAATACAATTGGGTATTGTCTCTCATATTATATGTTATTTCTGAATTTCTAATTACTTGTTACTTCTGGTTAAATTCTGCATTTAGTTGCTTTTACACGGTAATCAATTGTGCTTTTGGGTCTTATCAAGTGGTATCAGAGCTAAGGTTACAAGAAGCAGGTTTGTGTTTGATTACAGGTCACTCTCAGGGGTTTCTGATTGAGTGGGAGTATAGCAATGGCAGAAAGAAGTATGGAGGAATTCAAAAGCAAGAATAGTCAATTACGGTGTTATGGAAATAAAGAGCAGGTAGAGAAATATTGTTGGTTGGTAGAAGATCAACATGAAGGAGCTAAAGAAGCAGATGTTGCAGGTGTTGTTGCACAAGATGCTATGGTATGTTCCTTGGATAAAGAAGAATCTTGTTTTATAGATTCTATTGCCTCTTTCCATGCAGCTCGAAATAGATTATTTTTACATGTTAAGGTCCTTCAAGACTTTGGAAAGATTTATTTAGGGGCTAGTGTGCCTTGTCAAAGTTTTGGCAAAGGGGAAATGTGGCTGAAATTGCAGACAGCCAACACATGGGTGTTGAAGGAGGTCATGCAGGTCCCAGTCTTGAAGATGTGGCTAATTTTTTCAAAAAAGTTGGGTGATGAGAGATGCATAGAAACTCTCACAACAGATGCACTTGAATTAGCAAGTGGTAAGAAAGTAGGTATCCTTTATCTATCTACTTATATTACTGATTCTTCTTTTGTTGTGAAGACGTGGATTTATAGGCTTGGTCACATGAGCAAGAAGGAGATGCATGTTTTTAAGAGGAAGTCAGATGTCTTTGATAGACTTAAGAACTGAAAAGCCTTGGTGTTCATGGAGGAGATGATGGATAGAGATCAGTGGAGAAGGCTGAGTAACTCTGAGCAGGGTAGTTTGGATAGGGTTTTGATCCAAAGAGAGCTCATAGGTAAAAAGTTATCACTCACAAGAGAACACAGGTATCGGCATCAGTCAGGAGGAACCAACGTCGAACAGATAGGTATCAATGTCGGTCATGTGTAGACCAGAGCTGGTGGTGTCAGGTAGGGCGACGTCAGTCAAGGAACTAGCATCGATGACAGGTAGACACTGATGTCGGTCAGGAAACTGGCATCGATAGTCAGGACAATCACATGGAATCGATGTTGGTCAAATGCAGACTGTGTGGTGATCGAGGTCGGTCACTGGAACAGATTTTGGGTGGACAGCACACTATCAAGGAGTCTCAAATGCCCATGTGGAGGATTGAAAGGGTAAGTAAGCCTCAAATTCATTGTTCCTCTTCTTTATACTCATTGATCATTGCAGAGTAGGAAGGATCCATGAAACAGTGGGAACATGGCATGAATGAGGAATTTGATTCCTAAGATGCAGAACCAAATGGGAGATTTGGTAGGGTTACCAGTTGGAAGAAAACACTGAAAGATGAATGGATTCCTTGGTTAAAGAATAGAGAGAATGGACACGTGAGACGGAAGGCCAGGTCATATAGTCTTGAGGAAGCTCTAGGATAGTGGTATAAGTTTGACAGGTGGATGACAAAGCATGGATTTAGTCAATGTCATTGTAACTACTGTGGTTTCTTTACCAGGTGGATGATGGTCGCGACATTATCTTGTTACTGTATGTTGTGTGTTTGCTTGATGCAGGGTCACATATGCAGGGTTTTTTCTGAGCTAAAGGTAAAGTTAGTTCAAAGGTGTGTCATGAAGAATCTAAAGGAGCATAATTCTTTGGCATAAGTGTGTTCTAGAAATATGGAAGGTCACAGGTTGATTTTGTCTCTGGATGATTGTGTGAAACCGGTCAGCATGCCAAGGGTTAGACAATTCTATGAACAGTGTCCTGATTCACATGATGAGGTTAAGTACATGCATACTGAAACTGAGGTTACCCACGCAGTGGGAGCTATCAGCAAGTTTAGAGCCAATCTAGGAAAGAAGCACTAGAGGGCAGTTCAGTGGATTCTCAGGTATCTGAGAGGGACTGATAATAGGGATTTCTGCTATGCAGGGTCAAGTTCTTTTCTACATGGGTTTGTAGATGTGGATGCGGCAGGTTACTTGGATGATAGGAGGTGCACCACAAGATTTGTGGTGGTTGGTCTTCAAGGTTGAGCTTGAAGAGGGATACAAGCCAAGAAATAGATTAGACGATGTACAAGTATAGGTATAGGTGCAACTATTTATCTCAAAGTAGGAGATTATTAGGTTGTGGAGCTAAAAGCTTCACTGTATGCAAACATGGAGGAGGTTGATAAGGTGGAAAGAAACTGACATCGGTCAGGCCAATCGACGTCAGTCATATCCAGTGCACAGAGCTACCGATAGTGATCAAGAGTCAGCTAACGTCAGTCACCTCCAAACAGACAGGGACTGATGTCGGTCGCCTGTACGGTTCTAAAACTGTTAATTCATGAATAGTTTGTTAATGAACCAGTTGTTTGCATGTTAAGGGCTAATTTTAGTCTTGAGCTATGGATCTAATTATTGTAATTGGATGTCTAATTATTGTTTGCATGGGATCTATATAATATACTCATGGGCTATATTGTAAATGTGTGCTAGTTGAGTAAGAGCAAGGTTAGCTCCTTTAGAGTGAAGAGAGCAAGGTGTGTTCCTCCTAGTGCCACAGTGCCAAGTGTGTATGATCAGGTAGATCTCTAGGTTGTTGCAAGATCTGGTAGAGATCCACAGGGGTGCTGGTTTGGAGAATTAGAAGGGTTCTTCATGTGTGTGTGTGAGGTCAAAGGAGATCTGCGGGGTAGCAAGATCAAAGGTGATAGCAACACTTCAAAGAGCAAGAAGAGGAAGGCAAGGTAGATCCTTCCAATTGTAAGATCATTTGAATTGCAGGTTGTTGCAAGTTCATGGGAGATCTACATGGTAAGTAAGATCATTTGAGTTGTAGGTTGTTACAAGTTCATGGGAGATCTACTTGAAGTACTTTGAGTACTTGTGTACTAGAAGTAGTGATACTGACTAGTGGTACTGGTAGTAGTGATACTGACTGGTTGGAGGTGAACACCAACTCTGTGTTTGAATTGTGTGTTGGGACCGTAATTAAGAGAGTGAACTCTTGAAGGTGAATTACTGTACACTTGGTGTGGGAATCTTGTAAGGTGTGGAAGAGTGTGGCGTCTCTTCATTGTAATTTTTTTCTGGAAGAGTATTAATACAATTGGGTATTGTCTCTCATATTCTGTGTTATTTCTAAATTTCTAATTACTTGTTATTTCTGGTTAAATTCTACATTTAGTTGCTTGTACATGGTAATCAATTGTGCTTCTGGGTCCCATCAATCTTAGTATGTCCTCTCGATGGGGCTTCATGGGTCTATTCCAATTTTTTCTTGACAACTCTTTTATTTGAAAATATGTTGCTTTGCCTGAATGTCTCACTACACCTTCTCAAATAGGGGCAAAATGTAGACATCCAATTCCTAACACCATTTGTGTTGAAATTATCAATCTTACTTAAATTGCACTCAAATGCACATTTTAGGTCAAAATCCATAAAATGCGCTAAATGGTTCAAACTTGTCATTTACAAGTACCTATTTAGGCTAATGTATCCATAAATGGGGCAATGCAATTTATGAGATACCTAACTTTGATTAATTCATTTTGAGTCAAAATGATGATTTTGCCTTTTTGTGCTTTGGATCACTCTTTTCTTCTAATTCATTGGTACACGTCATGTACCTTTGTTATTTTGTGTTGGCAACATCCTAAATGGAAATATGGTTCCAACACATCTAACATCACTTTCCAATTTTCTTGAGTCAAATTATAACTCAACAATATGAATTTCTGACCATTTTGATTAATTGAGGGCCAATTTATAAAAAAATACACAAATGTTGATTAACCTTCTTTAAGAATAATTAATCCAAATCAAGAGCTTAAGTGGATTTTCTATGAGAGTTATTGAGTTTTTTTTGGAAATTCATTTCTTTTAATTGCATCACCTAATGCCATCATCTCTTAGATAGACATCCCTAGGCCATAAATACATAAAATATCTAAATCATGGCCTCCCATACCTCATTAAGACCCTCCATGCCTCTTAAATGCCCTTTCTTCCAAAATCATTATGAGAGATATTTATGGATTTTAATTATATAATTGGATTAATCCATGACCACACATCTCAATCTTAGATGGATGGTCATGGTTGATCCTGGCCAATCTCAAAAATATATAAATAGAGAGGACATGAACATCATTTTTAAGCTTTATTTATGCAAAGTTATTATGTTGAATTATCTCCACAATCCTTTACATTTGATCATTGATTTTGTATGCAAGCTTCATTGATAGGATAGTTTATTGATTTCAAATCATGAGCCTAGGTTTTACAAGGAGTTCTTGAGACATTGGAGGAGTTGACCACCATTGTTTTTGAAGACAATAGCTCTTGATCAAGGGAGAACATGATTTTGAGCCTCATTGGTATGGTGAATCCATTTGGAAAGATAATATGGTGTTGCTTTCTTTCATATGTTTCTGGCTATCCTTTATAATTCCTACATGAATAGATAGGCTTAATTTGATTTACTCTTATACATTTTTCCTTTGATTTATTGGACTAATGTTTGACTAATGGGGCAATGTAATTTATGGGATACCTAATTTTGATCAATTCATTTTGAGTCAAAATGATGATTTCACCTTTTTGTGCTCTAGATCAATCTTTTTTTCTAATTCATTAGTACACATCACATACCTTTGTTATTTTATGTTGGAAACATCCTAAATGGGAATATGGTTTAAATACAACTAATTTCACCTTCCAATTCTTTCTAAATCAAATTATGACTCAGTAATATGACTTTCTGACCATTTTGATTAATTGAGGGCCAATTTTCAAATAATTGCACAAATGTTGATTAACCTTGTTTAAGGCTAATTAATCCAAATCAAGAGCTTAAATGGATTTTCCATGAGATTTGTTGAGTATTTATTTTTAGAAAATTATTTCTATTAAATACATCACCTAATGACATCATTTCTTAGAAAGGCATCCCTAGGCCATAAAATTCATAAAATACTAAATCATGGCCTCCCATGCCTCATTAAGACCCACCATGGCTCTTAAATTCCCTTTCTAAAATAATTATGAGAGATATTTATGGATCTTAGTTATATAATTGGATTAATCCATGACCACACATCTCAATCTTGAGATGGACAGTCATGGTTGATCTTGACCAATCTCAAAAAATTATAAATAGAGAGGCCATGAACATCATTTTTAAGCTTGATTTATGCAAATTTATTATGTTGGATTGTCTCCATAATTATTTACATTAGATCATTGATTTTGTATGCAAGCTTCATAGATAGGCTATTTTAATGATTCCAAATCATGAGCCTAGGTTTAACAAGGAGTTATTAAGACATTGGAGGAGTTGGCCACCATTTTTGTTGAAGACAATAGCTCTTGATCAAGGGATAACATGATTTTGACCCTCATTGGTATGGTGAATCTATTTGGGAATGTAATATGGTGTTTCTTTCTTTCATATGTTTCTTGTTATCCTTTGTAATTTCTATATGAATAGATAGTATTTATTCAATTTACTCTTATGAATGTTTCCTTTGATTTATTGGACTAATGTTTGACTAATGGGGCAATGCAATTTATGGGATACCTAACTTTGATCAATTCATTTCAAGTAAAAATGATGATTTTGCCTTTTTGTGCTCTAGATCACTCTTTTTCCTAATTAATTGGTACACATCACGTACCTTTGTTATTTTATATTGGCAACATCTTAAATGGGAATATGATTCTAATGCATCTAACATCACCTTCTAATTCTTCTTGAGTCAAATTATGACTCAGTAATATGACTTTCTAACTATTTTGATTAATTGATTGCCAATTTCCAAATAATTGCATAAATATTGATTAACCTTGTTTAAGGCTAATTAATCCAAATAAGCATCTAGGTATCATGAATTTCAGCACTCAAGTCTGTCTTATACATACATCTCTTTGCATACATTGTGAGTCTAATAAATTCTTGGTCAATTTTCATCATTCCTCATTCCATTCTCTCCCAAACTTGGGTGACCTATATTAGCCTAAAGTTCAAGTTAGAACATGAGTCCATGGAACTATGTAGGCAATGTCTACTTGTCTAACACATTTGGAGTTAACTCGGCTATCTTTCATTCTTATTTTCTTCTCTTTCATCACTTTGTGCATTCTCATATGTTTGGTCCTCTGTGGCTTTCTAAGCAATTACCCCATTGCATGTATGTTTGTACCCACTTTCTTTATCCTATCTTTTGGGTTATATCCTTGAGCCATTTTGATTTCCTATTGCCCATGCTAGGGTACAACATCTAAACAACATCTGAATCAAATCAGCTTTATAGGGGCAAACTATTATTTATTCTTTATCAATGATCAAAATTATCCCTACTAGGGCAAACTATTTTATCATGATCACATTTGCTCTACTGGGGAACCTCTTATTATCTTCTCTTTAGAGACCCTATTCTATTGGTGTTTCCCTTCCTGAAGTAGAACATTCTCTCTTTTCCTCTAATTCCAAGCTCTCCACATAAATTCCCATGATGGTAATATTTTAGTTTGTAACTTGTCTCGAGATTGATCAATGTCGTAAGTGTGTAGCTTGTACTCTCAAATTGGGTACATTTAAAGTGTGTCCCTTAAAGCTATGGATTGTATCTTTCCCATTTTCCCCACCTATAGAGGCCTATTATACCTCTAATTATATTTTGATCATTGATGGTAATCATGTGTGTAGGCATTAGCTCATTTGGATATGATCTACTCCACGTGCTACTATCTCATTATCCCTCTATTTTCGAGAGTCCGTTCTTCTCTTTCATCCTAGTATATCCTCTCTAGGGGGCATCATGGGTTTGTTCTAATTTCTTCTTGACAACTCTTTTCTTTGAAAAGATGTTGCCTCACCCAAACTACACCTTCTCAAATAGGGGAAAAATTTAGACATCCAATTCTTAACACCATTTGTGTTGAAATTATCAATCTTACTCAAATTGCACTCAAATGCACATTTTAGGTGAAAATCCATAAAATGTGTTAAATGGTTCGAAATTGTCATTTACAAGTGTTGATTGAGGCTAATGTATCCCTAAATGGGGAAATGTAATTAATGGGATACCTAACTTTGATCAATTCATTTTGAGTCAAAATCATGATTTCACCTTTTTGTGCTCTATATCACTCTTTTCTTTTAATTCATTGGTGCACATCATGTAACTTTGTTATTTGATGTTAGAAACATCCTAAATGGGAATACAGTTCTAATGCATCTAACATCACCTTTCGATTCTTCCTTATTCAAATTACAACACAGTATTATGACTTTTTGACCATTTTGATTAATTGAGGGCCAATTTCCAAATAATTGCACAAATTTTGATTAACCTCATTTAAGGATAATTAATCCAAATCAAAAGCTTAAGTAGATTTTCCTTGAGATTTGTTGAGTATTTCTTTTTAGAAATTGATGTCTATTAACTGCATCACCTAATGACATCATTTCATGGAAAGGCATCCCTAGGCCATAAATGTATAAAATATTTGAAGAATGGCCTCTCATGTCTCATTAAGACCCTCCATGCCTCTTAAATTCCCTTTCTTCTAAAATAATTATGAGGAATATTTATGGATTTTAATTATATAATTAGATTATTCCATGGCCACACATCTCAATCTTGAGATGGATGGTCATGGTTGATCCCAACCAATCTCAAAAATATATAAATAGAGAGGCCATGAACATCATTTTTAAGATTGATTTGTGTGAAATTATTATGCTAAATTGTCTCCACAATCCTTTATATTTGATCATTGATTTTGTATGAAAGCTTCATTGATAGGCTAGTTTAGTGATTCCAAATCATGAGCCTAGGTTTTACAAGAAGTTCTTGAGACATTGGAGGAATTAGACACCATTGTTGTTGAAGACAAGAGCTATTGATCAAGGGAGAACATACTTTTGAGCCTCATTGGTATGGTGAATCCATTTGGGAAGGTAATATGGTGTTGCTTTCTTTCATATGTTTCTTGTTAACTTTTTTAATTCTTGCATGAATAGATAGGCTTAATACTATTTACTCTTATACATTTTTCCTTTGATTTATTGGACTAATGCTTGACTAATAATGTTATATAATCCTTTCTACACAGTCTACTCTTCATTGGCGTAGACTTGGAGCACCAAATTTAGGGAAAACATGATTTTTAGCCGCTCTTAGAAGGAGGAATGTTATTTGGAAGGTTTGGTATTATTCTTTTCTTATATAGCTCTTAGAATTCACTAACAAGACCCCATGAGAGAGTAAGATTGATGTTTTATCTCTATATAATTCTTCATAAATGTTTTATTAACTAATGCATGGACTAACACATCTCATAATCTTACTCTATAGAGACAATTATTAATGATGATTACCATATCCTCAAGGTCAAATCCTCTAAATGATGACATGTTTCAACTCTTTGTTAATCCATGACTTAATACCTTTCACTATGATTGAAACTTCCATGGTTATAATTTGACAAGATCATGCCATGTGTTAAGATCTTGGAGGCCTGAAGGTAACAAAAGTCTAGAGCATTAGACCACAAACCAAAAAAATATTTAATCTTCTATAAGCCTGTTCTAATGAAGGGATGCCAAGTGTCATAAATTTGGGGATTTCAGAGTACCAAATATGATGTGTAAAGTTGTTTAGATTTAAACCTTATCTATGAAATAATAAAGTTTTTGTGTCTCTATTTCATCAAGGGAGTGCCACTTGGCATGTCTATGGAGTGTAAGAACATGAAACACTTAAAATTTTCATTACCTTTAATAATTTCATGGGTAACTTGAAGGTATCTCTTAAGAGATACCTTGAATCCACTATTGCACATGTTTGAAAGGTATCTCCTAAGAGATACCTTGAAGTTATTCTTTAAGGTATTATGAGGCCCTTTAA
The DNA here is from genome assembly GCA_037957365.1 of Torreya grandis. Taxonomy (NCBI): domain Eukaryota; kingdom Viridiplantae; phylum Streptophyta; class Pinopsida; order Cupressales; family Taxaceae; genus Torreya; species Torreya grandis. The sequence goes on from JARHVA010000796.1 coordinate 2,615,645, forward strand.
GGCATCACCCAAGAGTGCCTTCAAGGTGAGGGAAATTCCACTCCTATTCATGTTGAAGTAGAATTATTTAATCTTCTGTGAGCACATTTTAACGAAGGTATACCAAGAGTCATACATTTGGGGATCTAGGAGTACCAAAATATGAGGTGTAAATAATTTTAAATTTATGCCTTGCCAATTAAATAATAAATTTTTGTGTCTCCATAATACCTTATAGAACACTTTAAATGTTTTATACCTTGTAATACTTTCATGGGTAACATGAAGGTGAGATACCTTGAATCCACTATTGCACATGTTTGAAAGGTATCTCCTATGAGATACCTTAAAGGTACCCTTGAAGGTATTACAAATCAATGTTCACATTTAGTAGGAGTGCCACATCATTTCCCTCTACCAAGTGTCATTTCATCATTTCTTTGGATTTAGTTTACCAAGCATTCCAAATAAAAGTTTTGAACGTTTTTTGTTGAACACCAAAACATGCATAACTCTTTCCCAAGTAAAATCATCAAAGACCTAAATGTGTTTGAGGGACCTGCTAAGTAAAATGGCCAAATAAATAATTATAAAGACCCAAATAAATTGAATTGTAAAAATGGAGACCTAGTTCTTGAAGTATAGTGTACAAAAAGTAAGTTTTGAATAATTATAATTCTTGGTGAATGAAGCTTTGGGTTCCATACCCTAAATTACTGAATACTCTAGTTTGAACAAATCCTCTGAAGGAAAACTCCAAAGATCTAAATTCTTGTAGTATAATTAGAGTGTAGATGCCCAAGACAAAAATACATCAGAGGGATTTATTGAGTAAAATTTCTAAACAAAATATCCAAGGGAGTGCCACCTAGCAAGTCCCCGAAGTGTAGGATTACAAAACACTTAAAGCTTCTATCGAGGGAGTGCCACCTAACAAGTCCTCAAAATAGGTCTTAAGTATGTTGTTAAGTTAAATAAATTGGTGGCCAAGGCTATATTATAGGAGAGTAAGTGAATTTATAAGTTATCTCAAGATTGAATGGGTGTAGTCATATAAAATGTCCAATTTGGTAGTTTGAGTGTGGCTTGTGACACCCAATCTATTGGTCTTTCTTGCCTGCTCTTGTGACCCTTCAACACACCTTTTCTCTCATTAATAGTCATCTGTAGCTTTTTAAATGGTCATTCCACCTCAGCTAGGCTATATTTCTTTGGCCAATTTTGATCCCCTAGGTCATGATCCTATAGGACAGGAGTACCATATTTAGATATAGCACCAGACCCTAGGGTGTCCTATTTTTGGTGCTCCTATAAAATTGCACTTTAAGCCCCAATAGTCATTTTTATCCTATTCTTATCCTTCATTATGTCAACCTAGCATGAATACATCTATCCTATAATCAATAGTTCCCTATAAAAGTCCATCCAAATTTCATTTACAAAGGGAGGTGACAAATATTACAAATCAAGCAAGAATAAAAGTAAACTATTAAGGTAAACTTCCCTAATCTTTGCATACAGTCACCCAACACAGTTATAAACATATTCAAACCCTCATACTAGTCCCTAGCCATCTCAAGCACTCTTAATTTGACATTTTTGTATTTGCATCACACTATTGCACAAAACACATTAGGTGGGAGAAATACATATGGCTTGATTCCTCTTTAGAGTATTGTTATCTAAGAAATGTGCCCACATAAGGGGTGTGAATCACATGTTTAGTTCATCTTACACACACTAACCCCACCTTTCTCAAGTGATTCAAATCTTGTTTCATCAATCATGATGGAGGTTAGGGTTTAAATATTAAATCATCTCTATAGTGAGCTCCATCAACATTCAACACTCAATATTTCATAGGTAGGTTCATACTAGCACAACGTAAAAAACCAAAAAAATTTAGGTCCTTGTGACTAGTTTGGATAACAATGACAGAAGTGGAAAATATTGCTAGACCCCAAAGTGTCTTATTTTTGGTGGTCCTATCCTTTCACCAAATGAAATCCAAATTCTGATTTGAGATACTATCCCAATCCTACATAGCCATTTTAAAACCTTGTCTCAGTCGTCTCAGCCTGTTTTTAGCTAAGTCATTATTTATCCTTATTTATTTCTATTATTAGAAAGGTAAAAAGACATAAATTATACAAATTAGGACTATAATTATTGTAATATTCTTTATTGATTTATTAAACTAGACCCTTAACTAAAATAGGATTAAAACTCCAATATTTCCAAAACTGTTAAATCATTTGATGAACCTGACTTACTTCATTTACGCATAAAAACCCTAGAAACCCTAGGGAAATTTTTTTACTAATTTTTCCTTTTTTTTTTTGTATATATAAGTCAGAATTTCTATTTAAAATTTAAAAATTACCTTAATAATTTTAAAAATAATTTCTTTCAAACCCTAGTTGCACCATACTAGGACCTATTACTTTTTGACGTATCACCTTACACATAAATTAGATTTCACAGAAAATAAAAAATGGATCTTACATATTTCAAAACATTTCTTACAAATAATGAGTCCATACTTGGTCCTATCATATATGTGAATGATGAATTTTAATAAATGTTAATGCAAAGCTTCATTCTTTCCCTTTCATGCTTACTTTTGATAATATGGGATGATATTAGGAAATTTATTGCTAAACATGTTGAGCTCGCTTTCCTTCAAAGCAATGTTTACTTTTATTTAATACAAGGTTTCATTACATACATTCTCTCTCTCATGTGGAAATTTTTTCAAGACTATCTTGCTAAACATATTATAAATGTCATATCAAAAGTCAAAAAAAAAATGCATTAGTGCATAATTCCATGCCCTCTATCCCTTGCTTGTTATCTCTCATGTTGAAAGATCTTTATAATCATATTGATATACAACTTATAACTCCAATTACATGCATTTCATTCCACATACATGGTTTCTACCTAGATGCATATAACTCTTTGGATACTTTTGAGTATTTCCCTATCATTATTAGACACAAGAAAACACTAGCAGTTATATTTATTCCTCCTTCCTTCAAACTTGGTTCACCTAGCTCTTATCCCACACCTACTACTAGCTCTATGCCTATAGTAGATCATGTGATTCATGTTATCACCCAAGTTTATGAAGATAGGTAGGTTGATTACACCCATGGCTATAGCTTTATCACTCATGTTAGCACCCTTTCTGATATAATTTTAGTTCTTAAGCTCCTTAAATGATCATATGTTTACAAAGATGTGTTGTATGTATCCCTATGGAATACTAAAATTTCTATTTCTGTTGAACCAGCTTATGTTGCCTCTATCTTCAACACAATGCAATGGACTGAAGAGCATATTTCCTTTGAGAAAGAGGATTTACCTCCACACCACATCATAAAATAACATCTACCTCTATATATTCAATTAAGAATTAATGATTTAGGGGTAAAAAGAGTGTTAGTTGATAATTGTTCATGACTTAACATTTGCAACAATTATTTTCTTAAACATCTTAATATACAACCTCAAGATCTAGACCATTCTGAAATGAAAATCAAAGGTTTTGACAACATTCCATGGAAAGTCATGGGTTAAATAACAATCAATCTTACTTTGGGACCTAAGACATTGCCAACTACTTGCCAAGTCATGCCAAATGACCTTAATTATAATTTATTACTTGGTCAACCTTGGATTTATGATATCCATGCAGTCCCTTCTACACTTCATGCTTGTCTAAAATTTAGTCACAAAGGCTACATCTACACATGCCCAATAGATAATGAACCTTTTAAATACTACTAGGTTGTTGAATCTCCAAAAAATTACATTCTGCACTTTAATCTCGATAATATACCTACACAACTTGCTACTCATAGTGTACCATTGGACCATGCAACACATTAGAAGATTCTAAGTTCTGTAATAGCACCAATACAAAATCACCAATTTACCTCCCCTTTTGCACTTAAATGTCTTAATAAGATGAGATATCATAAAAATCATGAGCAAGGAATCATCAATCCTATTGAGGCATCCACACAACATGGAAAACAAGGACTGGGATATCAGCTTACCCTCCTTCATGATAAACCTTCTTCCACCACTTCAAAGCATATAAAGTTTTATCCACCCATTGCATTTGTAGACCATATAATTAATCATACTTCTACATTATAATTGATCTATCTTGATCTCATCGACAATACATTTTCACCATATATGTTCACATTAGATGAATTCTCTAATGATGAATCCCTCTTATAGTTTTTTGAATCATGTGAGGACCTCCCATCTTGTTATCATAAAAATAGATTTCCTTATCACACAAATTCCCATGTTTACTTCAGATAAAATTTAGATTCTCCCCAGGACATACCAGTTATCCTACAACCCCATACACACTAGATCGGTCCACATTGCTTAATGAGGAAATAGTTGATTTCAATTTTTGAACCGATCAGGATCCCTGCATTGTCTTATTACCCACTACCATATGAAAGGAAGAGGATATAGACATTCATCAAACTTTAATATATTTTATAGAACTCTTTTCTTGGTTTTACTCAAATATACTAGGAATTGATACATCTATAGCAATCCATCAAATTCCCTTATACCCAGATGCTAAATTGATTAAGCAAAAAAAATTCAAAATGCATCCTAAGGTGGATCTCTTAGTGAAAGACAAGATCCAATGCCTCTTATATGTTATATTTATGCCACTAGTAGCACACCCTGAATGGATTTCCAATATAGTCCCCATAGTAAAACCCAATGGATAAATTCAGTGTTGTTTTGATTCTTGAGATTTAAATAAAGCACACCAAAAATATTATTTCCCCTTGCTTAATATTGACATGATCATAGATTCCATATCCACGTATGAAATGTTATCATTCATGGATGGATTTACAGGATACAACCAAATCAAAATCATTGAATAAGATCAAGAGAAAACATCTTTTACAACACCTTGGGGTGCATTTTGTTACATTGTCATGCCTTTTGGATTAAAAAATGCTAGAGCCACATATATGTGTACTATGACACATATCTTTCATGACTTGATTCACCATACGATCAAGGATTATGTTGATGATATATTAGCTAAATCCAAATAATGACAACATCACGTTATAAATTTATGAAATATTTTTCAATGACTCATGCCATATAATATTAGATTAAACCCAAAGAAATGTGTGTTTAGAGTTATATCAGGGAAACTCTTAGGTTTCATTATTTCTCAGCATGGAATAGAGGTTGACCCTAAGAAAGTTAAAGCAATTATCGACATTCCACCTCACACAAACTTAAAACAACTTTGATCCTTACAAAGCAAGATCTAAGCAATCCATCATTTTTTAGCTCAACTTGATGATAAAACTCAGTCATTCACTCAATTATTAAATAAAGATATAAATTTTGTCTAGGACCAAGCCTATCAACAAATCTTAGACACAATCAAGCAATATATTATTAATCCACTTGTGTTAATGCCACCTATACCTGATAAGCCTCTCTTACTATATATCTCAACAACATATCATACATTAAGAGCACTCTTATCACAACATGATGATCAACATATCGATCAAGTAGTTTATTACATCAATCACACATTAGTTGATTATGAAAAAAAATTATATGATGGAAAAACTATGTCTAGCATTAGTTTTTCCCACACAAAAACTTTGACATTACATGATCAATGATGAGACTCAGGTTATCACAAAATTAGATCCCTTGAAGTTTCTAATGGAAAAACTACATCTCTCAGGTCATATTGTAAAATGGGTCATGTTATTAATAGAGTTTGAGTTAAATATAGTCCTACAAAAATCAATAAAGGACTAAATCATTATAGACCATTTGTCAGTCACACCACTCTTGGGCACTAAACCTATTAGTTACACATTTAGAGATGATTTTACTGCCTATTATACTCATTCAACACTTAGACCATGTTATTTGATGGGTATTGATGCACATATAGTGTAGGGATAGGCATTATCTTTATCAACTCTTTTGATCACATAGTTCCTATTGCATATCAATTAAGCTTCTCCTGTACCAATAACATTGCAAAATATGAATTACTTATCTTAGGACTATTTTCCACTCAGTCCCTCCAAATTAGATCTATTCAAGTCTTTAGTGATTCTGAAATTATGGTCAACTAAGTCAATGATGTCTATCAAATAAAAAAAGAAAATTTTATCCCATACCAAAACATGGTACAATGTTTGTCATCATAGTTTGACTACTTTTCTATATAAATGATATCAAGAAAAGACAACTGATACATAGATGTAATGGAAAGTGACGTATCTATGATTCCTATCGATACCAACAATGATTAAGTTATTTTTACAATTAAATGATTAAAAACACCATTAATATCCAACACATACTTGATTTCCCTTTTTATCTTAGCCACTATGTGCAGTTCGACAACTCCAAAATGGTTTTCTAATATCTATAACTTTCTAAACAAATCTATTACATCAGACACTTTATGATGAAATGACAAACATAAGTTAGTCAAATAATCACTCCATTATGTAATCATTAGTGGAGACCTTTTTAATTGATCCTTCAATGGATAATTGATTTGATGCTTGACTTCAATAAAAGCCAAAATTGCTCTTACATAGATACATGATAATGAGTGTGGTGGTCACTTTAGTGGAAAGGCCATGTCACACAAATTACTTTGACAAGGGTAATACTAGCCCACCATAGAAGTTGAATATTCACAATACATAGAGATATGCGATAAATGTCAATGACATAGTAACCTACAACATGCACCATCACAAAAATTATAGCCTATCATCTCTCTATGGTCATTTATGTTGTGGGGATTTGATCTTATTGGAAAGACTAACCATGAGTCTGTTGATGGACATAAGTTCATCATCATAGTTATATAATACTTTACCAAGTGGGTGGAAGCCATTCCACTTCAATCTACCATAGGTTAGGACATTTTTAGATTCCTCATGACTCATATTATTTCACACTTCAGCTTACCCATAACAATAATTTCTGATAATAGAACATCATTCAAGAATAAGACTTAAGAAATTTTGTACCAAATATAAGATTAAACACATGTTCTCCACTCCATACTACCCACAAGGAAACGGTCAAGTAGAATCTACCAATAAAACCATCAACAACATTGTGAGAAAAATAGTAACCAAATTTGGAGATGATTAGCACAATCAACTAGTTTTTGCATTATGGGCTTATCGCACAAGTATTTGTACACCCATAGGATCCACTCCTTAATCACCTATTTGTAGCATACAGGTAGTTTTACCATTGGAACTATAAATCCCATCTCTACGTTTCTCCCTTAAAGGTATCCTCACTGATGACCAATATCATGAAAAGTGTCTACACCAACTTGAGCAGTTAGACCATACATGTATCCAAGTAGCTAAATATCTTGGAATCTACCAGCAATGTATACAACAATCCTACAACAAATTAGTTCACACCAGAGAATTCAAAGTTAATGATCTCATTCTCAAATAAAATCTTCACAATGTCAATGCCAAATAAGAAGTTAAATGAAAATTCAAATTGAATTGGCTAGGTCCATACCTCATTATCAAAAAGCTTAGCCCTAAAGTGTATTGTCTAGCCTCACTTGAAGAAAGAAACTTAAAAATCAAATGAATATTATTCATCTACGTAGATTCCATGTATAGTATTTCATTACAAACATTTTATTGTACATAGTTTCTTTCTAATTACTTGTACATAATTTTTTAATTTTACTTGTAAATAATTTTATTAGATTACTTGTACATAGCTTCTTTTTAATTTTTTGTAAATAAATCCCTTATGATTGATTGTACATAGATTATTTAAAAATACAAAAACATTCAAATAACTCAAAATACAAAAACATTCAAATAAATCAAAAACACCAAAAACATTTCAACTGTATGCATTATCCATGTTTTACATTTATACTACCATGCTAGACTTATATTTTGATGTTCTCTGCTATTGTTTATTGATTTATCTACATTACCATGATTCACTTGATATTATTTGAGTGTGTGCAATGATATCCATATCCTTGATTGCTTCACTCTACCCATTGAGGGGGCATCCTACTTCTATATTCAAGACATACATCAACATATCTTCCCACTAGGGGCATCTTCTACATGACTACACCATTCAAGTTATGTCATTCCTACACTTCACACTCTAGTTATCATGTTGATGTACATTACTTACTATCATTACATAGATTACTCTATCGATACTCAATAGTATATAGCACTTGCATATTTATTAGCATATACCTAGTCATGTACACCATGTTTGTCATACTTTCACTTCTTGCTTTGATTAGTTAGATGTGATTGTATTTCCAACATTTACATGCCTTCTATTCTTGATTTGAGTAGCTAAATGTGATTACATTTCTTAGTTCCTATTTTATCTCTTGTGTGTGCCTTAGGATATTTTCCAATGTCCTTTTCTTTCATTCTTATGTGTGCCATAGGATATTTGCCACTATCCTTTGCTTGTACTCTTCTATGTGCTTTTGGCCCTCATGTCCACCTTGATTGTTTGCAATTGTATATGTATATGGCATTTGAACATGCCTTGTATGCCTACTTTCCCATTTTGAGTGACATGTGCCCATGTCCCTTATTTGATCATTCCCTTGGCCTCTTTTGTATGATTATTGCTTGTTGCCTTGTGTGCTTGTTTGCTTCTCAGTTGTTTGCAATGACATGATCCATATCATGCATTATCTTGATTTCTTAGATGCCATTATGAACATCATGCTCCATCCCTCCTTGACAACTATCACCTAACAACTAACCTGATTTCTAGTTTTAGTTCAGTATATTGTACATGCTATTACATTGTTACATCTATCTAAGTATACCACTATTGATCTAACCATCTCCAATATAAAATATGCTATATCTTGAGACATTTTTTCAATTATCATTGTTATATCATGTATTTTTATAGCATAACACACTTGCAAGGATATTTATTTAGAGGGTAATCATTGTAGGGTCTTCATTCCTACCTTCAAAAGAGGGGGAAATAAACAAGGGTTTTGTCATAGAGATCAGAGCCTTCTACCAATCAAAATTAGTTTGTAAAACACATAAACAACATTTAGAATTTAAACTAGGAAGAACAAACTAGAAACATAGTGATGAATACAGAACAGTGACTAAAAATAGTAAAGGACAAGAGCACAATATTTAGACTACAGTGCTAAACAACAAAGTGTCCTATTTTTGGCACTCCTATATAAACAGTAGAAAAACCATATTTTTTAGAAATAGACAAAAATTTAAGTTCAATTACATTTTTGTCAACTAGAGTTTAGTTCAGATTGGGTAGTTTCAGTAAAGTTTTTCTCAGAGAATTCAGATGTAGGGGGGATTATGTGTGACATGATGGCTCTCGCTTCTAGTTTTAGATTAGGTAGTTGGTAAAACTTTTAGATTAGAATCCATGTTACAGACACTAGTGATTAGGGGCAATGTATGTGGCACATTTGCCTTCTTTTCTTTTTAATTCATTACATGACCCAAGTATTCTCAGTAGTTGCATGCCTTATTCCATATGTAGGTGGTTGGCATCATTTCAGAGTGGCCAACATTGGCATAGTTCTCAATACACATTTAGTTATCCATGCCACATTATTCGATTACAGAGCATTCATGGGCTTTAAGATCCATCTCATATGACACACATTTCATATTGGTATCAGTTCATAGCTTCACTTAGTGGGAAACATTGGATCCAAAGGACTAGCTAGCCTTTGTATTCTTGAGCCACCTACTTAGAGGGATTAGACACACAGTCCAAACATTGATTAACACATGCATGATCACATAGCTTCACTTAGTGGGTGATAATGGAGCTAAAGGGCTAGCCTTTATATTATTGATCCACCCTTAAGGAATTGATCACTTAGATTTATTCATGATATTACTCTTAGTTCAACACATACCCATCATCACTTAAACATCACTCAATATCACAATAGGTTTGTATTGGTTCATGTACCTAGTGAGGTGTATTCATTCCTTTCTCTTCCTCTCTCTTTTACCTAGCTTTTGTACATTCTTATTTTGGATATAGTGTGTCTAGTAAGAATTGATTTAATATTTTTTTCTCTTTTGTATTCATGCTTCACAATGTGCTCTCTCTACACACTCAACATCACACATCTTCATGGACTTCACCCTTGTAGGTAAGTTCAAGTATATTTTCTACTTTTTGTTTATCCTAGTATTTCATTTTGTTATATCACTAGAATAAAGGAGGAGAAAATATAGTCATATAAAATGTCCAAATTAATAGTTTGAGTGTGGCTTGTGACACCCAATCCATTGGTCCTTCTTGAATTCTTTTGTGACCCTTCGACACACCTTTCTAATCATTACCAATCATCCATAGCTTTCCAAATGGTCATTCCACCTCAGCCAAGATGCATTTCCCAAGCCAATTTTTATCCCCTAGGTTTCAAGCCTACATGATAGGAGCACCATATTTAGACTATAGCACCAGAACCTAGGGTGTCCCATTTTTAGTGCTCTTGTCTAATTGCACTTTGAACCCCAATGGTCATTTTCATCTAATTCATATCCTTCATTATGTCAGCCTAGCATGAATACATCTAACCCATGATTAATAGTTCCCTACAAAAGCCCATTCAAAGCTCATTTACAAAGGGAGGTGACAAATCTTGAAAATCAAGCAAGAGTACAAGAAAATTATTAAGGAAAACTTCCCTATTCTCTACATATAGTCACCCAACACAACTATAAACATATTCAAACCCTCATGTCAGTCCCTAGCCACCTCAAGCACTCTCAATTTGGAATTTTTACACTTGTATCACACTATTTCACAAATCACAATAGGTAAGAGAACTACATATGGCTTGATCGCTCTTCAGAGTATTGGTATGTAGGCAGCATGCCCACATAAGGGGTGTGGATCACATGTTCAATGCATCTTAAACACCCCCCCCCCCCTCGCCCCCTTTATCAAGTGATTTAAATTTTATTTCATTAGGCATGATGTAGGGTTAGGTTTTGAATATTAAATCATCTCTATAGCAAGCTTCGTTGACATTAAACACTTAATATTTCATAGGCAAGCTCATACCGGCACAACACAAAAACCTTAAAAGTTTCAGGTCTTTGTGACTAGTTTGGACAACAATAGAAAAAGTGGACAATAGTTTCAAACTCCAAAGTGTCCTATTTTTGGTGGTCCTATCCTTTAACTAAATAAAAGATAGATTCTAATTTGTGACACTATCCTAGTCTTGCATAGCTAGTTTCAGAACCTATCTCAACCATCTCAACCTGTTTCTAGCTAAGTCATTATTTCTCCTAATTTATTACTATTATTAAAAAGCCAAAATAGATTGATAAATTATACAAATTAGGAATATAATTATTGTAATATTCTTTACTAATTTATTAAACTAAAACCTTAACTAAAATAGGAATAAAACTCTAATATTCCCAAAACTATTAAATCAATAGGCATGCCATCATTTGAATTGCTTTCATATAGCTTCAGCATTGATTTCCAATTTGTTCACCATTAATTTTCAACACCTATAACTTCATTTTTTTGTTTAATACAAATGTTTCCACCTCATTTGGCAGGTATGCCATGTAGGCACTATTGACATTTAGTAAGAATGCCACATCATTTCCCTATGATAAGTGTCATTTCATCACTTTTTCAACTTTAGTTTACTAAGTAATGAATATTTTGGTAGTCAGAAGTCAGGATTCAGGGTAGAACATTGTTTATGAGTATCTCAAACAAAAGTTTTGAATATTTTTTCCAAACACCAAAACAAGTAGCTTCGAGTCTCATACCCTAAATTCTTAAGTACTTTGTTTTGAATAAATCCTCTAAAGGAAATGACAAATAACTAAATTATTATGTCATATGTAGAGTGAAGAGTGTCTAAGACTAAAATGCATATGAGGGATTCATCGAGTAAAATTGTTGAATAAAATTATCGAGGGAGTGCCATCTAATAGGTCTTAGGGGTATAGGAGTGAGAAACACTAAAAACTTATGCTACCTTATAATACCTTAAAGGGTAAATTGAAGGTATATCTTAGGATATATACTTTGAATCCTCTATTTCAAATTTTTGAAAGGTATCTCCTAAGAGATACCTTGAAGGTATACTTGAAGTTGTTATAAGGACCTTTAAGGTATCGCCCATTAGTGCCTTCAAAGTGAAGTAAAATTCCACTCCAGTGCATGTTGAATGTATATTTTAGGAGATACGTTTAATGTCCCATGAAATTTATGATAAAACCCTTTTAGGTATCTTGTTTGATCCTATTTTAATGAAGGGATGCCCAATGTCATACTTTTATGGATCTTGGAGAATCAAAATACAAGGTGTGAGGCCTTTTAACTTTATCAAAAAATGTTTGAAACCTCCATAACACCTTTGTGGGTAAATTTAAGGTATCTCTTAGGAGATAAATTGAAGGTAACCTTGAAGATATTAAAAATTCATTAAAATAGTGCCTTCAAGGTGAAGAAAAATTTCACTCGTGTGCATGTTGAAGGTAACTACTAGGATATACATTCAACTTCCCCTTAAATTGATGACCATTGACAATGCCCTTTGAGTTATTTCCTAGGATATTCCTTCAATGGACTTGAAATACCCTTGTAATACTTTCATGAGTAACTTGAAGGTATCTCCTAGGAGATACATTGAATGAAAAATTCACTTTTGTGCATGTTTGAAAGGTATCTTGTAGGAGATACCTTGAAGGTACTTGTTGATGGGGATTTTGACACAACAATAAAATGTAGGCTAGATCTAATAGTTTTAGTCCATTTTAATCCTCTTGTGAAAGAAATATTTCCCACTCACTCCTACAAAGAATTGGTGAGACCACTTCCCCAAGGTTAATTTCACCTACTCTAGGTACATTGAACCTTACTCAGTGGCTTGTTGAGACCATTTCATAGAAAGTGCCTTTTGATGGTTTGAATTAAAGGTAATTCAATAGTTCATGTTCTATGTTAATGGGCAAAACTTTGAGTAAACATCCTTCACGAGAAGGCAATTGCTCCAGGATTGAGGCTAGTAACAAATTCTCTAAAATTATGATACAAGAATAGTTGTAAGGTTCTTTGTTTTTTGGTGTTTATCTTATTAGGTCTTGGTAAAGTATACAACAATTTTTATAAACTTATCCAGGATAGAAAACATTGTAATACATTTATCCTTTTGTCTCTTGTTGTCTAATGTCAAGCATTTATTGAGTGAAATGGCCTAGAGCTTCCCGCAGTTTACAATGTGTGTAATAATTTGGTGTTGATTGATATACATCATACTATGGGATATGTACATCATATCCTCAATTATAATGATTTTAAATGCCTCATCCCATACATGAATGTTGTATTATAATTTTGAAATACTGATGAATCCTTGGACTGTAGATAATCCACATTTATCCAATGTTTTAACACCTCACCTTAGACCCTTTAAGTTGAATATTTGAAACATACTCCCCCCTCTTCTTTCTCCTTGAAAATAAATGTTTATAGATTCCTTTTCCTATCAGTTTATATTGGCTAGTGTTTTTATTTACTTATAATCCTTGACACACTTAATAATTTTATTTAAAATGACCTCCTTTTTCCTCTGGTTAGTCCTACTTTGGATAAGATATTATTTCATGGGCCTTATCATAAATTCAATGGGCCATTTAAAGTACCTGTGAGATACATTGAACATGATTATCAGTGAAAATGATAGATCAATAGTTACTATTTTTAAAAAGTACATCTAGATTAATGAATCTGAACCCTAAGTAGTATGATGTTATACTTTTAGGATATGCTTAGTAAGTGCTTGATATGTTAGAAATGCATAGTCAGCTATTAGGCAATTCTCTTTGAATGAGTTTTACATTTATCTATATATAATTTATTTATAGTTTGGTCATACTTTTTTAGTTTATGTCTGATTTAATGTATATACTATGAATATTTAATATGTATCTTATATTATAGATTATAATTCACATCTATTGATATTCAAATAATCACTAGTCAATGACAAATAATTTCATAAGTGATATGATATGGAACTTAGATTTTACAAAAGATCAATAATTAAATAATTTCAATGGATTTGAAAAATGTCTTTAGGTGATAAATAAATGTCTACATTTGAAAGGCAAAAGAAGGCCTCAATCAAAGAAAATTTGGATATAATATCTTTTAAACTACCAAAACTAAAATTAAATCCACATCAACATCTTCTATTTTAGGGTGGAAACAAAATTCCTCCTACTGATAAATATGCATGCAAATATTTATTTATTTATCACTATATCTAGAAAAAAATCTTCTCGAATTGGAATAATAATTCATGTGATAAGGATGAACTTAAATATGCCATTCAATTCCAACTATAAGTATGGAACAGATAAGAGCGAATTATCCATTGTGTTATAATCAATTTCAATAAATTTTCACCTAGTAAAATATAATTGACATAAATGAATGTTTCTCCTTGTGAAACTTTTGGGTTTCATTTGAATAGTTATGACATCCTTCAAATGTTTAGGTTGATAGATAGAGATAATTTGGCTTTTAGAATACAAAATATTTTGATTGAAAAACATGAATAAAGGGCACTAACTTATTCTACTTGCCAGCATGTAAATATGAATTTAAGATATACTACAATCAAGACAAAAAAAATATTGAATAAAATAAAACAAGCAAGGGCACCATATTTGTATGCAGATTTGAAAGAGGCTATACAATTACTCACATCAGTGGAGAAATATAAGATCGAACAGAAGGTTGATAACCTTTTATTGGCATAAAGTTTTAATCAGACATAATGAATTATCTATATGGTATATTTCCTCTAGCAATTACACCTTAAACATTCCTTTAGAGATTTGTGAATTGAGGGACGCTAATATCAAAATAATAAATATAAATGAAAGAGGGGTGAATGCTATAATTCATTCAATTATAAAACATAATGAAGTTCCAATTAAGGATGTTTTGTTAATTCTTTTTTATCCAAATAACCCTCAATATATTATCTAACTAAAAGAATCCCTTGAAAATATGATGGAGAAAAAATAGTAAGGTTCAAAATTACAGATGGACAAAACATAATTATAGCACAATAGAGAATTTTCAAATGAGTAATACAATTCACTATCATTGAGAAACAAACATTCTATTAGAAGGGAAAAAAATTTGAAAACAGTTACTCCATTCCATATTTCTAAAAAATATGTAACCAATATAATGAAGAAAATGGAGTAATTTATAAGGATTCATTTATATAAAGAGTTTGATCTTCATGTGACCTTATGCAACTGAGAGGTTGGAATAATTTTGAAACAAGAAAAAAAGATAAAAGAAATACTTGAACAAGATAGACACTTGTTCATACAAATGAACTTCTTAACACAACTGTAGGAGAGAAAATGCCTTCTATTAATGAAATAACATGTTTGGGATTGTTTTGATAAGTCATTTGATTTGTTTGAAAGTGGTACTTTATGAGGTTCAAATAAACAAAATTTCAATCTGATTAGTACAATAGTATTAAAAAATATTTTTTTTGACAAACAAAAAATAGAACTAGCATATTTATTGGAAAAGGGGTCTATTTATTTCTTGAAAACCCTTGTGTGCAACAACATGGACACTTGATGCATAAAAGTGAAGTTGGAAAGTAACATATCATAAAAAAAATAGATTTTTTCACCAATCATGATTTGATACTTCCATCAGAAAAAAATCACACCTAAACAAGTAATGGAGTGTTACATAATTTCTACGGAAAAGATTTGAAGACTTATGTGTCTTGAATGAAAGTATTTCAAAAAATAAAAAAAGTTGAGAAGCATTATCTCCATATTCAATAAGCATATTGAGAAAATATCTAGATAGTGATGGAGGTCAGATTCCTAGGATAGATATAGAAAGCTTAATCTACCATTACGGCCCACCATGTCTTTGGCTATCTATTTTTAAAAATTTCAGTGAAATGTTCATTGTTGGTGTGAATGTTGATTGGATAATTATTGATATTTTAAATGTCATTGAATATTTTAAGGAAGAACATCTTTACCTATTTATTTAAGCATTGATTGATAAAGTTACTGTTAGATATTTCAATGTATTCATCATTCACAAACTTGACCATTTCTCTGGCATTCAAAACTCTCTCAAAAAGCTATGTGTTGGTCATTTACATTATATGCAAAATATGGGTGTCATATTTTGGGGTCTAAATAGTGATGGATTCAATTGGACTCATATTATAGGTATCAATTTTTATCAATATCTCACTATTTTTTAGCTTGAAGATGTCATCCTCCAATCACAACAAATTAAATTATAGGAAGGTGTTAAAATCAGTAAAGACATACCAACATTTCAACTGACTGGTTCACACAAAATATGAAGACCATTTAAAAATGAATTATATAACTTCTTTAAGGAGAAATTTATCTTTACTTTCAATAATTCAGATACATGTGAAGTGCTAGGGGTATCTATAAGAGTTAGATTCATGCATGTTTATATGTAAATGCATAGGAATTTATCTTGGATTACAGAAACTGAAGAACAAACAATTTGTAATGTTGAATTTCAAAAATGTTTGACACATTCATGGTAACTAATACAAGAACAACCAATTTGATCACTACCAATTGCATAATATTTTCAATTTATTTTTATAATCAAGCATTATTTTTTAAATAAAACATGTTAACAATCTTTTAGTGTGTATGCTTTATTTTTTAAACCTAACAACTTAGTAATGTTTTAGTGTGTAGCAAATGTCATTGAATGAAAGTGAATAAATAATAATAATTGAAAATCAAATCAATAAACATGACAAATTGCAAGTTGAAAAAGGTAAGATAAAGATCTTGCATATTTTTACAATTATAGAATTTTTTATTTATCAACTATTTATAATAGTGAACAAATATTTTTCATCTATTTATGTCTCAATTACAATAGCTCTACAAATTTATGTCTCAAAAAAATAAACCAAGACACAACTCTATAACTTGAAGCCTCCATGAAAACAACATGTCAAGGTAAAACTCTAAAAAGACACTTTTTTTAAATATAAATATCAAATCAAATGATGATGAGATTTTTTAGTTACTATATTATTAATACCTACAAGGGTATTAAGAACACAAGGTTCAACGAAAGAGTGCAGTTGGATAAAATATAAAAAGACAAAAGGGTGAAAAATACCTTTCAAAGAATGTGTAATTATACAATTTCATAGACTAGAATATATTAATTATCTTTATTTATTTAAACACATTACAATTGAATTTTTCTTTATCAACAGGAGAGAGTAGAAGATATTAAAATATAGTGCATCATCTTGGGATTTGGAAGTGTGGGTTCATTTTCTTGTTGTGTCAACTTGAATGTGGTTGTATTTACTCATTTAAATGTTGTTTAAATTTTGAATTCACCCTATTTAAACTAACTCAATATGAGATATACTATGTTTTGAAGACAATAATTTGTCTTTAGAGTATACATGATGTTTATTTCAAAGCCTCTTTGGTTTAAAACACACACACACACACAAAATGGAATATATGTGTGCATATGTTAAATGGCATAACTATATTGCATAAGTAATCATTTATTTTTTATTTCAAAATATTATGATTTAAATTTATTATATAAAATGCATAAGAAGTGTCCATTATGGTCAAGTTATAAGGATTCATTCTAAACATGTATATGCGTATGTATGTTGCGAAATTGGCGATAGAAATTATAGATCCATGTATAATGAGTATAATTACATATGAATGATCATGTATATATTTTTGTATATGTTTATATGAATCTTTATAATATGTAAGGAAATGCAAATAAAAAATGCATCAAATGATTCAAATGCAATGTGTTTATATGCTACAATATAGAAATCAAATCAAAAGTGCATCAATGATCAATCTAACATGTAAAACATTTTCTTGATAAATTTCCATGTTATATTTCTTATAATATGATATTGTTAATAAATTATTTCTTTCTTTTTTAATAAATTACAGACATTTCAAAGGAGGAGCTAAAACTAATTTATAAAAAACTATGGGTTTTGAGGTTGAATGATTTATTATTTGTTGTGCACAAAACAAAAGATATGCAAATGAATGTTACAAAAATACAAGAAGATTATACAATAAGAAATATGTCATACTACATTTGATATCATTTCAAATAAAATTTTAAGGTGCCACTATAGTATTTTACTCATGTCGGCCTTTGGTTATTGATAGAGGAAAATCATTTGAGGCTACACCTTCAAGCCATGGATAACACAAGTTCAAATTTAATCTTTGTTTGGAGGAAAAAATATTCTAATCCCTTCAATATGAATATAGAGAAATTGGATAAATTTATTTTTAATGGGACCATTGGAGATAATTTTTCAATTTCCAACATGGTGTTCATTGATTGCAATTGTCAAAAATGTGTTACAAAACAAAAATTGCAAATGAGTTATGTTATGATAAGTAGATATAGTGGAAATGGAAGTCGAAAAGATGAAAAGGATTAGAGAATCAAAATTATGTCTATCATCACATTTTTGGGAGAAACCAAAAAATCGATGCCATCAATTGTGGAACATTGTTTAGAAGGATGTAACTTAACCATATGATTTTTTTTAAGTGTATTTATTGATTGTAAACTATAATTTTAGTAACAATATCATCAATTTAATACAAATAAAATATAAATTACTTTGAATGTAATTCATTTTTTCTTCAAATTTATGGATTTTAATTTAGTAATACTTGTTAGTAGAAAATAAAATGTAGGCCCAAAAGGGCTAATAGGTAGTCTATAACAATAAAAGTGTGGAGTTACAGACTAGTCTCATAGCTACTAATATGTACAAAAATTTATACTTACAACAAGCTTAAAATAGATAAAACAGGGGAGGTAGAGTTGTATATAAAAATATAGAACTTCTTGTATTAAATTCACTTAAAATTTCCTATTATAAACTGACTACAAAGCATAAACTTACACAATTATAGTTATTTAAAAAACTCTTACAAACTAAGATTTTGTCCTCGTTCTCCTCTAACTCCCATCAACAATCATTCCTCTATAATTCTCTATTTTATTGATGTTATTATTTTTATTTTTGCCTTCATTTTGTCAATAGTTTGTTTATATGTTATTCTTCTCTACCGATGTCTTTTTATTCTACCCTTCAGTTTATTATCCAATCTCTATGCTTTGCTTTTCCTTTGACTACTGCTATATCAAAAATATATGGGTTACTTCTTTATTTTTCTATCACTTCTCTTTTTGTCTTTACTGTTGGATTTCTCAGCTACCATTTTGTTTGCCTCCAAAACTCCAAATGGTCCACACAATTTGAATTTGAACCTATTAAACATTTAATTCATTCAAACAATCCTGCAGTGGAAGTCTATAGCTGATTGGGTAGGTGAAAATAGGGATAGGGATATCATATTTTAACATTCCCCCTTATCTTTGAACTTATTAGAATGGTTTGATGAACCTCTTTCAACTACTAAAACATCCATCTAACTTCTCCTTACCTGTCCATATGTTTTTGCATCTCTTATGTTCAAGTTTGGAGCTTCCTTGTTGAAGTTAGTAGCTAGACTATCAAACTCTATAACTAGACTATTGAAGTTTGTAGCTAGATTTTCAAAGTTTGTGGTTACCCTATTGAAGTTCTTAGTTAGATTGTTGAAGTTCAGAGCTATCATGTTGGAGTCTAGAGTTGTTTTATTGGAGTCTAGAGATGGCCTATTGGAGTTTGGACTTGGCCTATTAGATTACAAATATGGGCTATTAGAGTCTAGAGCTAGGCTATTAGAGTCTAGAGATAACTTTTTAGATTACAAAGATAGTTTTTGGAGTCAAGATCTGGGTTGTTAGAGTCTGGAGTTGGGTTGTTGGAGTCTAGAGCTAAGCTGTTAGAGTTTGGATCCAACATAAAACCTTTTAGGCACAATACTTCTACATTAATGACCCCTAAAATTCATCTTAAGTACATAAAAATGTCTTTTGACAATGGCTTAGTAAAATTTTTAGCTATCTATTGATTTGAATTACAAAAACTAAGCCTTATCACACCTCATTCAACTAACACTTGAATGAAATGATATTTTATTATAATGTGCTTGCTCTTACCATGAAAGATAGGGTTCTATGACAATGCTATGGAGTATATATTATCACAATAGACTATAGAATTTCCTTACTAATATTTATGAAAATATGAAAGTATCCTTCTCAACCATATAACTTGGAATGTTATTGCATTGGCTACTATGTATTCCACTTCAGATGTAGAAAGTAAAACTATATGTTGCTTTTTTGAAGTTCAAGATATGGCTCCTGACCCAAGATGCAATACATACCCTAAAGCTCTCTTTTAGTCATCAAATCTACTAGACTAATCACTATCCAATAATCCATTAGCTTAAACTCATCTGGTGATACATACAAAGCTCCATAATCTCTTGTTCCATTCACGTACCTTAATATCCCTTTATCTACTTGCCAATGTGTCTCCTTTGGCATCCCATGAATCTAGATATGAGGTTGAATGCATACATGATGTCAAACCTAGTTATATTTAAATAGATTAAGCTTCCCACTAAGCTCTTATACTATGTGGGATCTACATTACTATTGCAATCATCCTTTCACAACTTCAAGCTTGTCTTAGCTAGTGTAGATAATAGCTTACTGTCTAGCATCCTAAACCTCTCCAAAATCTCCTTTTTATACTTATATTGGAATATGAATATGCAACTATCCATTTGCTTGGCTTTTATCCTTGAAAAGTACTTCAAGAAACCTAAATCAGTCATTTCAAACTCCTTATTCATGGATATTTTGAACTCTTTAGATATTGACTGATTTGCATTTTTGATGAATATTAGATCATCCACACAAAACACTACAATCAAAATGTCACCTTTGCTTGTTTCGATGTAGAGTGTGGGCTCACTAATGATTTTTCTAAAAAAATTGCTCAACAAGTAATAGTCTATATGCCTGTACCATGATATTGGGGCTTTCTTGAGCCCACATAATGCCTTTTTCAGCGTATGTACCAAGAATCTCATATCTATGTAGTTGTCCCATATAAACCTCTTATACTAGCACTCCATTTGAGAAGGATGATTTGACATCTATTTTATGAACCTTCCACTTGTGTTGAGAAATAATGGCTATGATTGTCCTTACCATTTCTAGCATTGCTACAAGTGTAAATGTCTCATTGTAGTCACATCAAAAATATTAAAATATGAACCTTATCTTTGGACTATTACAAGAATGTGATCTCTACCCAAATGTTTTGAAATAGTCCAATTTATTTGGAATATAAAATAAGTTCAAATTATTTGAAATAGTAAAATTTATTCAAAATGATCTATATCCAAATGGTTTGAAATAGTCTAATTTATTTGGAATATATAAAAATTATTTTTGGATAAAATTTTCTCCACTTTGCTTTAGTGGGTATAAATCCAAATTATTTGAAATAGTCTAATTTATTTGAAATGATTTGTGCCTAAATGGTTTGAAATAATCCAATTTATTTGGAATATAAAAAAATGTTTTTGGAGAAAAATTTCTCCACTCCATTTTAGTGGGTATAATCCAAACTATTTGAAATAGTCCAATTTATTCAAAATGATTTGTGCCCAAATGGTTTGAAATAGACTAATTTATTAGAATATTAAAAAAAAAAATTGGAGAATTTTTTTTCACTCTTCTTTAGTGGGTATAAATCCAAATTATTCAAAATAATCCTTACATGTTCTATCAACATAACAAAACCACCTTCCTCATTCATCATTTTCTATCAAATATAGGGAAAATTTATAAAAATACAAATTAATTTTCAATTAGAAAACTAAGAAACACCATGTTATACAAAATGTTTATTTGCTATTGCATTTTCTATTTTGTTTCCTATAGGTGAAGCTATGTTTAGAGTAGCTTGATTCAAAAATGTTCAAATGTATGAATGTAAACATAATTTGATACATTATTGTGATGCAATATTTCGTAGTCATCAATATTTAGCTATTTTATATTTAATATGATGATAA
This sequence comes from Torreya grandis, assembly GCA_037957365.1. Taxonomy (NCBI): domain Eukaryota; kingdom Viridiplantae; phylum Streptophyta; class Pinopsida; order Cupressales; family Taxaceae; genus Torreya; species Torreya grandis. Next base: position 2,637,835 of record JARHVA010000796.1, read on the forward strand.
ATCATTTCACCCAAGAAACACTAACCATTTTTATTAAAAAATATGGAAATTTTTCCAATTACTATTGTAGATTTTTTATAATGGATCCATGTAATTCCTGATGACAAACTTGTTGAAGACTTGATGAAATTTACTTCAACTTTGTGGGAAATAAGATCATATTGGAAAAACATCTATCTTGAACTAATTGACATGATTGATTAATTAAGTTCTATTATTTATTTATTTTCATATTGAGTATTACTGACACCAAATAGCTCAATTTGCATAGTGCAATGCCTTCTAAACCACCATTATATCTACATCACATTTATTAATGGAGAACCAAAAACATCATATCTAATACACATGGTAAATCCCTTTATATACAACAAAAATTTATAATATTTTATGAGGAAGTATTATAAAAGTACATAAAATAACAATACTATTGGTATGGATATGCAATAAATTGCTTCATTTTGTCTTTTATTTTTCCAAAAAAAACTTTTAATTTTCAACCTCATTTAAATAAATATTGTTTTTAGGTATGAATGGAAATGTAGAGGATACACACATAGTCATGGATTTATTTATATATAACCTACTATTGATACATTATGTTGGGAAGATAAAGCTAGAAATACAAATCTAAAAGCCTATTTTTACAAATAAATTTCATCTTGCTAACCATGTTTAAAATGGGTAATTGTTATATCCTTGATGATACATGTTTATTAATAATAATGGGCATCCTTTCAAGTATTACTTTTATTGACTATGAAGATATTTGAATCATGTTCAAAGGCATATTAAGTGCACATAATTAACATGCTTAAGAAAAAATAAATGATTTTTCAATATCAGTAAAAATCACCTTGGATATTGCATCAATAGTATTTTATATTCATTGAAATTAATTGAGCCAACGAGTAAAATAATTTTAACTAAATATGAAAATTTGAATACTCACAATCTAACTGTTATTTCCATTTGGAGAGAAAATCTCAATTGTTAACCTACCATTTCACATGAACCTATATTGAAATATATTGTAAAATGTGATTTAAAATTAGAGAACCGATCTAAAATATATTACCATATCCTAAAAATGATATCTTAAAGTGAAACCTCACATGAACCATATTAAAATTACTTTAGGAGACTTTTAACGAATAATATTATTGATCATGACATTAGTGCACAAGAAGTTTGTCAGCTTTAAAGAAAAATCTTGTTTGTGTTTTGTAGCTAATCATTTATCTCATTAAATTTTGTAAATAAAATCATATGTCATGTTTCCCATAATAATTATTAATCAATTTATACTTCAACCTTAAACATGAATCAGTCTTATTGAATAGATTCACATCACTTATAAAAGTTGTAAGGAATTGGTCATAAGAGAAAAACATAGTGGTGAAAAATGAAAAAAAAAAAAGATGTGCAAGATATTTTTCATGTCTTTCCCAAGCTCTTCACAATTCATTATAAAAATCATAAGACCTATGATTTTTTAATAGTATAGTAAGTTATTTTGTACAAAACATTTTGAAACATTATTGCATACATAGGTTGTTCTACTGAACAAGTAGTTAAAAACTGGGAAACCATGCAAAAATCCTACCAACCATGACATATTCATCATAATGTTTCTAAATGATGAAATTATTTGTCACATATTTGAGAAACTTAATGAATAGAATATTTTCATAGTTACATCCCAACAATGATAGTTAGCTTAATGAGATTTATATGTGTGTTCATCATGACTTTGATAGACATCATAATTATAATAATATTGACATTTCACATTCCTTAAAGGAAATGGTGACTTCCTTTATAGAACTAAATTGGGTAAGATTACAAATTTATGAATCCCATTATGCTATTACATCCTCTTTGAATGCTTTATTTGTAGAATAACAAATTTATCTTTATGTTAGTATACATCATTAAAATAAACATGCCACAATGTTTCCATTGAATATGATTACTCAAGGTACTAATGGTATAGGAAAATCATACCTTATCAAAAAAAATAATGTTTGCATTAAATTTAAAATTGACTCACCATAAATTTCCATTGTTATTTATTTCACTAATAGGTATTGCAACATTTAATATTAGTACTTCAACAATACATTTATGTCTTTACATACCTATAAAATAAATGAAAACATTGGAAGGGAAAAAACTTGTAGTTTTACAATAGTATTTGCAATATTTCTAATATATTTTGATCGAGAAAATGAGTTTCATAGGGCCAAATATATTGGCACGTGTTACTCAAAATTTATAAGAAGCCTTCCTATAACATAAAAAAATACATTTTGTGTAAGATATATTATTTTCATATGTGAATTGGATCAAAGTGATTAGGTGCACGATATACCAATGTATGTTGGAACATTATTTGGTTCAAAGCTTTTATGAATTTTCAATACCATTATTACATTGGGCACAATTATTTTATAAAAAATGATTTGATCCATGTTAAGTAACTTTTTGAAATCTACTATTTAATGTGATAAATGTCAAACCAAAAGTTTAATAATAGAATTTGTTAATGACTCCAACTAATAGCAATTTTTATTTTGAAGAAAAAATTATCATTTCATTTATCAACTCACTTATTAAGAAATGCTTTATTTTTAACACATAAAAAGAAAATCTTGAAATCATTAAATATGTTAATTGTATAGAACACACAATATATCAGGGAAATGAATTTAGACATAAAGACAATGAGAAATTAGATATAAAATTTATCTTATCAAAATAAAAACAAAATATGCTTACATCCAATTTGTGGGTTGAGTCTAGACAGCTGAATGGTTTGGAAAATTCATGTTATAGTCTATAGAAATAGTACCAAATTACCTAAACAACCAAATTTTGTGGTTATGTACATAAAAATATATATAGGCCAAACACGGGATTAATAAAATACTAATAATGTGTTGATCCCTCCCATAATTTGAGGCAAAATTTAAAAAACTTAACTAAAAATTGCTTGGGATCTAACAATACATAATTCAAAGAGACTAATATTAGAAAATGTAACAATTAGCATTGATAACACTAAATTCCAAATCCTAAATTTTAAAGCATTATCAAGAATGTGATATTTAAATTAACTTTATATTTCACCTCTTTTCTCTTTTGATCAATATGCAAGAATGTAATATGGTACATACATCCATGTTAGGAAAAAAGAAGATAATAGATTGTATTCCTTGTGAGATATCCCTCTTAATTTGTTCATAGGTATTGTGCCACTTAGAAACCATAGTTATTAGAGAATCGTAGGTGGAACATGTGACCTAGAAGGTAGGGATCAATTGTCACTACTATATGAAAAGATATAGGATTAAAATACAACTTATTTGATTTAAGAGATCCAAAATTAGAGAAGGTAAATCAAATAGAGCATGTTGGCACTTAGTTATATTAGGGCATGACCAAATGGATCCATTAAAACTATATATATGATCACTTATAACAAAACAAAAATGGAAAGGGCTACAAATCCTCTAGGAAATCAATATAATGTAACAACCATAAGTAGGACTTCTAATTTTAATCTAATCTAGTATGTCCAAGCTAACAACATACACAAAGGGGATGATTAAACTAAAAAAGGTCACAGAACCATAATAGGCAAATGAGGGCCTAGGTTACCTAAACTGGGAAATGAAAAGTTTGAAAACCCTATAGCCACACTAAGTATAAGTGTAGAGGAGATTAAAATAAGGAGTTATACATTCAAACTACTAATGATGAAATATATATCTATCAAATGAAATATCTAGGGTTAGAAATACTTACCTTGAATAGAACCTATTGAGTCTCAATCTCTACCTTGGAAAATGGTGATTTGAAAAATATTTTTGTGTTTTTAAAGATCACAATGGTTAAATCAAGATCTAGGATAAAAAGACTCCTCCTATTCCATCCAAGACTCTACAAGACAAGCTTTTACCTCCAAGGCAAACTCTAAGCAATGGCTTCTATAAATGTAGTCTTAAGCAGAACTTCAAGGAATATTAGTATGAAAAATGAATGTTTGTCTCTATTGAATTGAATTTGGACATGTATTTATAGTTACATATGATCCTAACCCTTTCTAAAATTTTATTTGAGGATATTAACCCACCTCAACATAGTTTAAAGTTATCATTTAACCTTGAACTAAGTATTCATGTGCCAACCTATTTGTGAAGCATATGCCATGACTTTCAAACTACATCAACCCAAGCTAACCTAGTTTTAATTATGGTGGGATGCAGAATAAACTATATTGACCCAAGTTTATATAGTTAAAAAAGAGAGGTCTTGGTTTGGTTAATGTCTATTGGGAGGAATATTTATTAGGGGATAAATTTTGGTAGAAGTGTAGTAGATGTAAGTATGATAGATAAATAAAAATGTCTCCTTAGAATCACCCTCAATATACCCACCCATTTCCTGGTGTACCCTTTAAGGTACACAATTAGAGATATTTAAAATCAACATATTACTGTAAGAGAGAAAGTGTCAGTAAATGATAAATTTTTAACTATTATGTGTATACACCTATCATCATGTCATATCCCTCAGGGTATGGGGTGAAAACTTATGGGTATGGATATACCATTATATATTATTGTGGCAAAGAACCCTGATTTCAAACTAGTTATCATGTTTCGATACACTCAATTACTATACTTTAAATTGGTGTAGTATAGTGACCTCTAAGTTACCACCAACCTTATATAAATTAAAATATTTGTGTTTTTTAAGTCCCATTAGAGACCCAAATATTTGTGTGAGTATTATTTGTAATCTTTGTTGTAGGGACGAGGATATTTCTTATCAGTTTGTTTTGCTAGTGAAAATCAAGGCTTGTAATGTGCGAAGATTAGTGATTTCTTATACCCAAGTTGGGTGGTGGATCATGTGATGTTTTAGGGGAAATATTCAAGCTTAAGCTCAAAAATATCTTTCTTGAATTATGCACAGTTATTTTTTATCAATTTTTTTCCTAGTGTTTAATTTTTTTATCCTTAGTATTTGATTTTATATCTAATTTTTAGTGGTTATCTAATTATAAAATTTGTTGATTGGTTTGGAATAAATTTATAAGCTTGGTTTGATTATTTTTATTGAAGTCCCTATGTACTAAATTATTAATTCATTTTAAAAAATATGTTATAGATTTAATTTATGGGAAATGATTGTTGAAGTAAAAAATCTTTAATCCATGCCAATTAACTTTCTAAAATCTACTATTGCATGTGTGAAATGCCAAAAGAAAATTTGAATACTAGAATTTATTAATGTCTTGAAATAATAACTATTTAGATTTTGAATAAGAAGTATATTTCATTTATCAACTCACTTATATACAATAAAAGGTTTGCATTCAACACTTAACAAGGAAAAATTGAAATAAGTAATTATGTCAATTACCTAGAGCAGTGCAAAACATACTGAAAAAAGGAATTGGAGATATAGATGATGAGAAATTGGATAACAAAATTATTTTATCAAAAAGACAAAAAAATAAGCTTAAAGATAATTTGTGGGTTGAGTCTAGCTTGGTCAATGGTGTTCTTGGAAAACTTTATGTTATAGTTTATAGAACTAGTAACAAACCCCCCAAACTTCCAATGTTTATGGTTATGCACATAAAAATATATATAGGCCCAATATGGAATAAGAAAATCCTCATAATGTGTCGATCCTTCCTATAAATTGAGGCAAATTTAAACAAGATTTGTTGAAAATGGATTTGACTTTGACGATATATAAATTGGAGGCAATAACAATAGAAAAAGTAATAGTTGACATTGATAATACTAAATATCAGGTCCTAACATTTATTGCATTATAAAGTGTGTGATCCTTATAAAACCTTTGGATTTAGCCTTATTTCTCTTATAATTGATATAAAAGAGTGCAATATGGCACTGATCCATGTCAAGGAAAAGGAAGAGCAAATATTTATTCCTTGTGAGAAATCCCTTAATTGATTGTGAGGATTTTTCATTTATTACATTTGTTTACTTTATATTTTGACATTTTTATAAATACCCATATTTGATACAAGCATATTTCATAGCATCTTGTTATAGCCTTTGTATGTGTAGACCTCTTGACCAAGAATTAGATGTCTAGTGGCATGATCTTGTCCAGACCTATTTAGTTTCATTATATTTTGCATACTTTTACCTACCCCTTGGGATTATATGTTATTACCATACCTTTTATCCACCTTGATCCAGGGATGTATACTTTTTATTTTACCATTTCTATGTTTTTATCCCCTAGACACATGCATCTGCATTAGATGTTTGCATCGATGTAAGTGTCTAACCATGATGTAACTGTCTAGACTTATCCATTTTATATTTTTATATACCTTTTACTTTTGTGACCATTTTTTATTCCCATTTATTCTTTTTATTGTTGTATTTTTGTGCACCATTAGGTCCTAATTTGAAATCAAGAGATCCCTATATATAAAAATTTTATAGTCTTATTATACCATCTAGAAATTTGAAAAAGCTCTAAATAATAATTATTTTACATTACCAGCTATTAAATTACATAATATTACCTAATTGAACATCTGAATCACTCAAAAGATCACCATAATTTTACATTATTTTTACCAAAGGTCACTATAGGAGAAAGATCACATAGTTGCATATTTACAATTACACACACATACCTAGGAGGGAGAAATACATGAAAGTATAAGTCCCTCTTTGGATTATTGGATATGTAGGCATCACTTTAAAAAAATTAGGATTGTTAGGGTTAGATCGAGTCACATGTTAACCCTTTTTACCAAGTTACAGGGAGTCCAAAGTAAATAAACTAGGGTTTTTTTCATTAGATGGATCTCATGCATAGGTGGATATAATTTGAGGTACAGGGTAGCTATACATGTGACAACATAATCCTAGTATAAATTTGGATCCATCCTTGTGTGTATTTTCAATGGAAACCTATGTTAAAAGTAAACACATGCATCGATGATACTATCCTTGTTTGACGTGAGCATCTAGTAGACAAAATGGTTAAAATGTTGAATGAACAAGGATTGAACTTTCAATGTAGTCATGTGATGAATCTTGATCACCATCATACCTAAGAACAAAGCTTTAAAAAAAATACGCTCCTTTTTATTCCTTAGTTAATTTTTACTTAGTTTATTTATTGTACATGTGTGAATGGTTAAACTATCTTGACTCTATTGTATATCATTGAATTCTAAATATTACCTTATTGCATTAAAATATATTTTATTACTAGTGTGTTTATATTGTGAATTAAAAAAAAAACATAAAATAGTTGGCCCATCCTCTATTTTTTGAGCCAAAACCCTAGTTTGCATGTAGGGTTTTCTCCTTCTCCAAAAATTCATTTCATATTATTGTCTTTTTTTTTAGATCTGGTTTTCCTAGCATTGGCATAGTTTAGAAATGTTTAGTTAAATATATGAATTAGTTCTTGTGGTTGTGTACTTTGTAATTTTATCCAAAGTTAAAATCCTTATAGAATTACTAATTAAAGGTCATACAAAAATATTCATTCTTTTGATCGCTTGTTCAATGTGCTTGATGATAAAAGTATTGCATATAAATATCTAATAGATATAAAAAATAGAAACCAACCTATTTGTTTGTTTATTACAATGATAAGTGTTCCTTTAGTGGCATCGGGGGCTAATTTTATGTAATGGCATGTGCGTGTTAGCATTTAATTCTTTTAGAGTTGACATTATTAAAAAAAAATATACCCACTTTTTATTTATTTATTTATTTGGGCCTATAATTATGTAATACATGATGGGTGAATTATATTTTTTTGTGGTAATTTTATTTACTTCAAAATAAAATAATTTAATTATGTATTTAATATGCTGGAATAAATGGTGGGTGATTTTTATTTATTTATTTAGTAATTTTATTTACCTAGAAATAAAATTATTTATTTATTTAGGCTCGTAATTATTTAATAGCATAATAATATGACAAGTGAATTATAATTTTGTTGTGGTAATTTTATTCACTTCAAAATAAAATAAATTAATTATTTATTTACCATGCTGAAATATATGGTGGGTGCCTATAATTATAAGATAATTATAATATATTATTATATATAATATTTTTTAGACATATTTATCAATAATGATATATATATATTGTATTATAATATAATATAATTCTAATATATATTATAGTATTATATTCTAATAAATAATATATTATATTATAATATAATATAGTTATAGAATTTCCAATAAAGTTGTGGGTGAGTTGGTTAAGTAGCTTGGTTGTTTCAAGCTCCACCCAAGTTCAAATCTATGAAAAGGCATATAAGGGAGGTTGTGGCTATTGGTTGTATCCACGAGGTTATTAATGGATGTTGGATATTCTTGAGGCTGATGGTGGTCGTTAGATAAATTTATGTAAAATACATCGATAGAATTATCGATGTATTTTACATAAATTTATCTAAGATATGTATGCTAGTAACTATGACAATGAAATAACTAATGATGAAAATGCAAGTATAAATGAAAAAGGAAATAATGATGGCATTTCCTCATATTTTTATGAGTGTGATGATATTCTTCTTGGGTATGACGAACCTAGTTCTCCTACTTCTCTTTCTAATGATCAAGGGTTTCAAGAGTCAACACTGATACATTTTGTTTAGCCTTTGCACAAAGATGATAAAATAAATATGAAAAATGGTATCATTCATAATATTATAATTCAAAATGTTGTATGCATACATTATTTAATTAAATGAAAAACTGATGATTCTTTTTCTCCTTCCCATGATGAAAATACTAAAATAGTTAAATGTTCTTCATCCCCTTCTAGTGATACAAATTTATAGAAAAAATGAATGTTCCTCTAGTATATTCTATGATGCCAATGTTAATGAAATCAAGTGTGTGCCTTATTTCCAAAAGGATATTCATGTTGAAAATTCTATCCTTTCTTTGGATGACTCAAATAAAAATAATGAACTTTCTTCTCCCTCTCTAAATTGTAATGAGAAAAATACATGTATTACTTCTTCCCCTTTCTTGCTTGAATGGAAAAATGAAAGTGCATGCGGAATTCATAAGAAATTAGTTTTAAAATATAAATTGTTTGGACACACAAGTAAAGCCCCAAGTACATTTTATTCCTCTCTTTCAAAGTTCAAGTTATATAAATCAAATAAAAACAAAAGTAACATGATGTCTTCTTACCCTTTTTATAAAAAATACAAATGATAATTAAATTTTCATTCTCCCCTCTCATAATGTTGTAAATGAACTAGAAAATGTTTCTTTTCCTCCCTCCTTCACATTCTATACTAAAAAAGTGCAAATGTCTACAAGTGAAAGCTATTCCCCTACCCCTATTGTATACAATAAAGCTTCAAATAATATCACACATTGTAATGATAAAGTTATAAATATTCATGTTATAGAACATGACTTACTTACCACTTTAACCATGGATACCCCCAAATGTTGCAAAATCATGTGATGATCCCATTCTTGAAAGGGGTAATGATTCTATCATTATCATGTTTCATGTCAATGTTAATTTATAACCTCTAACCAAAGCTTCACTGTCTCCTTGTGATATGTTGTTTATCATGACTACCATGGGAGATTTACAACAACAAGTTAACACTCTTAAGTTGCAAGTTTCATCTCATGAGGCTGTTTTTGAGGAAAATATTTTAACAGGGCAACCTATTGTTAGAGATTTATTTGGGTATCCTTATCCTTCAAACTTTATCATCCCTAAATTCTCCTTCTTTTATTGTTAAGGGGATCCAACTATAGATTTGAAATAATATATACACTCCTGTGGACATTGGGACCAAAATAGAAGCTTGATATTATATACTTTCCATCATAGCTTAACTAAAAGGGCTCTTGATTAGTTTTATATCCTTCCAAATGGTTCCTTATAAGCTTTCATAAAACTTGAAGATGTATTTCTATCAAATTTTCATTGTTATACCTTATCTAAGTTACCATTGGAAAATTTACAAGCATTGACATAAAATAATAATGAACCTATGCAATACTATATTATTCAATTAAGGACACTTTGCATTCCTTAAACTATAAACCCTCATATTTAGAAGTGCAATTTATATTTATTAGGGGTATTCTTTCTCCACTTAAAGAAAGAGGATTGCATAATCCCTTTGCTTCATTCGATACTCTATATTGGAATGCACATAGATATGCATGTGCCCTAGCAAACACACACACTGAGTTGCCTATTTCTCCACCCAAAACCAAACATGGTAAAAAAACATATTATCAAGGTAAACAAACAACCTTAGAAGAATAATAAAAAAATTTAAACACATTTTTCAAAAGCATCAATACATGTCAAATAATAAATGATAAAGGTATTAAACAAAGGAAAGGAACATGCTTATAGAGTATATCCTATAGTTAGACCATATACATCTTCTACAAGTCAGCCTCTTTAGTTTGATTGGTAACACAATAGACCCCATGATTTATTATGCACTCTATTGGATAAATGGATAATAAAACTTCCTCAAAATTCACATTATCCACCACACTAATTTGAAAAGGAAAAATAATAATACTTTTGCACTTACCATGGTATTAACAGCACTGAGATAATGAGTGTTTTGTTCTTGAGAAAAAACTTACATGATTAGCTGATCAAAAAATTATTGCATTCCAGGAAGACATATCTAGGCATACTTATCCTAGAGGCTCACCTAAGAGAGTTGAGCCATCCCATGTTACTCCTATTGAGGAACACATGGTATATAAACCTTCATATAAGACAACCACTAATAGAAGTCTTTCTCCTAGTGTACCCTCTATCACGATTGATCGCTCCCACACTGATCCTACTAAAGAACCATTAGTTAATCATGTCCTAAATATAGGGACATGTGGAGGGTATATACCTAAAAAATATATTTGGGTGTCAAAACCAGTACCTACATAATCACCAATTACTTCTACAACTACTTTAGAATCAACGTAGAAGTAAAACCAATAAAATTATTACCACATGATCATTATAATCAAGCATTTTTATTTCCTAATGGGTTTCATTGCATACAATGACTACTCTATCATCACTATAATGTAGGAATCTCATTAAATTTAATTATTTGTTATATAATTTACAACATATAATCATACATTTTAGAAATAAATACATAAATCAAATATAAAAAGATAGATATTACACATCCATTTGATGAAAAATAAACCATGTGAAGAATGTTATATATATATATATATATATATCAAATGATACAAATTTTATACAAATTAAAACATTATTCATAGGTATGGGGCATATCCCCAGGTGTATACTCCTCATCATTATATATATCCATGTTCCCCACACCTCTCGATGTGGTTACACCAAGATACAACTAGGGTCTGTGTGCATAGGAGAACTCACATACTCTCTCCTCATAGGCTCCTATTCACTACACTGTCTCCTCATGATCCCACCATAAAGTGTCATATTGACTAAGTAGAATTTACATGATCTTTATGACATTACATTGTGGGATGTCACATTTATCTAAATCAACATGAAACTCCTCATGCTTAATGGTAGTAGTATGATATAAGAACATAACCCTCACTATAAGATAAAATAAAGGTGTATGAGCACCTAAAATATCAAAAAATCTCTCACTAAAACCCTCACCAGATATATCCATGGCTAAAGTATGTGTAAGGGCCTGTATAACATGATATACCATAGTCACCCACTCTTGATTGCATGTAGATATAAGATATAAAATACCAGTTAACTACATCTACAAAATCAAATAATTTATCTAACATTATACCAAAAAAATGCCAAAATAAATCCATGATACTTACAAGTGGCTTTGATGGCCACCTCATCTACTAATGTTACTCCCATAAGAGCATCATCGCTTGCATCTATACCTATCTCTCCTCCTACATATCCTTGTGGTATAGGAATGACACTTGGAGGGGAAACTAAAATAGGGAACAATAATGGCCACCATAATCCCACCCATAATTGCATATACCCATCTATGTATATTGCATAATCTCCCATAACTATGGGAACCATGAGATCTCTCTCATCTCCAAGATGTGGAGATAGATCTATAGGTGTGGGTGCTGGCTGGTCATGGGATATATACCCACTCTATGTTATCTAATTATAGGGATAGGGTGATGAAGAACCTCTATAATCTATATTAAACTATCATAGAACATACTCATACCCAAAAACTCATATACATCGAGAGTCTAGTCAACCAACCACATGCTAATCTATATCCTCTGAAGCTCACACCCATCCTCGAGCCATCTATCAAATGCCCTATATGGATGGAATATAACCTAATTTGATGTCAATATGCCTAGAATAATGTGACACTCCATCATGGTGTACAATATACCATGGGGAAATAACCACCACTATGCAAACACATGTAGATGGGCCCACCTAGCTAAAGGTCCATCAACTGGTTGTACCATTATAATGTGCTCATATGACCAAACTTGTAATAGGGTCCTTACTCCAATGCCTCCACCATGAATCTCTAGTTCAAATCTATATAGATCCCTATATAAGTGGGCTAATATAGTATGACACCAAAAATATGTGGTATGATCAAGCTCAATGTGCCAAACTATATGATACCTATGATATGAAATATAACTATACCACCCTATACTATTATGAATGACACCAATAAAACATAGATAAATGTATACAATTGCAGGACATCACATTTGATAATATTACTAATACAAATCATCCTACTCATATCTACATCTAGAGGCCTCTAGCCATTGAAATATATGTGATGTATCTAAATATAACTAGGGCTTCCATCTCTGTCAATCTAAATTCTCTCACCTCTAATGGGTAGCTAAAAAATATGATACACATCCTCTAATGTGACTGCCATCTACCATGTTAGGAGCCATAAAGTGTAGGTAGTTGGGTTCTACCTCTTGGCTAGGGCTATGAGGAGGTGGACACTATATGGAATCTATCCTAATCAAGCCATTTAACGTAACCATACTTGATCTATAATCACCTAGTTAGCTACATCTAAACGTAGCTTTACTAGAGTAGAAAAATGTCTATCGTGATAAAATTCTTGAATATGCAATCCTTATGAAACCAAAACAACAGAAAAATAGTTATTAGTGATCACATTATAGTCCAAAAATAAATAAATTATAGTTACTATGCAAAAAACAAAAAGGTGGTAATGTTAGAAACTAGTATCAATGCAAGATAAAAGTGTTGGACACTAACGTTGATGTTGGACAGTAACATTAGATGATTGCATTTAAAATTAGAAACTAGTTTTAAATTACCAATGTAAGTGTCCTAACCCTTGATGCAAATGTCTGTTGATCAACCTAAAAACCAAAAATTATACTCAGAATAAAAAAAATTCAAATTTTCAAAATTACTAGTCAATTGATAGTTAAACCTACTTACCAATTCATTAAAATCTTGGTTGGCCAGGGCTATCCAGAATACATCAAAATATACTAGTCAAGGAGATCTACTATGCATCATGGTTCTATTCAACTCATAGCTCAAAATTTTCAAGGTTCAAAGTGTAAATGAGTTACAATTTCTATTCAAAGTATGCAATATACACCTTTTACAAAAAATTCAAATACATATATCATGAGCATTGGTTGTCCAATTCTAAAACTTCAAGTTATGTTAGAATCTAGGCAATGAACCTTTTCATATTATATAAATTTCAAATGCACTCAATAACTACCAAAAATCACTTACTTTTCTTGCTTTACACAACTATTATTATATATCCCAAATTATCACCCAAAAAATGTCACATTCTTAGTACCACTACTACCATGATACAAATTGGTTATTATATACATGAGATCATCAACTTTTCCTTTCATGATGAGGTGACTAATAGGTGATACTTACCCTTCTCCCAAAATGGGGAAGGGGGGAAGGGGAATATCAATGTGGGCATATCTTATAGGCATGGCTTCTATATGTCCATAATTTCAGATTCAGTGGGGGCATGTCATATAGACATGGCTTCCACATATTCACAATTTCAGATTTAGTAAGAGAATGTTGTGTAGACATGGCTTCCATATTTTCATAGTTTCATATTTAGTGGGGGCATGTCATATAGATATGGATTTCAAATTTTCAAACTTTTAGATTTAGTGAGGGCATGTCATATAGACATGGCTTCCACATTTTCACAGTTTTAGATTCAATGGGGGTATATTTTGGAAACATGTCCTCCACACTTATGACATTTAAAAATTTCCAGATCTCCTTTAAAACATATGATTTAGATACATATTTGGGTCATCTCTATACACAGTAGTATTACCATTATAAAAAAATTACTTTATTCACACCATCTATGATGGGGGTATGAATGTAAATTTTCATTCCTTCTATTTAATCAGACACTGATCTATTTTATAGATTCATCATATTTTTATGGATTGCTATTATACCATGGACTTTTATGCACTGATACCTAGTTTGGAGTATTATGAACTATTATTGAGCCTTACCTATCTACAATGATTAGCTCCTTCTGGTTAGATTAGAGAGATTAAACCATCTAGTCTCACTAAGTTTTTTGGGTGATCTTGATTGCATTACTCATCCTATACCGAGATATATATACATATATTTTTCAATCAAGTGTGTTAGCTCGGAAACAATACTCTCAACAACTGAAGCACTACTATTCCTATTCTAGGTTGGGAGCATGATCACCTCCCAACTCTCCCCATTTTTGGTACAACACCACCAGGGTGCAATCTAGTTTACCACTTATAAGTTCACTCATGCAAGTTCCCTTCTCCAATCTCAAGTGCTCCAAATCCATTTCCATACATCATATACATAGGTGTATTATATCCATGCTCTTTCTTCACATTACTTTCTATTATCACTCATATACAAATTATGTGTTGGTTAATTTGTGATGTACTCTTTGATTGAAAGTAATATTCAAAGAAAATTCAAGCGAAGACAACACACCATGTGTGTGTTTTATTTTCCTTTAAACTAATCATTTTAATTGCATGAATTACTATATTAAATGAATGTAAATGTAGATACCCATATTTGGTACAAACATAGTTCATAGCATGTTGTTATAGATTTTGTATGTGTAGACATCTTGATCAAGAATTAGATATCTAGTGGTGTAATCTTGTATGGATCTCTTCGGTTCCATTCTATTTTTATTTATTTTACCTGCCTCTTGGGTTGGTATGTTTTTATCACACCTTTTAGCTTTTGTGCTCCAAGGATCCCTGCTTGTTATTCTATCATTTTTGTGTTTTTAACTCTTGGACACCTACGTTTGCATTGAAAACTTGTGTCAATGCAAGTGTCCAACCATGACACAAGTTTCCAAACTCATCAATTTTATCCTTTTCCATACCTTTTAGTTTTATGATTGTTTGTTAGTCCCATTTATTCTTTTTATTGGAGGCCTCTTATGTGCCACTAGGTCTTAATTTGAAATCAAGATATATATATATATATATATATATATATATATATATATATATATATATATATATATATATATATATAAAGGTTATAGTCTTATTACACCACCTAGAAATTTGATCAAACAAGTTCTAATTAGCAATATTTTACATTACCGACTATCAAATTGCACTATAGTAATGAATTTAACATCATAAGCACTCAAATGATCACCATATTCTTGTATTATTTGTACCAAGGGTTACTATAGGAGAAATAACATATAGTTGCACGTTTAAAAGTACACACACATGCTTAGGGGAGAACTACATGCGATTCTGTGGCCCTCTTTGGAGTATTGGCTATGTAGGCAACACTTAGTAATAATTGAGGTTGTTAGGGTTAGCTTGACTCACATGCTAACCCATTTTAAACAAGTTACGGGGAGTCCAAGGAAAATGAACTAGTGTTTTATTCATTGGATGGATCTCGTGCATAGGCAGATGTAATTTTAGGTACATGGTAGTTATATAGGTGACATCGTAGGCCTGGTCAAAATTTGGATCCATCCTTGTGTGTATTTTGGATTAGGTACTTGCATTGGAGGCAAATATGTCTACATCTACGCAACTGTCCCTATTCAATACAAGTGTCCAGTGGACAAAAAAGGTCAAAATGTAGAACATTTAAACAAGTCTTGAACTTCCAATGCAATCCTATGATGACTTATGATCACTATCATACCTAAAAACAGAGCATCAAACAAGATATGCTCTCTTTTATCCCTTAGTTACATTGTACTTACTGCATTTATTGTATGTGTGAATGGATAAATGGTCTCGACTCTATTGTATATCATTGAATTTGAAATATTGCCTTGTTGCATTCAAACTACTTTTATTACTTGCGTGCTTATCTTGTGGACTCCAAAAAACATAAAACAATCTCTTAAACATAGGGAAAAATGAATCAAATTTTTAAATCCTCTATGTCAAGTAGCTTCATATATTTTTTTGTTCGTATTTTACTTTCTTTCTTTTTCAAACCATTTACAAAATAATTTTTTTTATCTATAAACATTTACATTACACCTCCTATATACAATTTCTAATTTTCTTTTATTAGAAATCAATAATAATTTCCTCTATCTTAGTATTCAATATATTAATTGATAAATAATGGCATTTATTAGAATTGGCTGGCTAAGCATCTAGTGCTGATACTTCTTTTAATAAAGTAACGGTTAATATAAATAGAAAAACAATAAATACAGTTACAAACGCGGCTTTTTCTAAAAGAAATGTTATTTCAATTTAATTTTATGGACTACAAAAGGCTCAATTCTTTAATCGAAAAACCAAGACAAGGGGGCTGATCATTTTTAAAAAAAATCTCACCTGTAATGATGGTAAAATCCACGAAATTACGCGGCAACCCAATTGGTTGGCTGATACACCTCCCATCGAGAGCTGCAACTATATTTGTAACAAGCAAGAGTGAATCGGACAATTACTGTTAGGGCGACACCCCATTTAGACTTCTTGCTAACTGTCGAATTACATTTTCGACATTAACAATGGTTTTGCCACCGCCGGTGTTTTTTTTAATTAAATGTAGCGTAGCTACTTCCATCGGTAACTGGGTTTCTGGGACCGTGACACAGCGTTAATTCGTGCGAATCTTCCAGTTTCTTGAGTTTTAATGAATTGTGACTAGTTGGATCCCGCGGAGCGTCCACCCAATGCGAGGCTGGTGTGGGGTATTGACAAAGCCTCGCTTCCCTCCGCCCTAAATTTGTATGTTACAATTTCCTCCTCCAAAATCGGGCTCTGTCTGAAACGATTCATTCGATTCCATTTCCTATTCCTGTAATCTCAGGCGAAGCGATCGGGTGAAGGGGTTACTGTGTTTCTATTTCAAGGCGGATCGGCTTTTAAAATTATCTGAGTGTGTTTTGTTGAAGTTGCTTTTTAATGGGGAAATGGGCAGAAATGATAGATCTGGCCATGCGGATTGTGGCAAGGTTCCATTCTCACTGCCCTCAAACTGCTCGTATGTATTATCATCCTCCCAATCACAGTGACAAAGGCAATGTTCATGCCAACCCTAATAATGCAGATGATGAAAAAAGAGACAGAGAAGTTATTATTGCAACCTAAACCGCTGAGGCATTTGGGATGGTATATGTTTATTTCTCTATTTGAGGTCTCCACGATTGGATTTGTTGTTTGTGTTGTTTTTCAGGTGGAATAAAGGGGTTATTTTTCTGAAATGAAAATTAGAATAACCGTTCTGTCAGCCGTGTTTATGTTTTCTATTCACCTGTATCGGCATACTCGTGACGAGTTTTTTTTAAATGTTTTTAACTCCTTTTCCTTTGAGATTTTTAATTTTGTATATCTAGGTTTTTTTATATAATTGTATATCTAGGTTTTTTTATATAAATTGTGTGATTTTCTTTTGATCTGTACATTTTCTTGTAGATCGATCACTTGAATGGTTCTGAATATCTATAAAAATTTTCATGCAATTATAAAAAAACCGCTTACTAAATATTATACCTCTGAAATCATAAAAAATGCAATTTTTGATTCTTTGAATTTGTTTGTCGAGGGTTATTGTTGGAGACTTAGGTTGCACCTTCGCTGAGCAAAGGATTGTTCAGGGCTCTTGCTCAAACCTAGTCCAACATGGGACTGATCCTACACTATGGGTCACCTCATCTTGGATCAGAACTCTAAGATTTTTAACAAGGCTAGCTACTCTGATGTATCATTTAGCTCATTTTCATTAAAACCTACTAATTATTGGGGTGAAAAGGGGGAGAAAGAAATTGAAAGGAAAACTCTAAGTTACTATTAATGATATACCTAGAATGATTATTCATCTACTCGTCCTTGAGCTTCAAAAACACTAATGAGATAGAACAAATGATTGGATCTACAACTCCTAAGTCTCTTATGCATCAATGTTTCATACAAAGGTTTCATCAATTGGTCAAAGCTTGAGGGAAGTGATGGAATAGCCCGATTCAAGGCACTAACCAATCAGTGTATTCACTGTTGGCTTCAATAAAATAACATCAAACACTAGGCATGACCTACATAACATGACAAACAACCAAGTAGATGAGATTAGGACTTGACAAGGGAGAAAGCTCTACCACATATGCAAATCAACTGACATGAACACACTAGATAAAAATAATAAAATATTAACATAGTATTATATTCATCTCAAGAGGTTACAAATCTCAATCTTTGCAGAGTCTAATCATGCCCAAAAGAGGGATGAAAATCAAGAGCTCAAAGCTTGAATTTATACCAGAATGGGTTGAGAGAGAGCAAAAGGGACATGTGGGAGAGTGGAGAAGAGGTCATAATGATTAAAGCCGAGATTACCATCGAAAGCAGTCACGATAACTGCTTCAAACTTCATCGAGACCTTCCCTGCATTAATGTCACTGTGTCTTTTCCTGGTGTGGAAGAATGGATCATGAAGGTCAAGACCACTGTAAGAAGCAATTAGCCCCGTCACATGAATCCTTCTCGAACTCCTTTGCATTAATGCCCTTCATTGTATGGACAAAATTATCATATTTATGCACCTGATAGAGTTATGATTAAGTTTGCTTTAAGTGGCTATAGGTACCTGTGTGTCAAAGATATGACCATCTCAACAAACAAAACACTCTTTTGTTAAGCATAAAATATACTGAGAGGGGGATGAATCAGTATATTATATATCCTATTTCTTAATCAAATTCCTTTTCTTTAACCACTTAATCACACATTCAAGATATGCAATAAAATTGAAATAATAATATGCATCATGAGAGAGAGAGAGAGAGAGAGAGAGAGAGAGTAGATTTTTACATGGAAACTAAAGTGGAAAAAACCATAGAGAACAATCTCAAGTATATGAATGAGCACTAACTCAAATTACAAAGTTTGTAAGAACCAACTTGCAGGAGCACCAACTCCTTTGATGAGCACCAACACAACACTTATTTATGAGCACCAACCCCTTGAAAATATTTTTGAGCACCAACCCATAGGAATAACAACCCCTCTTGTGTATAAAACACAACTATCTCTCAATGTTGCTTACTCAACAAATGACAAAACTCTACAATATCCCTTATTTTTCTCTCTTCAAAAACAAATACAAACCATGCACTCTCTTGCATATTATAAATGGCTTCTCAAGCCTTTATTTATAGATTTCTAAATGACCTTTGGCATTCACCTTTTATGACCCTTCAATCTTCATGGAAAATGGTGCCAAACTTGCATGACCCTTTGTATCCTTGCATTTAAAAAGTCATATGGTGACCCTTCATAATCAAAAGCATCCTTTCTTCTTTTGTCTTTATCTTGATGACTTTTCATATTCCTCAAAGTGTCCCTTCATAGAAAAATATGCCATACCCACTTTTGTCTTCACATGGTGACTCTTGGAATTTCTCAAGATGACTCTTCATGAGAAAATACATCCCATTCCTCTTTCATTTTTTACCCCATGACTCTTTGACTTCTCCATGGGCCCTCTTTTGACTTATATACAACCAAAAATATATTCATTAATATTAAATAAATATTAACACACATTAGCCAAGATATGAATATTAAAAACACCATTAAATGCAATGGGGCGTTTATCACCAATAATGCTAGACCTTTGACATCAATGACAATATTTTTAACAATCTCGCCCTTTGTCATTGATGGAAACCTTAAACTGAAACTACCACATCTTGAAACCTACACAAACTCCAATCTAAAAAATATACAATAACTTCCCCTTACTGTAGCAACCTATACCTATTCTATGTACCTATTTCTGCACCTATACCTATTATTCTCCCCCTTTGACATCAATGGAAAAGGGCCTACCTAGAGCTAACACTTAGCTCCTCAACTGCTGCTAAACTTCAATGATAGGAAGTAAAAGAAAATACTCCCAACTTCTTCCACAGATACTCAAATATGTCTTTTGGTAGTGTGAAAATATCTATAATCTACTTTGTAGTATTAATATACTCCATCTTAACCTGTTGATCTACAATCTGATCTCTCAAGAAGTGATATCTACTGAAAATATGTTTTGTTCTTGAATGCATCACTGGATTTTTTGAAATATTAATAGCAATTGTGTTGTCACAAAAAATAGAAATACGTTCATCATATTTTACCTTGATATCTTCTAAATTTTTCTTCATCTAAAGCACTTGAGTACAACATAATACCGCTACAATATATTTTGCTTCAGCTATATAAAGTGATACTGAATTATGCTTTTTGCTTAGTCATGATACTAAGCTATCACCAAGGAAGAAAGATCCCCCACTTGTATTTTTTATATCATCCAAGTACCCTACCCAATCTGAATTTTTATAAGCAACTAAAATGAAATCTCTACTTATGGGATACCACAATCCATAATCCAATCTCCCCTTGATATATCTGAATATTCTTTTCACCAACTGAACATGACTATCTTTTGGAGATGACTGATATCTTTCAACCATACCTACTACATGCATGATGTCTAGCCTCGATGTTGTCAAATATAAAATACTACCAATCATAGATCTATACAAAGATTGATCTACAATAGGTAAATATTCATCTTTGCTCACCTTATTTCTTGTCCACATTGGTGTGTCAATTGGTGCACAATCTTCAAAACCAAATTTCTTCAATATTTTCTTGGCATATTTACTTTGAAATATGAAATTCCTTTATCTGACTGAAATATTTACAATCCTAATAAAAATGATAATTCTCCAAGCATAGACATCTCAAATTATTTTTGCATATTATTAGAAAATTCTTTTGTCATCTTTTCAATGTTTCCTCTAAAAATGATGTCATCAACATATATCACAACAATCAATTGATATTCACCTTATATTTTGATGTAGAGATTATTGTCATCAAATCCTCTTTTGAAACCTTGATCTTGCAGGTACTTATCAAGCTCTAAGAGCTTGTTTCAATCCATACAATGCTTTCTTCAATATGCATACATGGACACTAATATTTGAGAGAATAAATCCCTTAGGATGCTCAATGTAGACATTTTCTTTTAGATTCTCATTCAAGAAGGTGGATTTGACATCTATCATCATTCTTTTGTTGTGAATTTAATCATTTATGTTTTTTGATGATGTCACTTTCATTATGATTCTCTAAACATATTTGGTTGGAGTTTTGGTGTCCTTTTTTTCCTTCTCATCTTCATTTGATTCTTCAAAATCTTCATTTGATTATTCAAAATCTTCATCTTCAATGATTTCAAGAATGTCTACTAGATCACTAATTATTTGTGTTCCATTTTCTTCTTCATCTGCTCTAGATTCAAACTTCTCAAGTTTTTCATCGATTCTTTCTATGAAGCATCTGTTACCTAAAACTTTAAAATAATCAGTTGTTGCTGGTTTGTCTTTTCATAGCTCATAAGGAGTCTTATCACTATTGACTATCAATAATACTCTATTTTGAATATGCACTGTTGTAGAAACCGCCTCTCTCCAATATTTATCTGGTATATTAGATTTATTTAGCATTGTCCTCGCCATCTCTTGAATTGTTCTATTTTTTCACTCAACTACTCTATTTTGTTGTGGAGTTTTGGTTGTTGAATAATGTCTTTTTATTTCATGGTCTTCATAAAACTCATTAAATTGATCTGACATGAATTCTCCTCCTTGATCTGATCTTAAACACTTAATCTTCAAAATAGTTTCATTCTCAACTAATGCTTTGAAATGTCTAAAAGCTTCTGATTTTTTTTTCAAAAATATTACCCAAGTCATACGTGAAAAATTATCAATAAGCAACATGAAAAATTTCTCACCTTAAGTAATTTGAGTTCTCATAGGTCCACATAGATCAATGTGAACAAACTCTAACATCTGAGTGGTCGAGTACTCTTTTATTTTGAACCACCTTCTAGCTTGCTTCCCATGCTGACAAGGTTCAAAAAGCATGTCAGATGACTTTGTAATCTTTAAAATATCTCTAACTGCTTGCTTTTTGCTGATGTTGACAAGACTATTAAAATTTATGTGACCCATTCTCCTGTACCATAGCCAACTTTATTCAATCTGACTCAAACATCTTTGACCTTTGTTGTCTTTTCCAAAAAAATTGGCAGTAGTATTATCTCTAAATTTCATTATGCTACCATTGATCTTCTTCAAGGTTATGAACTTGCTTTTATCTCCTGTCATGTGTCTCAAACATCCACTATCAATCAACCATGGCTTTTCTTCATTTCTTGCATTTAAAGCTGTCTATACCAACATAGATTTTTTAGGTTATTTTTTCTGCCATGAATCTATCTGAACTTTCTTCTTGATGAATGGATCCTTTAAAATTTGATCCTTCTTGACTAACTCAAACACACTTCTACAGTATCAAGTTATGTGTTTGAAGTTGTTGCACTTGTAACATATTATGGCCTCTTCATTAAACCCTGATAGAGGAGCAAAAAAGTTGTGGCTTCTTGACTCTGCAAGCCTTTTCTTCTCCTTATTTCTAAAATTGTTAGCCTTTTTTTGACATTATATTTTATTATGACCAATCCATTACAATAAAAATAGTAACCATAAAAATAAGATTTATTTTTGTATCTCTGATTTGATTGCCTTTTGTAGCTCTATATTTTAACTTCTTCTCTTTTTATTTCTTCTTTTTTAAGAGCTTCAGCATAGCTCATTCCTTTTTACTTGTCTATGAAAGTAGTGGTCTTTCTTTTCTCTTTTTCAAATCCAATACTTATCTTATCTTATCTGACATTGATCTTTAATTTTTTAATATCTTATTCAACATATTAGTATTATTCTTAAATTTTGAATCATTGGCTACTTTATCATTGATTGTTTTATTTTTTTTCTCAAGATATGCTTTTAAATAATCAATTTCAATAACATACCTTTCACATTCTTTACTTACTATTTGCAACTGTGCCATTATATCTTCTTCATTTTTTTTGGCTTCTTCAAAGTGTGCTTGTAGATCTTCAATTATTTCTTTTGACTCCTTTTCATTTTTCTTGATTTGGAGCTTCAATCTTTGATTCTTATTTTCAAGATATTTTAACTCTTCTAAGGCATAATTGAGTTCTCCTTCCAGATTCACTTCAACTTCATCCTATTCTTTTTATTGATCATATATACTTTTTTGTGTGGATGTATCTTTATGTCTGGCCATGAATAGAATCTCTTCTTCTGAATCGTTGACTCCATTATTTTCAATTGAGCTAGGATATTTAGAATACAAACTCTTCTTCTCGAATCCCTTCTTGAATTTTCTTTTAAAATTCTTCTTGTATGTAGACTTTCCTTCTTCATTGTCACCATTACCCTTATCTGGGCACTTAGCTATAAAATGTTCAATATTTTCATAGTTAAAATATTTGAAAGGTAATTTATCTTGATATTTACTTGTGCCCTTTTTCAGCTTACGAATGAATAGAGCTTCATTGTCATCTTCATCATCACTAGAACTATCACTTGATTCTTGAATCTTAGCCTTCTCTTTTTTTGATTAACTATTTGATCAATTCGTAAAAGATAACTTGTTATATTTTCTTCTTCTTCCATCTTCAAACTCTCAAACTCTCTTCTGAAAGTTTGAAGCTTGGTTTGCTGAAGCTTTCCATCACCTTTGTAAATATTCTCAAGTTTTATGTAAGTTTCATGAGCAGATTTACATTGCATAACTTTAACAAATTTTGATTCACATCAAATAATATTTTGAGATTTAGCATTATTTTCACTTGCCTTTTTTTATGTCAGAGTCGTTACAAGTATCTGTGGCTTTTCATATTCCTCTACCACTGCTTGTCATATGTCAAATCCAAGGGACATAAAATAAGTCTTCATCCTTATGCTAAAAAAAACATAATTTGTCCCATAAAAAAAAGGTGCCTTATTTGTATAAAAACCTTCATGTGATCTAGCCATCATGTTTTCCTAATTTACCTTTAAGCTGTAAAACTTTTAAAAAAAAATCAGCTCTGATACCAATTGTTAAGCATGAAATATACTCAAAGGGAGGGGGGGTGAATTAGCATATTATATATCTTATTTTTTAATCAAATTCTTTTTATTTAACCACTTAACCACACATTCAAGATATGCATTAAAATTGAAATAATAATATGCACCACACAAGAGAGAGAGAGAGAGAGAGAGAGAGAGAGAGAGAGAGAGAGAGCAAATTTTACATGGAGACCCAAAGTGGAAAAAAATATGGAGAACAATCTCAAGTATATGAATGAGCACCAACTCAAATTACAAAGTTCACAAGCACCAACTTGCAAGAGCACCAATGCCTTTATCGAACACCAACACAACAACTATTTATGAGCACCAACCCACAAGAGCACCAACCCACAGGAGCACCAACCCCTCTTGTGTATAAAACACAACTATCTTTCAATGTTACTCAACAAATAATAGAACTCTACAATATCTCCTATTTTTCTCTTTTTGAAAACAAATACAAACAACGCACTCTCTTGCATATTATAAATGGATTATCAAGCCTTTATTTATAGATTTCTAAATTACCTTTGGCATTAACCCTTTGTGACCCTTTAATCCTCATGTAAAATGGCATCAAACTTTCTTGACCCTTCATATCCTTGCATTTAAAAATTCATATGGTGACCCTTCATATGCAAAATCATCCTTTCCTCTTTTGTCTTTATCTTGGTGAATTTTTGCATTCCTCAAAGTGTCCCTTCGTAAAAAAAATGCACCATGCCCACTTTTGTCTTCACATGGTGACTCTTGGAATTCCTCAAGATGACTCTTCATGAGAAAATGCATCCTATTCCTCTTTCATCTTTTACCCCATGACTCTTTGACTTCTCCATGGGCCCTCTTTTCACTTATATGCAACCAAAAATATATTCATTAATATTAAATAAATATTAATACACATTATCTAAGATATGAATATTAAAAACACCATTAAATGCAATGGGGCCTTTATCACCAATAATGTTAGACCTTTGACATCAATGACAATATTTCCAACATATTTTATTAATCACAAACCTATCTCTATTTCAATAGCTGAACATAGTTCTATTTTAGATTGAAAACCAATCCATTTATTGGTTTTCCTATAGTTAATATCCATGAAGAGATTATAGACTGCATCACTTGGGCACAAAACTATATTAGGTCTAAGTAGATCTATTCTACCTCTAAATATTATGGGAACTGAGAAGCCACTACACATGAGGGATGCAATCACTAAATGACATTAAAACCATAAGAAAATTGAGTTGACATGCTTTGGATCTTTGAATATAGGTCCTAACTGAGCTTTAATAGAACCCTTTAAAATATTTTCTCTAGTTCAATGTAGGTTGCTTTTGTTCTCTATTTTAAGTCTCTTGGCTTCAAATTTTAATATTGGTTGTTGATCTTAATCTAGGCTCTTTGATCATGACACTTGTCATCTCTTCAATTATCCTCAAGGTCTTGTTATCAGTTTCATCTACTTCATGTGCTTACATCATGTGGTGGCCTCACATTTGATCTAGCTCTTTGACATTTTTACCTTACACACATTGTAGATCTCCTTGGATCAATTGAACATGTATTTTTGATCTCTTTTTTTTGATCGAATGTGTACTGTTGATCTCCTTGTTTGCCATGATCATGCCACTTGTCATTGATGCATTTAATCTTAGGATCCTTTGACTTTTTGACTTCAAGACTGATGTTGATCTTTAATTATATGATTAAACATGCTCTATTATATCTTTGAGACCCACTGACTCTACCCTTATCCACTCATCAGTGGATCTTTTGATTTGATTGAATGTAGACCATTGATCTTGATCTAGGGACCTTTTGACATATTGACTACCCATGTGTCGTTGATCTATGATCTGATCAAGTGAGATTTTGATAATTATCAATTTTGTGTTTATCTTTAGGATCCTTGGGTGTTTTTTAAAAGTAAATAGTTGTTCCCTGAGACTTTAAATTGATGTCCTCAAACACGTCCCAAACTATTGGATTGTCTCTGTATGACATTTCAATGATGATATGATTTCTCTAGTTTGAGTTAGTCATTTTTACTTTAAACTAAGGAACTATGAGGCATAAGAGTAAGCCAAAGCAAAGGTCAACAATATGATTCAAATGATAAGGGTTGATATTTGGCTAGTGAGGCCAAAATGTTAACATTTTTAATGACTCTGATGGGAAACATGCATGATATGCTTGATAACCCAAACACTTACATGAATTTTGAACTTATAAACAATGACAAAATTGAACCTTGACTGAAAGCAACCTATAAACAAAGATAATAGCCACTAAAACAAGAAAGAAAGTACACAAAATAGAGAAACTAACCTAAACAAATCAAGGAAAAAAAATGTACCAAGATAACACTTGGAGGAAATCAACAAAAACTACTCTAATATGTACAACTTAAATCTACATATACCTTTCCTCTTAGATCAAAAGGAAAGTTTGAAAACCATCCTGCATCATGGGATAAGGGATTGAATGGGGCATGTAGCTTTTTTACCCTTGGCCTTAATGCCTCCTTCTTTATGGTATATGTCGACTTTATTTGCATGATGTTCAATGAGAACCAAGCATCTCCAACTAGGTCAACTATGGAAATGAACTTGTATTACATCCAGACAATCTCAATTTTCTCATATGGCTCCTCAACTATAACCTCCAATGATGGTTCGATAAGACATACTTTCTTGATTTCCATGGTGCCCTTAACAAGACTAGGCTTATTCTCGGTTGCAATTTCTTCAAGCTCATCTAGGAGCTTTGCATATTCTACCCAATTTTAGTCATTGTATTCCATGGAAAATCTCTTCTCTACCTTCTCAAGTACTTGTCCCTTAATTTGTAATCTTGAAGATACAACAGTGTTTTCAACCTTGCTTTCCTTTATGACAAAATATATTAGATGTTTGGAAACATCAAGCTTCACTTCACCATGTCCTAACATCCCTAAAAAGGCTTCAACCTCACATAGAGATCTTGACTATCCTTGAGGAACCTCGACTTCAGCATTGGCCTCATCCTCTATGTTCATAACTTCTTGGGCATAAACTAAATCAAACTCCTTCATGACTATAGTCTCATGACCAATAGAAAGACACTCACCTTCATGTTCCAATTTGTCAAATTATTTGCATATGGAATTGAATCTTTTCCATAAGCCATATTCCTCATAAATGTAACCTTCAAGAACTATATCATCAGAGACAATAGGTAAGTTATAATTATCAAGTACATCTTCTTTCACATTAGATTCTGTACTGATAATTGTAGTAGGATATTCAATGTGTTTCTCTTCATTCAAGAAGGTAGAATTGTACTTGTGTTCACCAAGGGGAGTATCTATGCTGATTTCTTCTTCATAGTCACTCATGACATCCTCTTGATCAACTATAGCTTGATTTATTTCCTCCTCACTTGTTTCTATCAAAATGGGCTCCTTCTAAAGAAAGGGTGGGGAGGAAGGTTGATGGATAGGCTCATGGTTTTGAGATGAAAGATAAGATGTGATGAGGGGATAATAAGTTAGATATGGAGTATGAGGTATGATGGATGGTTTATGAATGGGTCTGGGAATGGAGGGAACCTTCTTGTAACTTGAAACCTTGGGAATGGTTGACTCTTGAAGAAACTTTTATAGGGAAAGCAAGTTGAGTTGGGAAATAAAAGAAACACGTTCTTCCACCAGAACTTCATTTTCCTCATAGCCTTTTTGAGACTCTTAAACAGTTTCAAACTACCCTTTAACCTTCATAATTGAAGT
Source organism: Torreya grandis (assembly GCA_037957365.1). Taxonomy (NCBI): domain Eukaryota; kingdom Viridiplantae; phylum Streptophyta; class Pinopsida; order Cupressales; family Taxaceae; genus Torreya; species Torreya grandis. The sequence continues at coordinate 2,666,192 of JARHVA010000796.1, forward strand.
CTCCCTCTTGTTTTGAGAACATCTTTGGATAGACCTCCAAGATGGAAAAGCTAGAGGTCATTCTTTAACCTTTTGATTTTGGTTCTCTTCCTCCTTCCTTGTCTTCAGCTCTAACTCTTTGATTTACCTATCTATACTCTCTTTGAATAACTTATCTTTAAGATGGTTAGTGGCTTCATGAAGATAAGGAACACAAGAGGGCTGGTATGAGATACACGAAGATTCTTGAGGAGGGAAGAGAGAGACTTACATAGGTTTAGATTCTTCTTTAACTTGGGCTTCCTAATCTAAATTTGTCTCACTTTACCTACTTCATAACTTCACCACTTGATTACAACTTGGAAAATTGAAGGATTTTTTAAGGGATTCTTGAGGAAGATAAATGGAATCTTTGATCTCAACAATGGGTTGTTTAACAACAATCTCCTTCTTTTTCTGACAGCTCTTTTATATTAAATTCCAAGAAGGGAAGGTCTGAAGAACACACAAAGAAATTGGAACACTTGAAGGGTCACTAGGAATGGTCTATTAGGGAAGAAAGGGAAGCATATATGAGGGCTAAGGTGGTGTATATGAAGACATATAAGGTTGATAGAGTTGAACCTATTATTCTTCAAGGCCTTTTAGCTTATCCTCGATGCTTTGAATGTAACAATCTACATCCATCATCTCACTTGTGAAACTTTTCCACTTCACTCTCTTAAAAGGTGCCCATTATTCTTATACTAGTTGCAATGACTTCCTCACATGATGAATCAAGTGGGTAGGGACATCTTTTCTATGATACCTTCATGAGTACAATTCTAGTGCATGCATTTCAAGGCTCACTAAAATTTGTTTAAGTGCTTATATGGATTGGGTAGCTACAAAATGGCCATGATTAAGTTGATTGGATGATAGGATGGCTCATGATAGGGATGGGAAGGGGTAATATTATGATGGGATAACTATTTATAGGTAGGATCAAGGTAATAATCCTACATCTATGACTCATACAGGTCCTCATACTACTAGTGAGGATCATAGTGTGGTTGATCATGCTTATCATAAGGTTGATACAGATCATGGTAGGGCTGATAGGGGTTATGAGGATCATACCAAGATGTATATGGAATTGTTGATGAGGATAGGAAAGATAGACTCTTCTCTATAGGCTGTCATAGCCTAAAAAACATGAAGATAACTGAAACCATAAACAAAAATATGATTTTTAAATTGAAATAAATACCAAGGAGTACTTACAACTACTTATGAAGATGAATGTACTGTAGAATTTCTTCAATAGCTGAAATTATGTCCCATTGAGTGTGTCAAAAACTATTGGAGATGGAGTATGAGGTATGATGGATAGTTCATGGATGGGTCTGGGAAAGGAGGGAACCTTCTTGAAACTTGAAACCTTGGGAATAGCTGACTCTTGAAGAAAATTTTATAGGTAAATCAAGTTGAGTTGGGCAATGGAAGGAACATCTTCTTCCACCATAACTTTATCTTCCTAATAGCCTTCTTGAGACTCTTCAATAGTTACAAAATGCCCTTCAACCTTCACAATTAAAGTCTCCTTCTTATTTTGATAACATCTTTAGATATAACTCCAAGATGCAAAATCTATAAGTTCTTCTTTACCCTTTTGATTTTAGTTTTCCACCTCCTTCCTTGGCTTTAGCTCTAACTATTTGATTTTCCTATCTATATTCTCTTGGAATAGCTTCTCTTTAAGGTGGTTAGTGGCTCCATGAAGATAAGGAACAGAAGAAGGATGGTATGAGATACAAGAGGATTCTTGAGGAGGGATGAGAGAGACTTGCATAGGTTTAGATTCCTTTTTAACCTGGACTCCCTAATCTAGATTTGTCTCACATTGCCCACTCCATGACTTCACCACTTGATTCTAGCTTGGAAAATTGAAGGAATTCTTAAGGGATTCTTGAGGAAGATGAGTGGAATATTGGATCTCAATAGAAGGCTATTCAACAACAATCTCCTTCTTTCTTTGACAACTCTCTTGAATTAAATTCTAAGAAGGGAAGGTCTAAGGAACACATGAAAAACTTGGAACACTTGAAGGGTCACTTGGAATGGTCTCTTGGGGAAGAAAAGGTGGCATATATGAGGGTTGAGGTGGTGTATATGAAGACACATAAGGTTGATGGAGTTGAAGCTATTGTTCTTCAAGACCTTTTAGCTTATCCTCGATGCTTTAAATGTAACTAGCTACATCCATTATCTCACCTATGAAACTTTTCCAATTTACTCTCTCAAAAGGTGCCCATTCTTCTTTCACTAGCTATAATGACTCCCTCACATGATGAAGCAGGTGGTTAGGGACATCTTGGCCATGATACCTTCATGAGTACAATTCTAGTGCATGCTTTTCATAGCACACTAAAATTTGTTTAAGTGTTGATATGGATTAGGTAGCTACAAAATGGCCATGATTAAGTTGGTTAGATGAGTAGGATGGATCATGATAGGGATGGTAAGGGGAAATATTATGATGGGTTAGTTGTCCATAGGGAAGATCAAGGTAATAATCCTATGTGTATGACTGATACAAGTCCTCATACTATTGGTGATGATCATAGCATGGTTGATCATGCTTATCATAAGGTTGATATAGATCATGGTAGGGTTGATAGAGGTCTTGAGGATCATAACAAGATGTATATGGATCATCTTGAAACTGCTAATGAGGAGAGGAAAGATAGAACTCTTCTCTATAGGTTGTCATAGCCTAGAAAACATGAAGATAACTAAAACCATAAATAAGAATATGCCTCTTTCCTTGAAATAAGGGCCAATGGGTACTTGAAACTTCTTTTGAAGATAAACATGTTGTATAATTGCTTCAATAGCTAAAATTGTGTCCCACTATACATGCACACTAGCTAAGAAAAGGATTGTTTAAGTCCTCTTTTTCAAACCTAGTCCAACATGGGAATGACCCTAGGCTATGGGTCACCTAATTTTGGGTCAGACCTCTAGGATTTTTAATGAGGCTAGCTTCTTTGATGTATCATATAGCTCATTTTCATTAAAACCTACTAATTTTTGGGGTGAAAAGGGGGAGAAATAAATTGAAAGTGAAAACCTAAGCTACTGTTGATGATACACTTGGAATGATTATTCATCCACTCTTACTTGAGCTTCTAAAACACTAATGAGATAAAACAAATGACTGGATCTACAACTCCTAAGTCTCTTATACATCAATGTTTCATGTAGAGGTTTCAACAATTGATCAAATCTTGAGAGAAGTGATGGAATAGGCTTGATTCAAGGCACTAACCAATCAATTTATCCACTATTGAATTCAATCAAATGATTTCAAACACTAGACATGACCTGCATAACATGACAAACTACCAACTAGGTGAGATCAAGACTTGACAAGGGAGACAACTCTACCACATATGCAAATCAACTGACATGAACACACTAGACAAATATAATAAAATATTAACATAGTCTTTTATTCATATCAAGAGGTTAAAAATCTCAATCTTGGCAGAGTATAGTCATACCCAAGAGAGGGATGAAAATCAAGAGCTTAAAGATTGAATTTATAGTAGAATGGGAGACAAAAAAGGGGAAGGGATGCATGGGAGAGTGGAGAAGGGGTCATAATAATTAAGGTTGAGATTACCATCGAAATCAATCATGACATTCACTTAAAACTTCATTGAGCCTTTCCGTACATTAATGCCAATGTGTATTTTCCTAATGTGGAAGGATGGAACATGAAGGTCAAGACCACTATAGGAAACAAGCACCCCCACCACATGAATCCTTCTCAAGGTCCTATGCATTAATTTCCTTCATTATAAGGATAAAATCCTCATATTTATGCACCTAATAGAGCCATGATTAAGTCTACTTTGAGTATCTATAAGTACCTATTTGTCAAAGATATGACCATGTCAACAGACAAGACACTACTTTATTAATCAAAAACCTACCCCTATATCAATATCTAAACATAGGTTTATTTTAAATTAAAAACAAATCCATTTATTGGTTTTTATATAGTTAATATCCATGAAGATCATATAAACTACATCACTTGGGCACTGAACTATATTAGGTTTAAATAGACATATTCTACCTCTAAATATTTTGGGAATTGAGAAGTCACTACACATGAAATAATGTTAAAACCATAAGAAAACTAATTCTAGATGATTTGGATCTTTGAACAGAGGTCTCGACTGAGCTTTAATGGCACCCTTTGAAATATTTGCTCTAGTTTGACCTAGGTCACATTTGTTCTCTATTTGAAGTCTCCTAGATTCAACTTTTAATATTAGTCGCTAATATTAATCTGGGCTCTTTGATCATGAAACTTGTTAGCTCCTCAATTATCCTTAGGATCATGCTATCAGTTTCATCTACTTTATGCACTTACACTATGTGGTGGCCTTGCATTTGATCTAGCTCTTTAGCCTTTTGACCTTATGTGCATCATAGATCTCCTTGGAGTGATTGAATTCATACAATTGATCTAATTTTAATTGATCACATGTGTGCCATTAATTTGTTTATTTTTCATGATCATGCCACTTATCATTGATATTTTTAATCCTAGGATCCTTTGACTTTTAAACTATGAGCTCATCGTTGATCTTTGAGTGCATGATTTAATGTGTTGTTTTGGATCTTTGGGACCCAGTGACTCTACCCTTTCCTGCTCACTATTGGATCTTTTGATCTGATTGAATGCATACCATTGATCTCAATCTAGGGACCTTTTGACCTATTGACTACCCACGTGCCAATGATCGATGATCTAATCAAGTGAAATTTTGACACTTGTCAGCTTTGCATATATATTCAAGATCCTTAGGAGTTTTTTGAAAGTAAAAAACTATTTCTTGAGGCTTTAAATCAACATCCCCAAGCACATCCCAAACTATTAGACTGCCCCTACATGATGTTTCAATGATAGTTTGGTTTTTCTAGCTTAAGTTAGTCATTTTTACGTTAAACTAAGGCACTAGGAGGCATAAGAGCAAGCCAAATAAAAGGTCATCAACATGCTTTGAATGATAAGGGTTAACATTTGGTTGGTGAAGCCAAAATGTTAATAGTTATGATAGTAAACAAATATTGTGTTAGCAATTGAATTCTCTAATTGTGGTATAACAATTAAATGTATTGAGTGACCCAAGATTAAATTTCACTAACGTTTAAGTTACCAAATAGAGATACAAAGATTAAGTGTGAACTAACTAATCTTATAATTAAATGTATTAAAAAATAATATTAAAAATTGAAAAAATATTCATTTTCTAAGGAAAGTAAACTTTCAACTAGGTGAGGTAAAAGCTTCAGTATTTAACTTCTATAACTTTTGATTCAGATATTGATATAGTTAGGGTAGAATTCAAGGCAAGATTTTAATGAGGGTAAGTTGCTTAAGAAAATATTTATAATTCTCTATTTTTTGAAGATCTATTTGTTTTTGTCCTTCCACCAACATGGTCATGGATCACTCACATTACATTGCAAGGACTATTTTGGTAGGTGAAAGAATGTTTTTATTGGAATACAATAATATATTTATCATTATTTTTAATAATAATAGTAATAGTAATAGTAATAGTAATAGTAATAGTAATAGTAATAGTAATAGTAATAGTAATAGTAATAGTAATAGTAATAGTAATAACAACAACAATAATAATAATAATAATAATAATAATAATAGTGGTAGTGGTAGTGGTAATAATAATAATAATAATAATAATAATAATAATAATAATAATAATAATAATAATAATAATAATAATAATAATAATAATAATAATAATAATAATAATAATAAAGTGGTCACTTGGTATGTAAATCCCAAATTCCACACTAGTTATAAAATATGGTTTAGAGCAAAAAACCATTGAAAATGTATGACAACCTATAAAGATCACAATATTACATCAAAATAAATTAATTTGTATGTCTTTAAGCATAAGAAATATCCAAAAAAAGGTGGCAAAGGAAAATCATCTTTAGGATGGTAAGCACTCCATGTAGAAGGATTAGCTGAAGGAGGATTGGGCGTTACCTAACCATCCTAGGTGGTCTTAATAGGTGTCAAGGAAATTGTGATGCCCCAAATAGAAGGTAGTTGAACATAACTTCCAACTAAACTACCTTTTTCAAAAAAGATGAGCCAGTGGAGGACTTCCCACATTGTGATGATAGACTCTAGCCTCTTCGCTAAGGAGGAAGAGTGGAGAAGCAAATATGATTATGAGAGAGGTTACTCCATCTTACGGGTGATGATGGAAAGGAGCCAAGAGGTTGTTGGTCCTAGGTGACTTGGCTCATATTATAAGGAAAAATCCCCTCATGGTAGATAAGTTTCAATCATTTTAAAAATTCAAGTGCCACCATTTTTGCCTAGGATTTTTATTTGTATAAGATCTGAAGAGATAAAAATCACCTTATCATTAACATAAAACTATAAATATTATTCTTCATTGTTAAAAATTATATAATTTATAGTTTTCCATAGCTGAAATAAGGTTATATCTCTAAAGAAATTCCATATGTAAGAAATATATGACGACCACTAATCTTTGTCCAAAAAAATAATGCATGAAGAGAAGGGTTGGTGTAGGTGGGAATTAAGGGGCCAAACTAATGGTAGCCTTACTCCATAGTAGTGATATTCCAGCACACACTTCTCTCAAAACTTAAGATTAAAAAAAATGGGAAAACACTTCCTTTATTGAATCTAAGACAACTTTTACAATCAAAGTCAAAATTAATAAATTTTTATGTAGGATTCATATAATTCACCCATGGTCACCTCTAACCAAAAATACCTTCTACTAATAAAGCAATTAATTGAACAGAAGTAGAGTTTTGATTATTTAACTTGCTTTCTCGCTTACTTAAAACACTTAATCTTTGCCCTCTATTTATAGTAATTTGAGGGAAGGTGAGGATGATTCATTTGGAAATGTGAAAGAGGTTTAATTTCCAAATGAATAGTTAGGCCACTAATGTCAACATTCCAACAACCATGTTTATTTCTTATTTTGACATGTGGGTGTGTACAATTAAACCCCACATGGTTTATTCTAACTATGGTGAAGCTTCCATTGGTTAAGCCCTAAGTTAAGCTTACCATTCAAATTATTACTCTAATATCCCTCCTTAAGATTAACTTGGGGAGAAGAGAAAACTTATAAAATGGGTCTCAAAAACAAAGGCCTAATCAGGTACCCATGTACAAATATACAATGAAGTACTAGTTGTCCTTATGGTAGCCAATCCATCTTACTAGAATACATGGATGTCGATTCATTATAACCAAGTCAAATAGGAAATGGTACTCTATACAAGGCTCACTCAAAGAAAATACTAATCATATAATTGGAAAATGAGAGATATAATTATGATCTCTCAAAAAACCATACTATACTGGATGGGAAGAAAGCCATCACTAGAGTAGGTGCAAGGGATGTTCAATACCCAAATATGCTATCAACTATCTATAGGAGGTGTAAGAGACAATCAACACCTAAATAAGTAGTTGAAAGTACAAAATAATATTACCTAGTGTAAAGGACACTCAACACCCAAAAAAGCAATATGTGTACACACACCTCCTCCCCATAATGTGAAATGGGTGGAGTGGATGAAAAATCAACATGAGTGGGTTGAATCCACTACTCAAACACCTATAAATGATAGTAGCTAAAAATGCTAGAGAAGGCTCACAAAAAAGAGACACATTGATTGTCAAGGTGTCAAATAATATAGAAATGGTATCTCAAAAAGGGATGGCTCTAGTGGTGATGGGAGAGACAAGCAACTGAAAAACTAAAGGGTACAAAAAAAAGGTACACACACATGAAGGTAGGCTAGGTTGTAAAAATCAAACCCCCCATGGCACTTTATAAGTTAGTATGAGTATAGTCCAAAAAAAATCACCAAATAATCAAATAAATACTAGAAATACCAAAAATAACTTGCCATAAGGAGTCGATCTATCAAAGAAGCCATCACAAGCCCTAAAATGTGTTAAAAAGGGAGAACTATTATGTAGTATAAATGGTATGTGGAATATGGATCTAAAAAATGGAAGAACCATGTCTATAGAGTTCATGCAAAGAATGCTAATGATGTCACCATAACCAATCATCAATCCATCCTAAATAACATCAGATGATGGAAGAAGATGCCTACAAGTGATATGGTGCCATATGCATAAAAAATGAATGCAAGGAAACATCTATATCAAATGTGGACTTTCAAGCCTAAGGGAATCTGATAAGGTTTTAGGATGCTCATGCCTAAAAAATGAACACTGAAGTTTCTCAAGCCTAAGTGAAGGACAAGATGACTCAAGACTTTCATGTTTGAATATAATATCTGATGAATGCCTAAATGTAGGACTATTATGTCGCTCAATATATTCTAGAAGTGTGAAGTGAACAATAATTAGTGCAGAGCTACTACATGATGGTCCCAAAGAAGATGTGGAAACACTTTCATGATATCCAATGCCATGATGAGCAATCCAATGAATAGGCTAGATTTAGGAAATAATGACCTGTGTATGCTTTCTAACACCTTCGCTAGAATAACCCATGGTACAAAGTATGTGGGAACCAAAGCCAGTTGTGTGCTTCTCAAATGAAGCAAATGCATCAATAGGGTGATCAAAAATATTGTGAGTTACAATAAAGGCTATATTTGGACTAAGAATTAGGGTCACAAGGCTAAATATGGCCAAAATCACAACACTAATTACTCTAATTGACTAATTAGCTCAATTTGTGATGACATTGGGGCTAATTGAGCCCAAAAACATATTTTTTAGTTACAAATAGGTTGAATAAGTTTAAATTAACCCTAATTACCATTGAAATTAGACCTTATACCCTAAACCCTATATCTTAAACCCTAAATCTTAAACCTTAAATCATAAACCCTAAAACTTAAACCAATCAATTTTTTGGGTGAATATTTTGTCAATCAACGTACTGATAAACAAAATAGGTCTAATCAACCACAACAGGAAGATTGGTCGGCCAAATGTGTAGGTTTACCACATCAAAAGGGGACTAATCTCTCCTCTCATCAAGGGGAGGTTCCCTATAGATATGCAGGAGCTATATATATATATATATATATATATATATATATATATATATATATATATATATATATATATATATATATATATATATATATATATATATATATATATATATATATATATATATATATATATATATATAAACAAAAAATAACACTCAAGGGTAGGATAAACCATCCATCTCTCTTTTTTTAGAGATGATGTGCACAAATCAAAGGAGAAATCCTAATGAAATGACTAAAGACACTCCTTTTCTTTTAGAAGTGTTGTTCAACAGACAAAATGAATCTTTTGGGTGATGATAAGTAACTATAACAGGGTGCACTAACATGGTAGGATGAAAGGAGGCACAAAGTCTCCACCTCAACTGCCAAAGAGTGAAATACGAAGAACAATGAGTGCACAAAGTCATCTCAAGGTTCTTTACATAGAAATAAAAAATAAACACACACTGAAGACAATTATGACATCACAAAGTCTGAAAGTAACTAGCTCCAAGACACCTACTTTGTCAACTCCACTAGCTCTGCTTGTTAAATTTCATAAACAAGAATATATTTAGCAAATAGACATAAGAACAATCTCCTATAATGATACAAGCTATAATAGCAAAAAGTCTGATAGTGACTTGCTTTCTGATTCAAACAAAGAAATATGATGAACAATCTAAGCTCAAAGTCTCAGTGATGCCTTTCAATTTGGGCAGAGTTTTGGTTTTGGTAATGTGAAGATCTCTCTAAAACAATAAGAGAGAGTCCAATATATAGCCCTCCAAGAAAGAATTGGGAGTAGTAACACATCATGTTGCATTCAATGCCTTGAATACATTTTAAATTTTGTCAAGAAGATATGTTGGAATCAAGCGTATTTGCCCATTTGCTTTTCTCAATGCAGAGAAATGGGTCACGCCATTGAATGTTTGTGTTCTCCAATGTCCACCTGACCAACTGCTTCTAGAAACATATCTTATGCATGAATATTTTTGGTCTTTCTTCATCATTCCTTCTTTCATAGCTATTGAATCGGGTCCTTGGTTTAATTTGATCCTCTGTTCTTTGGTCACTTTTTGCTAGTCTTAACAATTGACATGTGGTACGTTCCATTGCAACTTGATAAGGGACACTTGGTAGTATCTGTGGGACTCTAAGAGATGATTATTGAAAGAATCTTTGAAACATGTAAGAAACTCGAGACACGGATGTAGACACTTGTCGCACTCTGCAAAGTTATAACGAGATACATGGAAGTTTTTGTTAAACTTTGAGAAACACTATAGAGATCAACTGGAGTCATTCAGATTCACATGAATGATGACACTTAGCACGCTATGCTTACTTTAGCAGCTCACTAGGGGCCCACCATAGTCCTTACATAATAAAGAGACCAAAGGAAAAAACTATGGATGTCGACATGTGGCAGCTTCCACTGAGCTTTAGCTTGGCTTTTGAAACATTCTAGACTCTTTTTAGATTCACATGGATGATGCCATGTGGCACGTTCCATTTGAGTTTTAACCACTCACTTAGGACCTGCCACAATCCTTACTCAATAAAAGAAAGAAGATATGGATGTTGACACTTGGCAACTTCTACTAACTTTTGTAGATGACACGTGGCACATTCCACTACTAGAAACTGTGTCTCGATAGATGACACGTGGTAGTTTTTGTTAAACTTTGTAAGGGGCATGTGGCACGTTCTACTGCAACTTGATAAGGGACACGTGGTAGCTTTTTAAGCTTTTATTTCCTCAACGGGTTTTTTATTTTGAGGACTTTTCCTTTGAACAAAAAGTATGAAGGAATTCTTTTGGACAATTTGTCCAAAGGAAATCTTCCTTCACTTTGCCTTAGCTTTTCATCGGGTTTTCTATCAAGATTTCTTCCTGGGTGAATTTCTTTAGACAAAAAGTCCAAAGGATTTTTGCCTTAACCATTTTGTCGTGGAAATTTTTCTGAAGGAATTCCCTGTGTCTGCCTTTGCTTGTTGCCCTTCGCAAGGGTACTCAGCTTGGTTCAATTTCCTTCACAAGGGCACTTTTTTCTTTGGCTTTTCCTTAGTCAATTTTTTGTCAATCTCAATAGGAGACACATGGCAGTATCTACTGTGAAATAGGTGAGGACACATGGCAGCATCCACTTAACTTATAGAGGCTAGATGCCTTTTGAGAATCTCATGGAAGATGACACGTGGTGGCTTCTATTGAGATTTAGAAACACTGTAGATACTCTTAGAACTCACTTGGATTCATGTAGATGTTGACACTTGGTGCGATCCATTTATCTTACAAGGGACACGTGACAACTTCTACAGCTCTTAGAAACAAAGTATAATGGGGCTCGACAGATGACACTTGGTAGCATCCACTAGGCTCTGACAGGCTTTTGCTTTAGGCTTTTCTTTCCTTAGTCACTTTTGCTCACTGCCCTCTACAAGGGTACTTATCTCTTCGGCTTTGGGGCACTCCTTTAAACCTGCTACTTGAACCAACCGATTGAACTAGATTTGGTTCAACGGTTCAATGGTTCATTCCTTCTTTTTGGCTTATTCAATTGATCACTTGAACCAAGCTCTTTGAACTAACCACATTGAACCAACCACTTTGAACCTTTAGCCAAAGCGCTTAACTCTTGAAGCTTTGCTAACGTCGTTGAACCTTTGAACCCATTGAACCTTTGAACCTTTTTAGAAGCGGGGTTCAATGGTTCAATGGTTCAATCCTTCTTTGAATCTTGTCGATGAACATTTTTAGTTGAACCAGGGCGTTGAACCAGCCTCGAAAGTGTCTAAGTATTGAGGAACCTGCTCCTTTTCTAGAACTCACTTGTTGAAGCCATTGAACCTGTTAGTCTTTTAATTGAAAAAGCTTGAATAATTCCCAATTTTGAAAGTTCAAAATAATTTTTTAAAATGGGAAGAGATAATTTTGTCTTGTAGGACCAAAATAGCTCATATGTTGTCCCAAAAATGAATGATATTTTTAGGGGACAACATAATTTATCCCAAATTAACATCCTTTATAGTAAAATTTAGGTTCATAGGGCTTAATTTGGCCTAAATTACATCACTAATTTCCCTAATTGACTTATTGGTTCAATCTATGATGACATTGGGACAAATTGAGCCCAAAATCATATTTTGTAGTCACAAATAGTTTCAACGAGCTCAAATTGGCCCCAATTTCTTTTGTGATTGGATCTTATACCCTAAAACCTAAACCCTAAACCCTAAGCCCTAAACCATAAACCCTAAAACCTAAATTAATAGATTTATCACCAATTAACATCCTTTAGAGTAATAATTATTTTTATAGGGCTCAATTTATACCAAATTACATCACTTATTTCCCTAATTAACTACTTAGATCAACTTATGATGACATTGGGGATAAATGTGTTCAGCCCACATTCTATAGTCACAAGTAGATTCAATGAACTCAAATTGACCCTAAATACCTTCATGATTGGACCTTATACCCTATACCTTAAACCCTAAGCCCTAAACCCTAAACCCTAAATCATAAACTCTTTAAATCCTAAACTAGTTTTTTAATCCCCAATTAACATCATTTAAACTAAGCATTAGGTTGATAGGGCCTAATTTGGCCCAAATCACATCACTAATTACCCTAATTGACTAATTCTTAAATTTATCAAAATATAGATGAAATATCCATGATTTATAGAATGAAAGAAGCGATGCATGTGTTTTCTTTATGGGATTATTTTTAGAAATATACCTTATAACTAGAAATATTTTCATGTATGCCTTTGTGCATTAGATGGTTCCTATATGTATTAGCGGCTCACTGATGCATTTATTCCAAAGTGTATGCTTTAAGGGGTGTTAAGGAAATGGGATAGGACTGACTTTTGGTACTTTGTGAAAAATGTTCTCATACTATTTTATCATACCTACATCCCTTCATGCAACCTTCATACCTCCTATGATTTCTTCTTCAAATATTGAAACCTTGAAATGTGGCTAAGTCTGAAACCCTAAAACCCTAGAATTTGACTAAGTTTAAAATATGATAGGATCCTCCAAAAACTATAATTTGCATTATAGCTCCTAAAACTCTGAAACCACTCTCAAACATCTTAAAAGTATATAAATAAAATATAACTTAAATTATAAGAAACTATATGTCCCTATTTGAATGTAAACTTATACTTAAATGTTTATTTTTTATATGTTATGCATGCCAATGTAATAGAAAACTATTTTGTGTATGTACAATTATAACAATAATACCACATACACAGTTTTAAAGACTTAAATTATGTACATAATTTTAATAACTAATAGTAAAATATTTTGTGTACATGGTAATTTTATGTACACATTAAATATATGGATATGGTTCTGTTATTTGACATTTGAAATATGTGCCTCAAGGCTTGGGAATGGCTTGGGTTCCTAACCTTGAGTTATGGACCTATAAATACATAGCTAAATATGTGTTTTTGACTAAAAATAACAAAATACAACTTCAACCATGCTAAACACTGTGAAATTTATCAAAATTTTTCTTTAAAATATGACTACAACATTGATTACACTCATCTTTTTAAACATATATATATTTTTATTAATTTGAAGTGGTTATATATATATATATATATATATAAAGTGTCTTTTTATAGTGTTGTATGTCAAAAATATACATGTTCATCTTTGTTTATGTATTTTTTGATTCATTTTTTCAAGTCAAAAAAAAATTATACGGTTGCAAATTAGACCTAATTCTATATACATTAAAATAAAATTTAATTTTTAATATTTCTTGAAGTAGTTAGGGGGAGCATTGTCAGCTATACATTATTGATCATATTTCAGGATCTATTGAATTATGAAATTATATATATATATATATATATATATATATATATATATATATATATATATATATATATATATATATATATATATATATATATATATATATATATATATATATATATATATGATCTTATCTAACTTTCCAATAAAGGGTTTTTAAAAAATTCTAAAAAAAGAGGGATCACATGGAAAGCTATCTACTATAATTTTTCTAAAAAATAGAACTACATCTTCGAATTTTTGATGTTTGACTTACTTATGCTTGACTATTTCAAAAAAAATAATAGTTTAGAAACTAAACTTGAAATATTACGATTCATATTCCCATGACACTTCAAATTTAGAGTTTAGGCATCTCAAATAATCTATACAAGTTGAGGTTCCTTATTTTTCATTAACAATATATCCACTTAAAACCCCCTTTTAACTTCCTAATTCCATGAACTTACCCACTTTTCTCTTATTTAATCTTTGATTTTAATCTACACATGATATTGAATGTTTACTAATTATTCGAAAGATAAATAAGAAAAAATACAAATCTCACTCCTATTAAAATACAGTGCCAAAAAAATCCCATTGTAACTTCTAAAAATTACATAATTTTCAAAAATAATTGAGAATTCAATCATACAAGTATAATAATAAAAGCAAAAGAAGGGGTGAGGTCATGGAATGAGATAATGCCAATGATGATGGTGATGGCTACACATTATCTATTTATTTTTTTAAGATTGTAATGTGATAATCTTACTAATTTTTAACATTTCCTTCGTTTAATATATTTAATACATTTTTAAAAAAAAATTCTACTCTAAAGGTTTCATGCATAAATAGGAATTGAAAAGGAAAATTTGGACCTTTTAAAGAATGAAATAAATCATTCAATTTAGTTTTAGATGAGGGTTATGGGGCATGTTCATACTAAATATTGTTGTTGTTGTTGCTAAGAGAAAATTTTAGGATTTTAGATAAAGAGAAAAGTTGGATATAATAAAAATAAAATTATTAAAGGGAGTCAATGTGTTAAATCTAAAATATTTATCACATATAAATGTGTTTAATAATGAAATAAGATATTTTATTTTATTAAAAAAAATTGCATCTCTTGAAAATGTTAAATATATTCCAAAAGTACAATGTAAAAATAGTGTTAAAGTTATGCCAAAGAATCAAACCATATAATGTCTCAACATATATTAGAATGATATGTATTGGATAAAGTTGACATAAGTCATTAATGATAACATTAGATCTTGAACCATATTTTTCTCACTTATGTTGAAGGAAAGCCTTGTGTAATAATTGATCAATACATGTCAAAAAGAAATAGATCTTTTAAAATAAAGTCTAAAAAGTAGTGTATTTACCAAAAAAATTGAAAATAATAAAAGATATGTACTCAAATAATAACTTCTATAAAATAAAGAAAATCTAATGAATAAAGTTATTCTATGTATGCATGAATGAAGATTGAATCTATAAGTGAATTAATTTGACTTAACATTCATTAAAAAAATAAATCATTTTTCTAAAATGTTTGATGGCATATGGAATAATCTTTCTAATCTATTCTTTGGTTTAGATTCATACTTAATAATATATTTAGATAGCTTATGCTAATAGAACATGTTGGAAATCATTTTTTTCTATATATGAAAAGCATTCTATGTTGTGGGCAGTCAATTTTTTATCATTAAGAGATCTAATGTATTTTTTTGTTCAATTATTTTCATGATTATAGGTGATTTTTAATGTAACTCCCAAGGGACTTTGTATTGGTATTGAAGATTTCTATTTTTATTATGAATCTTTTTTTCAGTGTACTTGTAATGTTTCTTATAGGAAAATTGAGATACCTATTCTATACATGAACAGCTTCCAATCCTCAATTTTTGTCTCATTATTTTTAATATTCAATAATATAATGACAGTGTTAAAAATTCACCAAATAGTTGAATCATATAATCTCTCTATATAAATTAGTATGTATTTAACTAGAGGTAGTTGGCCTAAGTTTCAAATCAAATTTATTGATCTCCACTTAAATAGAATAAATTTATGTTTTGGGAAATCCCCTCGAAACATACATCAATATAAAATAATAGTTTTTTAATTATATTTTTACTTGAACATCCCATACACAAAATATGGAACATCATCAATACGTAAACACAAATGCAATAAAAATAAATATAACTACTAAAAAAAAATTTGAATATAAACATTAGAAATAATAGCCACATAATTATTTTATCATACATAATTTACAATGTATAAATAATTTTATCAATTAAATATATCATCCATTCATTATATATAAATTTTAGGTAATTGTACATTACAAAATAAAACTATCAATATAGATTCAACATCAAATTTATTCTCAATCTATTATATTTCGATTTAATTCAATTATCAACTGACTGTGACTTTTCCAAACATATAAATTGTGAATAAAAGTAATGTAAAGGTCAAAATAGGAACACATTTTAAAATATATAAATACTTTAATAACTATATAAATGCACCCGAAATATAAAAATAATTTTAATAACTAAATACTTTGGATCAACTAAATTTAAATTGAATTCGTGGGCGTGCACTCGGCATAACGGTCAACTGAAAGAAGGCCTTCTCTCCCCTCTCTCTGACTCTGATTTTGCTGTGTCTGCGGAGGAGAATGATTGTTACAAACAGATCGCAGTTTCATTCCCCAAGCACTCAGTGCAAGATCCTCCCCCTGCACTTCCAAGGTGTCTTCCACTTTGCAGTTGGGTAGGATTTTAGGCCTCCACAGCAGTTTCTTGTCCCAAGGTAAAGGAAATGAGGATGGATCCTTCCGCGCCATGGTCAATGTCCCTATTAGCATGCAGACTAGTGATGGCCGCTTTTCTTTCTCTTCGGCTCTGGCGGACTGTTCTCGACCTGTCCTGACGGTGGTTTCTGTCTGCAGTTCCCTCTTTCCATCTTCTTTCTGGGTTCCCTCTTATCCTGATGTGGTGGCTAATTCCCCTCTTGACGTCTCGGTTGTTATTGAGCGCGACTTCTGATGGGTTTTTGCTGACTGTAGAAATGTTGGCATCCCATTCCATGTCTAAGTTGATTTTTGCAGGGACTATCTTCCCCCTTACGCTTCGTCCTCTTTGGTTCATCTCCCCAGCTATGCTCCCCCTCCCTTGCCCGACTTGCCTTTCGATGGGAACCTTCTCCCTATGGCCCCTGCTCCGCCTAATACTCCCCTCCCTGCCCTTCGTCTGGGGGATGTCCAATCATTTTTATTATCGAAACCGCTGAATTAGCTATCCCTGATTCCCTCATCACAGATTTGGAGGCTGATTTGGGCTATAACGCTTTGTTCCTCAAATGCGATTTGTCTTCCCCTTCCTTCTCTTGGATCAGTTTTGGCTTCTTCCTTGTTCTTCTTCAGATCCCTTCGGATAGAGAATTTGTATGGTCATCTGGGCCGTGATTCTTCTGCAACTCTGGGATTTTCTTGTGTCTGTGGTCTCCTTTCTTCAACCCTACAGAAGTGAAGATTTATTCAGTGCCTCTCTGGATCAGATTATACCATTTTTCACCTATGTTGTAGAAGGAGGAGATTCTCATGCATCTGGTTAACAAAGTGGAATATTTTTTAAAAATTGAGGGGAGCTTGCTAGATGGCAGATTTGTGAGATTTTACGCTCTTGTTGACATTTCCAAGCCTTTTTTTTATTTAGGTGGTTGTCTTCTTCCAGGGGTAGGTGGACTCAATTGTTCACTACAAAGACCTCTCGTTTTGTTACTTTATGTACAATCTTTTTGGCCACAAAGTGGTAGCATGTTATTTTATAATTCGTTTGTCTTCCTTTTTCCCCTCTCAATAGGTGTGGAGGAAGAAAGAAGGATCTTCCTACCAGGATTTCAGGTGGCACAATCATGAGGTTTTTTATCAGTTTTTAACTTGTCCCCCCTATCCCCTAACTGAGGAGCCCCTCTCCTCTGCTTCACTTGCTGCCCTTTTGTAGCATGACCACCTTCCTTCTCCAACTCCCTTCTTTTATGACCTAGCAAACTCAAAGTTGTTGTCATAACCACTGTTAAGAAGAAGTGGATATTTTGATATATAATTATTGAGAGTGGAGGTGGAAAACATGGTTCGCAACAAAGCTCCCAATGGACAATTCAAGGTACAAGAGAAGTCAAGCCCTAGCTTGCGGTCAAGGACATTACCTTGTTTTAAGCATCTTTCATCTCATTTTTGCTTTTGATTGCTATTTGTTTTTTAATTAATTGTTTGTCAGATCTGATAGGAGATCCATGAAATTGACTTAGTTCTCATATTTGATTTTGTTGCCACTATTTGACAATGTTTTGCTAGCCTCAATAATTTGTTATTACTTTGCATCCTTTTGTGTCTTGTATCAAAAGCCTTTATTTTATCAAATAAAAAATAAACCATATCTTTCAAAGCACAATGCAAAACATATTATAAGTTGTCTAATAACACCTATACCATCAAATAAAAAGAAAATTATGTTATTTCATAAATTTAAAACTTTCTCAATTTTAACAATACATGATGACCAACATAATTTTATTTTAGATTTGTAATAATAGATATTTTTAAAAATAAACTATTCATAAAACATTAAAATTAAAAATTAAGATAATAATATTATATATTTTTAATATAAATATGACATAATTAATATGACTTTTTTTTTAAAGATTATCTATAATATTAATTTTTTTTATTTTTAAAAAAATAATAAATACACAATATAATACTAAGTATTCAAACGATAAATAAAATTAATATAATAAAAAATATAAAATTTATAAAAATTCTAAAATAAATAAATTTATTTATTATTTTCAATAAAGTGGTCTCTTATAACTTCCATTGAAATTCAAAAGATAATATCTTTATCCCTAGAAAGCAAATACTCACTTGAAAAAATGAAAGTACTTGTTTTTCAAAATTGTCGGTCACTTGATTTTTAAAAAAACTATCCAATATTGAATATACATATGAGATGATCAAATGAACATGCATTACTATAACTATCTAATGTAATAGGGAACATGCCTAATAAAATTGATAGGAACATCGATGTATCAAAGAGTGAAAAAATATAATTTTTCTAAAATTTGTTAAGAGTTTAATTGGATTGGGAGATGTCTTTTTGTTAAATAATATGTGTATGTTATCTAGGGAGTATATGATTATTATACTGAGTATATGATTGAAGATCTCAATTTTTTTTATTCTTCCTCTTAAATCATTATATGTGTATTATATCTATTTTTTATGCTTTTTATTTTTTATTATTTTATAATATTTCATATTTAAAATGAGAATTTTTCAATACTACTAGCTAAGCTATTAAGAAAGTATTTTTCCATCAACCTTCAAGAAAATAATGAAAAATACTCATTGAATATATATTGTAAGATTAAGAAAAAAATAGTTTGATATCAAATAATAAATAATATTAGTAAATAGAATAAATAATAATAAATTTTTATACTTAAAATAAATAAAAATTTAAAAAGTACTAAAAAATTTATCCATACATTATCTAAACGTTCTACATCTTACAAAATATAATATATATTTTTTTACATTTCATCATCTCCAATAAATTAATTAATATTAACCCATCATATTGTCTTCAATATAATACTTTTAAAAGCAAAATGTCATAGATATATTAGTAACCAAAATTCAAAAACAAAATAAATAATTTTTAATACAAGCATTTAATTGAGATATTTCAAAAAACAACAAAAAAATTTACATCTTATGCACAATATATCAAATAGTTCATTTATTTTAAAATTAATTTTATAATTAAAATTATGTCAGTCAAATTATTATTATTATCCATCTAAACTATGTAAATAATATTATTTTTTCTTACTTCTAAATTATATAAAGTCCCTAACAAATTTACTTTGTCACTTTTGAATCATTATAATTTTTACTTTTTAGCACTATTAAAAGTATAAAAAAATTAATTAGTTTGTTAAATTACAAATATATGATGACTAACATTTTAGAATATTTAATAAGAAATAAGGTGAGAAAATTAAACCTCAGCCTTTACAGTAAATTAAAAATAAAATAAAAATTGTGTAACAATTAGTTTTTATTTTTTATTGTACCAATTATAATAAAAATTATAATTTTAATTGTATTGGGTTTACTTAAAATATTTTGGAGGTAGATTTATAAGATATGTAAGACTAGTCCCTAAAAAAATGAAATGTCAACTGTGTTTTTAGTTTATATAATATATTTTAAAAATTAAATTATAGATTATTAGAATAAAAGTTGCATATTAATATATAATAATCTGCATTATTAAATATAATAAATTAATATAGTAAATAAATAAAATTATATAATTATTTAACAAAATAAATATAAAATAAAATATAAATTAAATTTATATATATAAAAAAAAATTATAAATTAAATCCATACAAAAGCTGGAACATAAAGACAATAAGAGTGTAGAGATTATTGGGGTAAGTTTTAGGCAGCGAGAATGTGTATTTGTTATAAATGTTTGATAGTCATTTTCAAAAATACATCCTCGTTCTTCAAAAGAGTTTTTAAAGATTGCATTTTTCAGTATGGGTAGGATTAGATTGTCTGTGTTCAACAAAGATATGAAAAAGAATGGAATAAAGAGATAAAAGAATGCACAATTTTTTTTATCTCCATGGTTTCAGTAATAACACATGTTAACACCGTTTTGATAGTGGGGTGTTATTAATTTGAATCCTGTGGAGACCCTTTCTGTTAAATTTGTAATAACGCATGTTAACCTACTACAAATGGCAAGAGCACAAAAGATGGTATAACCAAAACGGTTAAAATACCCAAAATGACTAAAAGCAGACCACATAATGGTCGGCATCGACGTTTTGAAATCAAACAAGGCCAGTAACAAAATAGAGCCACTTCGAAAACTATGAAACAGAATTGACAGTACCCATCACATAGAGCGAATTATTGTCGAGAAGATAAACCACTCAGATCAAAAAACACTGCAGTGCACAAACCTGATACAAAAAGCAGAGTCTACAGAAACATTAAATACAAAATGCAACAAAAATAATTCCATTTTACTGGACCGTACAGAACAAGTGAAATTAGAAAATAATTAACCAGAGATGTCGAGGCTACATTTTTTTTTAGTTGAGTTAGTGCATAAACGTTACAAATTTCTTAGCATTTAAAAATGAAACGATAATGAATATATTACTTTAAAGGTATATATAATAATGTGAATAAATAATACTGGAAAACTTGCCCTAGCATGGATGCAAAATATATAACAAGTTGGATTAATAATGCTTGTAATTGACGTAGTTTCTATTGTTTGCTCCATATTATCAAATTTCATTTGCACGAGTAATCGCAGATCCTCACCAGAAGTTTATGAGGGAAAAACATATTAATTTAAAATAAATCATATCAATGATACTATAATCAATCAAAACAAAAATTTGTAATGACTTACCAAACACCGTAATAAAATATTTTAGTGTGGACTTAACATTTACAAGTTAATTGATATGAGTACCATACATATTACATAATTTTTAATCTTAAAAAATCCACCTGCAATTAAATACTACTAAAAATATTCCATTCTTTAATAATTTCCTTGTCGTGGAATAAAAAGTACTACAGGTCTCCATTCGCTGAAGTTAAGAGAGTGTAGTTTCCATTCGATAAGATTTATCTGTCAGAATGGTGTCGCGGTCTTCACAAAATCCTACCGCAGGCTGTTGCACTTGAATGAAGTTAAGCAGAGGTGTTGGCACAAACTATCTCAAACGCATCAGCTGTTGCACTTGGAACATTTCCTGGCTTGGCTCCGTTTCCCTTTTTAGGGCCACATA
The DNA here is from genome assembly GCA_037957365.1 of Torreya grandis. Taxonomy (NCBI): domain Eukaryota; kingdom Viridiplantae; phylum Streptophyta; class Pinopsida; order Cupressales; family Taxaceae; genus Torreya; species Torreya grandis. Next base: position 2,688,050 of record JARHVA010000796.1, read on the forward strand.
CAGCGTTGTTATTCTTCTTTTGGACGGGAGGATGATAATACACGCGAGCAGTTTGAGGGCAACGAGAATAAAACCTTGCAGCGATTCTCATTCCCAAATCTATAAACTCTGCAACTTTTACCATTTAAGAAAGGATATATACACTGACAATAACCGCACAACCAAAGCACCCTTCCTGAAAACAAAAAGCAATACGAGTTCGAGACTGAACGCTTCGCATGAATTGCAATAGGAATGAATGGAGCAGCGAAAGAAGAATAATCTCGCTGAACATGCCGTTTATAGATTTTCAGCACGCTAAAAATATAAGTACCCCATGTTTAATTTTCAGCGAACTAAAAATAGCTCGGGCTTTATGTGCAACGCCTAAGAGCCCTAAATCATCAAAAACGTGACTCGCGTCTAAAGAAAAAACCGAAAATATCTCACCACTTATTTGTGTGAAACCTTAAGGCCCTAAATTAGGATAAACGAATCGCTTGTGTCTGCCAAAAAAAGAGTAATTAAGGATAATGAGAAAAAGGGCTGCTAGTAGGGGAGACACATCTTTATCATTAGGTGACTTAAATAACTTTCTATTCTAAGGGTCCCGATTTCAATATGTTCCAACTTAAATTTGTTAAATATGGGCCGACTATAAGTTGCTATATTCTGCATTGATTTTCACAAGGTGTATAATCAGTAGTGTACACTATACATTAGGGAGAGTTATTTTAAAACATACTTGGAAGAGTAGATCTAGGGTTTGTAACAATCTATAACGAACAAACAACAATTTACGGCTATTTTTATGTTATTTTTAATGATAGATTAAAATAAATCATGTAATATTGTAAGATATTAATAATTTTAATTTAATTGTAAAATGTAATAAATATTTCTTATATTTTAATATTTAAAAATGAAAGGAGAAGGTTTAGAGAGTATAATATTCATGACTTTTCAATCTCTGTACAAAACAATATGAATGTAAGAAACAAATTTAAAATTATTAGGTAAGAACGATATTCTAAAAAAAACATATGAATCCAAACCCTCAATATTCCAAGATAATAATGTCAAATTGCAACATTTTCAAGGTCTAATTTAAAGGTAACTAGTAAATTTTTTTCTTTGTATAATAATTTAATTAAGCTTATGCAAAGTACCAGAGTCAAATACTAGCACACACACTAACATATCTCTCACTAATAATAAACAAAAATATGAATTCATCTATATTTAATCTTATTAGATTAATATGGATAGCTCAATTAGGAAATAATTTGTCAAGCACATGCTAGGTTATAATCTCGGGCTTAAGAGTTAAGGATCTCAAATAAAAACAACATAAACTTCCTACTACCTTATTAATAAAGTGCTAAGCCTTTATATTATTAAAATAGACTTCACTGTTCACGTAGCTCCCACAACCAAAGTCACCTAAGATTTAAAAATATTATCACATTTAGTCCCACAAATATGTGGACTAAGGTTTGGTTAGTTATATGGTCATGAATAATCAGAAACACATTGGACGTAAAATGGATAGTGGAACCACCCTATCCACATGGTCACCTAGTCAAGGCATAAGTTTCATAAAACACTATTCATCACTTATATTATCACGAAAAGATCTAGTATATCCATGTGTCATCGTCACATAGGTAAGAGATCTTGGATTGGCTGGAACACACAAATTATTTGTTGAAAAGTGAATACTCTGAATAGAGGGATCTTTTTTCAAGTGGCATGATAAGGGAGAGGTTCCCAATATGAGTAAAAACAATTAAAATTTATTAGTCAAAGTCACATATAATTTTAGTATTAATGATAAAATTTGTAATAACTCGGCCACTACACATTTTTATTGGATTTAAAACCTTGTACAAGGGAGAAAGAGAAAAAAATTAAAAGTCGAAAGAGATGCCTCTACTAGCAGCAAAAGGGATAACAAACAACACACAAAAAATGAGCTACTAAAGCAACCACCCAACTAGCAGCCGTGAAAATTCAGCATCATCCACCAAACAAGAGCTCACCAAACAATAGGGATTACCTTCTTCTAGCAACCTAGTGGCCATTAGGTAATCTTCCAAAACCTTATGTCAAGTTATCAATGTTTTTAATTATCTTTATGATTCTACTCGAAGCCCTTCCTCGATTGAATAGTCACGATCTTCAGAGTAGAGTCCTTTAGAGTAGAGGAATATACATGAGGGTTGAATCACTAATTTTGTACCTTTTTTATTTTTTTGAACCTTGGTTCACCCTTCCTTGTCTTCTAAAACATTCATTTGGACTATTGAAGAGTTTATAATTGAAGCACAGGGCTCAAATTTATCTTCAGCGACATCAATTGATTATGCTTTGGATAAGTCAGTGTCTAGGTTTTCCTCAGAGGAGGTAGCTAAAGCAGATCAAACAACTAAAATTTGTTGCCTTCGTTGGAGACATTAAATTCTTCAACATTTCATCATCAAATTGAAGGGAACTTTTAAGGTCCTCCTTTGGGGTAGGGGATTTAAGATCCTCTGAAAGTGACTCAGAATATTCAACATTTACTTATAGGTGGGAGGGAAGAGAGTCTTTCCACCAATAAGAATCCTTCTTTTTTTTGGTGTTGGTGTAGGATATTAATTATTCCATTTAATTATTAAATGGATAATTCCTATACATGTAGCTTCAACTTACTTATGTGTTATAAGAGGTTAAGTGGGTGAGAGGGTGAGTTCCACATTGAGTTCCATCTAGAGTTCAACTAAGTGCCACTATGAGTTCCACTGTGAGTTTTCCTTTGAGTTAACTCTTGCTACTCCTTTATATTCCTCTTCAGTAATCTATTGTAATAGAAGAAATAATTGGTAAAAAAAGGCAATTTAATACATCAGCCAATTGTTGCACATCTTCTTGTTCATTTTTTAATACAAACAAGGTCATTGATTTGTAGAATAATTTGTGTGTTCACTCTACCAGAAGATCACCTACTGACCTATTATGACATTGTATCAGAGCTCTAGGTTCTTGTAATGAACATTTATTTATCTATTTGATTTCTATTTTTGTATTCTCTTAAGAGGAATTTGCATGTTATTTATATTGGGATTTGCATGCTTCTACATTGGCAGTTTCAAGGGTTTGTTGTAGATCTTATTGATGGGTTTAGAGGAAGGCATAGTTGTTTTCTTCATTGGCCTAATTTTTCACAACATCATGTGATTTTGAACATGTTTAAGATTGCACATGACCTGTTTTCTCTCATCTCAATCATACGCCTCAAAGATGAGATAAATGTCACCATAATCGACACCAAAGTGCCCAACATAATAACTTCCCCCTTCATAATTTTAGATTAAATTAAAGCATCACTGCCAAACTCTTCAAAAAAGTCGTGTTTGGTAAGCCATGTAGATCTCCATGCAAAATCTTAAATTCCTTAACACCTAGTTCATGAAGAATGCATGATCAATCGATCTACAGACATCTCTAGTTCAAGTGCAAGATGTTTTATTTTTAATAAGTGCAATCTTATTTTTAGACTACTATAATGCTTGAGTTTAGTTTATTTTAATTTTTTATTAATAGCTATTGTTGACTCCATGCATATGCCTGAGATTTTATTTTTAAAATTAGTTACAGGCATCATGTTTTCCATACTGTTTGTCAACCTTTTTAGTTAAGTGCTCATTTTCTTATATAAAGATTTCAAGGACAACGCTTCTCAAAATTGAATAAAAGAAAGTCTTTCTTGGAATCTTGTTTTTCTTCTGAGTTTATTATATTTTTTTTTGAGTTTTCTTGAACAGATGTATATATTTTTTTCTATATTATTTTTTATGTCTCTCAGTATAGTGTTAGAGTATATATTTATTTAATTTCAATTGGTACCAGAGCCAAGTTGTAGAAATTTAATTTAATAGGTAGTAATTTCAACTTATCAATTATCTCTGAAATGGCAAATAGCAGAAACTTTCCATTACAAATTATGTTGTTTACAAGAGATAACTATGAATATTGGAGTATAAAGATGAAGACCCTACTATTATCCTAATATCTCTAGGAATTAGTAGAATTAGGATACACAAAACCTGCAGATCAAAATGTTTTAAATGCATTAATAACAAATTAATGAACTCATTTGAAAGAAGACAAGAAGGACAATCGATATCTATTTCATCCAATCTACATTGGATATGTCAATTTTTCCTTGTATAGTTGGTATGACAAATTCAAAGGATGCATGGGAGGCCCTACAAACTACATACAAAGGTTTTGACAAAGTTATATTGGTAAGACTTCAAACCTTAAGAAGAGATTTTGAAAATTTAAGGATGAAAGAAGATGATTCTATTCAAAATTTTATTACTAGGACCCAAGATGTTATGAATTAGCGTAGAACACAAGGGGAAGCAATTACATAACAAAAAAATTGTAGAGAAGACATTGAGATATCTTCTTCCTAAATTCAATCTAATGGTGATAGCCATTTAATAAAGCAAAAATCTCACCACCTTCAAAGTAGTAGAGTTGTTTGGTTCTTTAAAATCTCATGAGGAGCATATGCAACATTCCACAAAGAGTTTATTACAAGCTTTCTAGTCTACAATGAATGTTGAAGATACATCAACAACTCCTTTTTTAGAAATAAATAAGTCTCAAGGTGAGACTTATAATAATAGAGGATGCAATTAGAGGAAGAAGAAGAGGCATAAGCTTTATGGATAGGATAAACATCCAGTGAAAATATTGTGATCGTTATGAACATTATGAATCTGAGTATAGAAAGAAGAAATATGACTTGACCAATTTAAGATCCAAATATACTAAAGAGTTCTCCAAAGATCCCAAGAACTCCACCTTCTTCACATGCAATTTGGTGAAATAAAATCAACAAGATTTGTGGTTCTTGGATAGTGGCTGCTCTAATCATATGACAGGTAAATATAATCTCTTTATCAAATTAGATGCATCTGTAGAAAGTCAAGTAAAATTTGGTGATGATAAAGAGGTTGATGTGATGGGACAAGGTACCCTTGCTGTAAAAAATAATAAAGGAGAAATTACTTATATTTATGATACGCTACATGTGCCCAAATTACAACATAATTTTTTAAGTATTGGGCAACTTGTAGCAAAAAATTATAAAATTCTGTTCGAAGACAACTACTAAAAAATATTTGATAAAACAACTAATAATCATCTTTTAGCAAAGGTTCCTATGATAGAGAATAGGTTATTTCCTCTCACATTGCATTCTACTATTGTGCATGATTTCAAAGCAACCACAAATGATTCATGGTTATGACATCAACGTTATAGTCATCTAAATTTTCAAGGATTAAATTTACTTCACAAGAAGCATATGGTGAGAAGACTTCCATCAATTTAGGAAAAAGAAGTTTGTTCAGGGTGTGCACTTGACAAGCAACATTGAGATAGTTTTCCATTGAAAAAATCTTGGAGGGAAAAATATGCTTTAGATCTTGTGCATGCTGACATTTGTGGTATTATGCAAGAGGAATATTTGGGTAAGAATCAATATTTTTTGACATTCATTGATGATTTTTCTTGCCACACATGGATTTATTTTATTAAGTAGAAATGCAAAGATTTTGAATGCTTCAAAAAAATTAAAGCTATGGTTGAAAAACAAAGCAAGTATTATCTCAAAATACTCAGAACAGATAGCAGAGGAGAATTCACTTCCAAAGAGTTTTTTAATTTTTATAACAAAAATGGCATCAAGAGACAACTTATTATAGCCCATTGCAAAAAGAAAGAACTATACCATTATGGAAATGGCATGAAGTATGTTACAGTAAAAAATCTTCCACATTGTTATTGGAGAGAAGTAGTGATAATAACAATATACATATTAAATCGAAGACCCACAAAAGGAGTTCACAACCTCACTCCAAAAGAATTTTGGAGTGGTCACAAGCCTTCAATTGATCATCTTCGTGTATTTGGTCATCCTGCATATGTTCATATTCCAGTTCAAAAGTGGAAGAAGTTGGATGCAAAATCCTAACATTGTATCTTTGTGGGATATTTTGATGTAACTACATGATACAAATTCTATAATCCTAACATAAAGAAATGGATTATTAGTCTGGATGTGTTTTTTGATGAAGGGGGAGAATGGTAATGGCAAACTAGTGCACAACAAAAAACACCACCAATAATGATAAACATAGAAGTTGGAAGTGTTACTCCTCTCCCCACAAGCTCAAGTGAAATTTCAAGCCCCAATAGTAGATCAAGTTCAATCTCTCCAAGCTCAGGTTCACCAGGTTCATCTACTAGCACACTTTTAAGTGATAGTTCAAGTCCAGCATCAATCCAAACTCTTCAAGAAAGGTACAAAGTTTAGATGAAATTTATCAGAGTAGTAATGTGAATCCAATTGCTAATTTTGATTTGCTTAGTAAAATTTAAGTTAAACTTTATGTATATGAAGAAGCAATAAAAGATACAGTATGGATTGATGCTATGAATGATGAGATGTAAGAAATTGATAAAAATCATACATGGGAATTAGTGCAACTTCCAAAAGATAAACAGGTGATTTTTGTCAAATGGGTTTATAAGGTGAAATATCATGCTGATGGTTCTATGAAAAGACACGAAGAAAGACTAGTTGATGAGGGATATGCACAAACATCTAGAGTAGATTATTCAAAAACATTCGTTCCAGTTGCAAGACTTGATACAATCAAAAATTTATTAGCTATTGTTGCACACCACAAGTGGCCAGTAAATCAGATGGATGTAAAATCAACTTTCCTGAATGGTTATATTGATGAGGAAGTCTATGTGGAACAACCTATTGATTATGAATTTCCAAGAAAAGAACATTTGATCTACAAGTTAAAAAATCTCTTTATGGTTTGAAGCAAGCTCTTTGTGCTTGGTATGCAAGGATTGATAGTTATTTCATGAAGAAGGGTTTCAACAAAAGCCATTCAGATCCAACCCTCTATATCCAACAACTTGGTAATGATATTCTTAATGTTTTGCCTTTATGTTGATAATCTCATTTATATAGGTAATGACCCATCTCTCATGGAGAAATTTCAAGTAGAAATGAAATAAGAATTTGAGATGTTAGATCTGGGACTCGTGCATTATTTTTTTGGAATGGAGGTGTAATAATAACCTAAAGGTATATCCATTTCTCAAACCAAGTATGTGGCTGATTTATTGGAATGGTTTAGAATGATGTCATGCACAACAATTGTAACCCCTATAGCCCTTGGTGAAAAATTAACCAAGGAAGATGCAATTTCCAAAGTGGATGATACTTTATACATAAGTTTGGTAGGGAGTCTCATGTACCTCACTACAACGAGACTTGATATTATGTATGTTGTGAGCCTTATTTCTTGGTTCATGCAGGATCCACATGAGTCTCATTAGCATGCTTAAAAAAGAATCTTAAGGTATGTGAGTGGTACACAAAATTTTGGTATTCATTACTCTTCCACTAATAAATTTGATCTAGTTGAATACACAGATTCTGATTGGGCTGGTTTAATTGATGATAGAAAATCTACATTTGGGTATGTATTCTCACTTGGTTCTGGAGTTGTCTCATGGAGTAGTAAAAAGTAGGCAATCGTGGCTCTCTCTTCCACAGAAATAGAGTATATTACAACAACAGCAACCAATTGTCAATCCATATAGATTACAAGGATTTTAAAAGATCTACAATTGGTTTAGGAACATCCAACAACTATCTACTATGATAACAGTAGTACCATTGCAATGACCAAAAATGTTGTGTTTCATGCTAGATCAAAGCACATTGAGATCAGACATCACTTCATACGATATTTGGTTCAAGATGGGACAGTGGAATTATAATTTTATCCTAATTTTGAGCAAGTAGCTGATGTTTTTACTAAAGCTCTACCTACAACTAGTTTTTTTGCTTTAAGGAATCAGTTGGGACTCATCCCCGTTGCTCATGTAGGGGGAGATTGAAGAATGCATGATCAATTGATATGCAATCATCTCCAGTTCAAGTGCAAGATGTTTTATTTTTAATAAGTGCAATATTATTTTTAGACTATTGCAATACTTTAGTTTAGTTTATTTTAATTATTTATTAATAGTTATTGTTGACTCCATGCATATGCATGAGATTTTTTTTATAGAGTTAGTTGCAAGCAACATGTTTTTCAAACTATTTGTTAACCTTTTTATTTAAGTGCTCCTTTTCTTATATAAATATTTCAAGGATAGATCTTTTCACAATTGAATAAAAGAGAATCTTTCTTGGAATCTTGTTTTTCTTCTGAGTTTATTATATTTTTCTGAGTTTTATTGAGAAGCTATATGTTTATTTTTGTCTATATTATTTTTTACAGCTCTCAGTATAGTGTTAGGGCATATATTTATTTCATTTCATTTCATCAACAGAAGTTAGATTATGATCATATATATCTTCACTAGGCATCATATGATGAAGACCAAGCTCATTTTCTACATGACTATACCATTTTGGAATGGAAAGTGCTTTATCTCCTCTATTTGAATATTGTTGGTAGTGAGATCTCAATGAGTTAGAGATCTTGGTCAGTAAGGGTTTTGGCCTTTGATATTGCTTGAGTAGTTTATATAGATTTTCATCTGATAACAGATCAACCCCTTTTATATTATTGTTAGTAATTGGTCCTTTGACATGAAGGTGAATTCCTTGGTTTACTTCAACAGATGGGTGAAGATCTAAACTAAACTTGAATCTGGCATGTTTTGATAAGAAGAGGAATCTTTCTCTTGTGATACTAACTATAAAGCATTCATCCTTTTGATTTTAGAATCAAGATCATTACCATGAATCTAGAGCTGATTGAAGATGTTGTTCATCCATATGAGGAAGAGGTGTTTAAGCTAAGATATCATATTAAAAATCTGCATACAGTTTACCAAACACTACTCAATTACCCTCCACTTGGATCGAAGAAGTTTGCTTCCTCTCCTCTGCCCACTAGCATAACCTCTTACATTGTCCACATGCATATTGATGGCCTTCTTTGCATTTTGGAGTTTGTTTTTTTCCTCCCATGGTAGTGTACACTTGAATTTGCCTTGTGCATGCATAACCGTGGTGTCTCTATGATCTCTAAGCTAAAAGTCAAAAACATTAAAAATTTGCCTCAAAAATCTTTTTGAAAAATATGCTATTTTTAAATAGTTATTTTTTGTTTCCAAAAATATTAAAAAATAAAACTTATTTTATTTTTATTTAAAGTAGTTTTATTTTTAAATTATAACATTTTCTATGAGCATTTTCCATAGAAGTACATGTAGAAGTGTATGGATAAGGATATTTTTATGTTTTGTTGTTTTGAGGTGGTCAGAGTCTTTATTCCAGTTCTAACAAGTAGTTGGAAGGCCTCCTTACACTTTATTTGGACAAATGTTTTAAACTTCTAAGTGTAGTTTTATTAAATAGACCTCATTTATGGGAAATATATTTTGTTATTAATTTTGATCAGTAGCTCAAAATTGAGCACCGTATTATACAAAAGTTAATGTTTTTTAATTTATGATGCATTGGTCTATTTTGTTTTGTAAAACGCATTAAAGTTATAAAGTGCCATATTCAGGGGGGTTACCTGCACTATGGGCCCTACTCCTTTCTGGAACATACTTTATGCACTAATTGCTCTCATCTGTATAGACTTATTTTTGGTTCAGTCCAAAGTCATCTCTAGAGCATGCACCATTTTTTCCCTTACTTTAGCACTGATTTCTCACTTGGATTCATTCTCGATTGTTCTTGATGTCCCTTTTATGAGTGTGTTTTAGGGGTTCATTGCAGTTTTTATCGTGTAGTAGTGCACTTCTCTAGTGTCTTCTCTCGGTCACATCGATCCTATTTGAGAGACTTCATATGAGGAGAGTTGTTTCATCTCCAGTGATCCTTCTTGGAAAATAAATTATGTTTCATGGCATATTTACATAACAAAATTCTCACCCACAAGAATCATATTCCAATCAGGATTATATGGATAGATTCCTACACCCACTGATTCAAATCAAATTTATTAATCTCCATCTAAATGGGACAAATCTATGCTTTGGAAAATCCCCTTAAAATATACATCAATATAAGATAATAGTTTTTTAATTTTATTTCAACTTGAACATCTCATATACAAAATATGGAGCATAATCAATACACAAACACACATGCAATAAAAATAAAGATTACCACATCTGTAATTGATCTTTATAGATTTAAATATTTATCATAAAGTTTCATCATGAATTATTATACTATAAAGATTCCCATTATAAACATTGAGAGTAGTATTCATATGATTATTTTACAATACATAATTTATAATGTAAAAATAATTTTATCAATTAAATAAATCATTCATTTATTATATATGAATTTTATATGAATGTATATTATAAAATGAAACTATCAATATAAATTCAACATCAAATTTAATCTCAAACCATTATACTTCAATTTAATCCAATTATCAATTGATTATAACTTTTTCCTGTAAATGTAAAAAACGAAACATATTTAAAATGCATAAATAATTTAATAAATATATAAACGCACTCAAAATATATAAATAATATTATTAACTAAATATTTTGGATTAACTAAATTTAAATTGAAGGGCATAACGGTCAACTGAAGGAAGGCCTTGTCTCCCCTCTCTCTGACTCTGATTTTGCTGTGTCTGCGGAGGAGAATGATTGTTACAAACAGATCACAGTTTCATCCCCAAGCACTCGGTGCAAGATCCTCCCCCTGCAGTTCGAAGGTGTCTTCTGGTTTGCAGTTGGATAGAATTTTAGGCCTGCACAGGTGTTTCTTGTCCCAAGGTAAAGGAAACGAGGATGGATCCTCCTGCGCCATGGTGGTTGTCCCTGTCAGCATTCATACTAGTGACGGCCCCTTTTCTTTCTCCTTGGCTTTGGCGGACTGTTATCGACCTGTCCCGAAGGCAGTTTCTGGCTGCACTTCCCTCTTTCCATCTTCTTCCTGGGTTCCCTCTTATGCTGATGTGGTGGCTAATTCCCCTCCTGGCGTCTCGGTTGTTCTTGAGCCCGACTTCTGATGGGTTTTTGCTGACTGCAAAATTGTTTTTAACCCATTCCGTCTACGTTGATTTCTGTAGGGACCATCTTCCTGCTTACGCTTTGTCCTCTTTGGTTCATCTCCCCAGATATGCTCCCCCTCCCTTGCCCGGCTTGCCGTTTGATGGGAATCTTCCCCCTGTGGCCCCTGCTCCGCCTACTACCTCCCCTCCCCCGCCCTTCGTCTTGGGGATGCTCCAATCATTTTTACTAACGAAACCCCTGAATTAGCTGTCCCTGATTCCCTCGTCACAGATTTGGAGGCTCTATTTGGGCTATAAAGCTTTGTTCCTCAAACGCATCGGCTCTCACCCTTTTGTCGAGGAGCTCTCCCTTTGGGCGTAGTATTCTTGGAGTGATTTGTCTTCCCCTTCCTTCTCTTGGATCGGTTTCGTATTGTTCCTTGTTCCTTTTCAGACCTTTTCGGACACACAAATTGTTTGGTCATCCGGGCCGTGGTTCTTCCGCAACATTGGGACTTTCTTGCGTCCGTACACTCCTTTCTTCTACTCTATAAAAGTGAGGATTTATTCAACGCCCCTCCGGTTCAGTTTATACCATTTTCCACCTATATTGGAGAAGGAAGAACTTCTCATGTATCTAGTCAACAAAGTGGGATATTTTTCAAAAATTGACGGTAGCTTATTAGAAGGTGGATTTGTGAGATTTTATGTTTTCGTTGACATTTCCAAGTCTCTTTTTCATTTGGGTAATTGTTTTCTTCTAAGAATAGGTAGACTCAGTTCTTCAATTACAAAGGCCTCTCATTTCATTGTTTTTGGTACAACCTCCTTGGCCACAAAGGGGTAGCATGTTATTCTACAATTTATTTGTCTCCTTCTGCATCCTCTCAATAGGTATAGAGGAAGAAAGAGGGATCTCCCTGTCATAATTTTAGGGGGCACAATCATGAAGTTTTTCACTAGTTTTCAACTTCTACCCCTTTGCGTTGTCCTTGAGGAGCCCCTCTCCCCTACTTCACTTGCTCCCCTTTGCAACCTAACCATCATCCTTCTCCGGCTCCCCTCTTGACTACTCTTAATTTGATTGTCGTATTTCCTCTTTTCTGCCCTGGGAAACTCAAAGTTGATGTCAACACCATTGTTAAGAAGAAAGTAGACATTTTGAGATGGAATTACTAAAAGTGGAGGTGGAAGACTTTATGCGCAATGACTCCCAATGGACAATTAAAAACCTCTCAAGACGCGAGAGAAATCAAGCCCTAGCTTGTGATCGAGGACTTTACCCTTATTTTGAGCATCCTCCCCCTAATTTTTGCCTCTAATTGTTATTGTTTATTTTTCAGTGACTTGTCTGTCATGCTCTAATAAAAAATCTATAAAATTGACTAAGTTCTCATCTTTGATTTTATTGCCACTATTTCTAATGTTTTGCTAGCATAAAATTATATTGGTCATCGTGTATTGTTAGACTGGGAAAAGTTTTAAATTTATAAAATAACATAAATTTGTATTATATGATGGCATAGGTGGTATTATACACTCTAAAAAATATCTTGCATTGTGCCCTGAAAGATATGAATATTTTTTCTTAATTCGATAAAGTAAATGCTTTTGCTACGAATAATGAACCAGATCTAAAATACAACAAAAGCCTAATGTCTGTAACAAACAAGACACAAAAGAATACAAAGTAATAATTACAATAAATAAATTATTTGTTTCCAATTAAAATTATAATACCGTACATTAAGGGAGAGTAAAAATATTTAGTTTAATCCAACTTAAGACGACTATTAAACTTAATACACAATCGTAATACAAATGGCAGAGCACAAAAGATGGTATAACCAAAACGACTAAATGCAGACCACATAAAGGTCGTCAGGTTTAATTATTCGACGTTTTGAAATCAAACAAGGCCAGTAACAAAATAGAGCCACTTCGAAAACTATGAAACAGAATTGACAGTACCCATCACACAGAGCGAATTATAGTCGAGAAGATAAACCACTCAGATCAAAAAACACTGCAGTGCACAAACGTGATACAAATGGCAGTCTACAGAAACATTAAATACAAAATAAATTAAAAAAATTCCATTTTACTGGACTGTACAGAACAAGTGAAATCAGAAAATAATTAACCAGAGATGTTGACGCTAACCTTTTTTTTTGTTTTTTTAAGTTGAGTGAGTGCATAAACGCTAAAAATTTCTTAGCATTTAAAAATGAAACAATAATGAATATATTACTTTAAAGGTATATATAATAATGTGATTAAATAATACTGGAAAACTTGCCCTATCATGGATGCAAAATAGGTAACAAGTTGGATTAATAATGCTTGCAACTTTTCCCTATAATTGACGTAGTTTCTATTGTTTGCTCCATATTATCCAATTTCATTAGCACCAGTAATTCCAGATCCTCACCAGAAGTTTACGAGGGAAAATCATATTAATATAAAATAAATCATATCAATGATACTATAATAAATCAAAACAAATATTTGTAATGAGTTACCAAACAACATAATAAAATAGTTTAGTGTGAACTTAACATTTACAAGTTAATTGATCCGAGTTCCGAGTACCATACATATATTACATAATTTTTAATCTTAAAAAATCCACCTACAATTAAATACTACTAAAACTATTCCATTCTTTAAAATTTTCCCTGTCGTGGATTGGTCTTCAGAAAGTACTACACTTCTCCCTTCGCTGAAGTTAAGAAGAGTGTAGATTCCATTCCATAAAATTTATGTCAGAATGGTGTCGCGGTCTTCACAAAGTCCTACCACAGGCTGTTAGCTGTAGTTAAGCACTGGTGTTGGCACAAACTATCTCAAACACATCAGCTGTTGCACTTGTAACATTTATTGGCTTGGCTCCGTTTCCATTTTTAGGGGTACATACAGCGTTGTTATTCTTATTTTGAACGGGAGGATGATAATACACACGAGCAGTTTGAGGGCAACGAGAATAAAACCTTGCAGCGATTCTCATTCCCAAATCTATAAACTCTGTAACTTTTGCCATTTAATAAAGCTTTCAACCCCACGAATACGTGATATATACACACTGACAATAACCGCACAACCAAAGCACCCTTCCGGAAAGGATAAAAAACTACGCTTCCGAGACTGAATGCTTCACATGAATTGCAATGGGATGAATGGAGCAGAGAAAGAAGAATAATCTCGCTGAACGGCCGTTTATAGATTTTCAGCATGCTAAGAATATAAGTACCCGATGTTTAATTTTCAACGAACTAAAAATAGCTCGAGCTTTATGTGCAACGCCTAAAAGCCCTAAATTATCAAAAACGTGACTCGCGTCTAAAGAAAAAACCGAAAATATCTCACCACTTATTTGTGTGAAACTTTAAGGCCCTAAATTAGGATAAACGAATCGCTTGTGTCTGCTAAAATAAAAGTAAATACTAAACTAAGGACAATGAGAAAACGGCTACTAGTAGGAGACACATCTTTATTATTAGAATTACGTAAATAACTTTCTAGTCTAAGGGCCCCGATTTCAGTATGTTCCAACTTAAATTTGGGCCGACTGTATGTTTTTATATTCTCCATAGCTTTTCACAAGATGTATGATGAGAATTGTATGGATTGTACACTATACATTAGGGAGATTTATTTTAAAACATACTAGTAAGAGTTGATCTAGGGTTTGTAAGAATCTATAACCAACCAACAACAATATACGGCTATTCTTTTCCTATTTTTAAAGATAAATTAAAGTAAATCATGTGACATAATAAGATAGTAATCAGTTTAATTCAGTTATAAAATATAATAAATATTTATTATATTTTAATATTTAAAAATGAAAAGAAAAGGTTTAGAGAGTATAATATTCATGATTTCTTAATTTTTGTATCAGAAAATATGAATGTAAGAAATAAATTTAGAATTATTATGTAAGAATAATATTTTAAAGAAAATATATGAATCCAAAACACATTGGAGGTAAAATGGATAGTGGGACCACCTTATTTAATGGCCACCTACTCAAGGTATAAGTTTCATACAAAATTATTCATCACTTATATTATCACAAAAGGATATGGTTTGTCCATGTGTCATCATCACATAGGTAAGAGATCATGGATTGGCTAGAGCCTACAAAGTTTTTGTTGAAAAGTGAATACTCTGAATATCGAGATCTTTTGCCAAGTGGCACGATAAGGGAGAGGTTCCCAATGTGACTAAAAGAAATTAAAATTTCTTAGTCAAAGTCACATATAATTTTAGTACTAATGATAAAATTGATCATAATTTGACCACTACAAATTTTTATTAGATAGGGTTAAAAATCACAAATTGAAAGGACCTAAAACCTTGTACAAAGGAAAAAGAGATAAAAAATTAAAATTTGAAAGAAACGCCTCTACTAGCAATAAAAGGGACAACAAAAAACACACAACAAATGAGTTGTTGAAACAACCACTCAATCAACAACCGTGAAACTTCAGCGCATCATCCACCAAATAAGAGCTCCCCAGATAGCAAGCATTACCTTCCTCTAGCAACCTAGTTGTCATCGAGTAATCTTCCACAAACCTTCTATGAAGTTGTCAATGTTTTCAATTGTCTTCTATGATTCTGCTTAGATCCCCCCAATTGAATATTCACGATCTTTAGCTCGAAATCCCCCAAAGCAGAGGGACATATAAGATAGTTGAACCACTACTTTTGTATCTTTTTTTCTTTTCTTGAACCTTGGTTCACCCTTATCTTTTGCAACATTTGTTTAGACTATTGAAGATATTACAATTGAAGCACATAGCTAACATTTGTCTTCTGCTACATCAATTGATAATGCCTTGGATAAGTCAAATTTTGGGTTTTCCTCAGAGGAGGTGTTTCAAGCAAACGGGACAACTAAATTTGTAGCCTTTCTTGGAGAAATTAAATTCCTCAGCAATTCATCCTCGGATTGAAGGGAAATTTTAAGGTCCTCCTTTGGGGTAGGAGATTCAAGATCCTCTGAAAGTGACTCAGAATCTTCACTATCAAAATCTTCAGCATTTACCTATAGGTGGGAGGGCAGGGAGTCTTTCCACTAAGAAGAATCCTTCCTTTTTTAGGGAACTATAGTATTTAGTTAAATGTTTTATATTAAAACAACTACAACATCAAAATAAAAAAAACTTCATAGTCAAGGGGTTGAAACCAAGAATAGTCCCTTACTTGTAAAGTGATGTTTTAAATAAGATTCTTAGATGTGTCAATATTCACCAGAATCTTGGAAAAAGTAGTGTGGGAGAATTAATCGATACCTGTGTGTATTTGTAGGTACTCACCCAATGACTTACCAATAACCTTTAGGCTAGATTCAATCCAAAATGGAAGAGGGAGATGAGGTAGGCAAACCTAAATGAGATTTGCATTAAGTGGTTCAGTGAGGGGATTGAAGTCAGGGGACCATTGTTTGATGACTAAGGGGCGGTGATTCCAACACCTAAATTGGTCTTGAATCTTTTCCTTGTCCTCAATATTATGAAAAATAATAATAAATAAACTTTTTTCACAAATGTAACTATCAAGAACACCTATTAGGAGGGGTAGACAATGCTCAAAGATCCAAGCATGGATATATTAAGGTTTTGGCTAGAGATCCATGAATCTGTAGATAACACCTTTGGCTAAGAAAAATTCTTCAGATTTGATCACTGCCTAGTCTCTTTTGCATTAAAAATCACCACTGAGTCATGAGATGTAGGTTTGAGAGGTTTTAGATCCACTCTTGGAGATGTCTTATAAGTAAAAAAAATTGACAAAAGATCTTGGTCATTTGTCTTCCTCCCTAGCTTCAGCATCTAACTCCATCACATCCCAACCCCTAGAGCACTGTTTAGGCAAGGGATGATATATAGAAGTAAAGGAATGGAAGATACTACCATCACTATCATTTGTATCTATCACCATCATTTGGTTTCCCTTTACCCCATATGTAGCTCCGTTGTCATTATATCTAGGTGTTGGTTTGGTTTAGGAGATCCTGGAGCGTTCTTTCCAAAAACTATGGTCCTAGATCTGGGAGTAGCATTTAGTGATTGGGTTATAATATTCACGTAGAAATGAGAAATAATGGGGCTGACCTCTTCTCACTAGCCATGATAGATTCATTCTCCACCATTGGACTACATCCAGATCGTGTTGTTTGACATGGGGTAGAGCAAGAGGAAGCTTCGAGAGAGTTTGAATTTAACATAGGCAGGAGAGCAGGAGAGTATTTGACCACTACAACTTAAGCCAAAGTTGTATATTTATATTTTATCTAATTTAATAAGGTAATGGGTCTATACATTTAAACACAGTTTCTTAACCATAGTCTCTATAGACTAAAAAATTATTCAGAAGAAAAAAGGTTAAGGGAAATTACCATGTTGTTATGTGCTACATGATTGTGCCAAGTGGCATAATCCAGTGCTTCATGAAAAAATCACAAGTGATATTGGGGATAAATAAAAATGGATAGCTAATAAATTGATAAAATAAGGGAAGGTGATCATTCGATTTATAGAGGGAATTTTGTTGACATGGAGATAACATCTTTTTTAAATGGGTAAATGGATAAGTCAGACATATGTAGGAATGTAATGAAGAGTGAGAATCTCAATGTGCATTATTGAAAAACTAGAAAATGTTTCATATTAATACTTACAAAAAATGCAACTAGCCTCGAGTTAATGGAATTCAAATGTGGTTGCAATGGAATTGAATCTAAAATTCATATATAGTGATTCACCTTATCATATAATAGTGCACAATATCCTACTAGTTTCATTAAAAAAAATCATACATTTATATAACTTGTAGTGGATAGTCACATGTCTCATTTTATAAGGATAGGAAGGGCAATGTACTAAGCTTAAAGAACAAGTATAAAGAATGACTAGAACTATCACTACAGAGTTATTTATTCACATATCTCCTTTTTGAAAGTGAATAAATGTAAAAAAAATCATTGTGACTTTCAATACTTTACATGAATGATAAGCTATAGTTTGTCACTCCTAAATGTTCTAGAATTTGTATATAATCCCAATGAAATAAACATAACATATTAAACTTCAGGAATTAACTCTGCCAGTATGTAATATAAAATTGTTACCCTTTATCATTTTTATTGAATATATATAAATATAAGAAGGAATCAAAATGCATGTACCATGACACAATAAGTTTATTTTATTTTTGACTATTATGCATGTAATTATTGAAGGATACCAAATGAGTAAATGATTTGGTGTCATGATCAGTCCATCCAAACTCATAGTGAGTGCACATGTCCAGAAGGGGCTAATGATGAATTATATGACTACTTTGGTGATTTACTCTTTGCATAACCCATTAAATGCTAACTCAAAACTTTATCCCTAAAATGGTACCAATTTTGATTCATCACCTCTCACACATAACTCATTATTTTGATTCAATTGTGATTGGTGAGCTAAATGAGGAAAGATCACATAAGGGTTTAATTTAGAAACAACATATGGATCAAGGCGGAAAATAATAAGGAGTAATAGAAAATAAATCTAATAATAATGTTGTAAAGTCAATCCTATAAAAATATCATGAAGGAATGAAATCTTTGTAAAACCTTCAAAAATGCTAGAGAAGAAATATCTAGATGAAATGAGGTCCTTAAAACCAAAACTTATCGAGATAAGATCATTGTCACATGATATGTAATCACAAACTTAATTAATAAACATGATGTTAGGGTGAGTGCACAAAGTTAGGGGATAATTTTGTGGACATTTTCAATAACATGATTGTGTTAATAAATAATGAAATCACATTATTGAATTAACATGGTCACATTATTTAAATTATGACTCAGTAATTATTGAGCCATAACATGATCTCATTATTAAATAATGTTATCACATTATTAAATAACATGATCGTGTTATTTTAAATAATAACACAATCATGTTATTAATGTGATCACATTATCAACATGATCACATTATTATTGTTTTCAATAATGTGATCACATTACCTATTTCATAAAAACAAAAAAAATAAAACTTGAATGCAAATTCATCATTTTACATTCGAGTTTCCTTTGCTATCCTTGCCTTCCATGATCGCATTTTGTGTGAGACACAAAATCCTAATAGGAATCCACTAAATTCATTCCAATAAGTTGTTGATCGATGATGCTATGACATAGAAGAGGTAAGTACTAAAAATATACATATGTTAACCCTAAATTTTCATTATTTAACCCTAATTTTTAGTTTTAATTTGTTTATTTTAAATAATCCATCCTACTAACCCTCATAACCCTCTACATAACCCCCTTGTTCCTCCTCTTAACCCTCCACCTAACCCTCCACAGAACCCTCTTGTTCCTCCTATCCCTCCACCTAACCCTCCTACAGTTCCATAAAATCCCCTAGGAAGTCAAGAGATTCTAATTGATAACATTTTGGGAAAGAAAATTGAAATTGAAGAATTTATTGGGAGAATGAGGGATTCCACTTCTACCAACCCCTACGCACCCATCTAGCCAATTCCTTAGAAACATTATTAGGTCAAATTGACAGATGGACTTCATATCGGGATAGTTGTAAGGCTTATTATGCTAAAAAATGATCAACACTTGAGGTCAAGAACAAAGAAATATCAAAATCCTCCATTTTTACCTTATTCATTGACCCAACCACCAATGCACCATTTTCAATAACTAATAAACATTTTCAAATTCATCATTGCCAACATAATTTATTCACAACCAACTTTTGGGATCGATGGTGGATGGTGTTTCATTATCCACCATGTAACAACCACAAGGTCTTGTTGTATTTTTGAGTAAACTCTATTGTGAATTTATCCTCAATGAGATTCTGAACTATATTGATGTTAGTGAGTTTCAAGGCTGAGGGAAAGGCTCTACGTAGGACCGACCAAGTACACATCATGCATCTAATCATCCTATAAGGATCCGTATCCAAAAGCCACTTGAACCTGAGATCCCCTAAATAGTTCATCAGGTCATAGAGATAAACACTCTACATAGTTCACTCACTGATACACTCATTTAACATATGAGTAGGATCTTACACACTGATGCTATAAATATGCCACCTAGTATGCATACTTGACTCCACCCTTACAGTTCTTATGGATTTATGTTCACTATACCTTATAATGATTATGGCATTGGTGGTTCAAAGGGTTTGGATAATATTTTTATGAGTGATGAGTTTTTGGCATGCACATTTGGTGTACAAACATCAACCACTACACGGATGCAGGTATATTTTATGTAAATGTCATGTTAAATTCAAGTTATATTTGTAAATTTAATTTAGCTAACAATTAATTTAAATAGAAATTGAATACTATATATGTCATTTTTTATGTCTTAAGAGGTGACAATACCTTCATCATCACAATCAATATTTGCAACATTTGATTTGATACAACCATTGTTTACATTTTCCAATCTAGCTACTAGCCCATCCACTACTAGATTTGTATCTAGTAAGATGACACCTTTTACTTATACAAAGGTAAAATTTTTAATTATTCTTATGCTCAATGTGCATTTAGTCTATGTATATTTTCCTTGTAAGTTTAAGTTAAATTTATCTATCAAGTATATTTATGCATAGGTTCTAACAATATTCCCTGATATGGATGAAAACACACACTTACCTCTACCAGATACCCAACTCTGATCTTTTCTTGTCCTTATTTGTCTTCTATCTTTAACCTATTTATCTCTTTGATCACTTTGCATTTATTAGGTATTTCTTATTCACTCTTACCTACTCAATGGATCTTAAGCCTCCTTGTATTCACTTAATCCTCCTTTTCTTGAAGTCATTTTACTAATCAACTACCTCTACAATATTTTATTTTAACATCAACCTCCTCGATTCATACTCTATTTTCATGTTCTCTCTCTTTATACTTGCTCTATTCTTTAAAATATTATTATGTGTTTTCATAGGTCAGCATGATACTTTGATTTTATCCATCCAAAATACTCATAAGAGAATCTACCTACTCAATTATATCTCATTTCATGCATCCAACCATTCCACACAACCTCCAAGCTTCAACTCTTCACTTAACTCTTCCTTCCTCTTTGACACCTTCTAGCAAACCTCTTTGTTTTGAGTAAACTATAAATCTCCCAACCAAACCAAACCCACATTTAGATATCCCTTTACATCACATATCCCATGTAGTAACTTTCATAATTTAACTCTCTTTAGAGAACACCTAACTCAACACCCCTTAGGACTAATTAGGTCTCTTAGGCCTAATTAAAGGCTACTAATTATGAAACTATACCATACAGACTCAAATCAACTTTAAACCTTCAAAATATTATTTTTCCTATATAAATACACATGTGCACACATTTTAATGACTTTCATTAATTAAATCACTTGTTATCTCATTTTCTAGTTTCAACCCCTAACTTGTGTTCTCTCAATATTACACTTACCTAAGAGAATACTAAATGAGCTAGAATGACCTTTTAACCCTTATAAAAGCTTTTATGGCTTGAAATGGATCTTCCCTTACCCCATGCATCTCATTAAACTATTAATTTTCATTTCTCAATACTAAATCACTCCCAACATGTAGTCTTATAGAATTTTTGTACCCCTCCAACATGACTATGTCAACAAATAGGACATAATAAACCACTAAGACCCTTTACCTTCAATTGAGAGAAATTAAAAGAAACACACACATGGAAAAACAATATCCCACAACATTCACAATACCTTAAATCCTTAACTCTATTTTCAAGAACTCTATATGGTCTTTCTTTATGACTATGCAAACTCAAAATTGTTACTAAGTGGTTTGTATATAGTCTTCCCATGTATTTTGCATTTTCTCAATAGTATTGAGACTTTAAATGTGTTTAAATTCATTTCATAGATCTCCTCTATCCCTTAGTCATCTTTCAATCATTTATAATGACACTTTAAACTTACTATGTTCTCTTTTTTACTATTCCTGAAGACAGAGTATTGAAACTTGGGTTGCACCAGTTTGAACATGTAGACTATTGAATTGAATCTTATCTGACTAGATATATGAGCACCATAAAATTGATCATAAACTAATAGACACTTATTTACATTTTACTCTATCCAAAGAAGCTTTAAAAGTAAGGATAGAGTTACTGATGT
Source organism: Torreya grandis (assembly GCA_037957365.1). Lineage (NCBI taxonomy): Eukaryota > Viridiplantae > Streptophyta > Pinopsida > Cupressales > Taxaceae > Torreya > Torreya grandis. The sequence goes on from JARHVA010000796.1 coordinate 2,710,305, forward strand.
CTCTTATTCCTTTTCTCTCCCTAACTTTGTCTTGTCGAAGTGCTACTATTCTTTCCACCTCCTAATCTTCTACTCACACTTCCTACATGTATTAAAATTTTTATATTACCTCCAACATGCAAACTACTATCTATTCTTGACCATTGCACATTGCATGGTAGTTACACTTCCATGATTCTTGGTTTACATTATCTTTTCATGATATGCATGTTGAAATATGTTGCCATATATATCTTCATTTACATTGAGAAAAACTTGCCATATATATCTTTGATACTTTATATAAAATTAAGTGAGACCTTGTTTACATGAATAGTTTATGGCTCAAGTAGATGCTCGTCCCTCTCTATGAGTCAAGATAGACATCAAAATTATTACTAAGATGTCATCTTCACAGATGCTAACAAAGGTATATATTAACTTGTAATTTTGAACTGTAAAAATATACAAGTGTTTTAATAATTTCACTATATAATTGGGGTAAATATAAATTATGTGAATGCATTATGTATGTAGGGTTTTCCTATGACATTTGATAGTCCCAGTTAGATGATTAGTATGGTAACTTCTCATGTTTCTCCAGTATTTTAGAAACCTATTCAAATAGCTAAGCCTATCATTAACTTGTTTGAGCGTTAAAAATATATTGAGCAAGACCACAAGCTTGTAGTAAGTTCATATTTAAATAATTTTTTTATTGTAGTTTAAAATTAATTTATTAACAATTTGTTGAATGTATTTTATGTTAATTTTGTAATAATACTTGTATTTGAAGAGGTTCAACGGAAAACGAGCTATGAGTGTAGGATCCAAAGTTGGATCTTGGAGTAATTCAAGGCATTAGAGGGGTCTCCATCTACTATCAGGGCATCCTAGGGAGTTTTTTCATCAAGGCAAAGAAAAGAAGGTTATTTGATGAATATGATGTCTTTCATGAGATGTAATTTTTTGTATGCCTATATGTCAATTTACACATTTTTAGCATGTTATATATGTGTATATGACATTAAACCAACATTAGATACTATGTTGATAGATATAAATATTTTTTGCATATCATGACAATCTATGTATTAGTGATATTACACACATGTTCCTATATTGTATGCCTATCATGGCAGTCTATCTAATTTATATTCAATTTTTATTTCTTCATGTGTTATTGTATAGTATTATTTTAATCTTCCAAAGTATTATCTATCGGATCTAGTATTTAATGTTGTACACAAATGAGAATTAAAAAATTGTTTTTTTTAATGCAATAAATCTTAGATATCCCATATTTTTTTAAATTAATTTTTTTATTTCATTGTGTGTAGTGGAAATGACTAATGACACTCTTATCTATTTTGCATTTGTCATCACCCATTTATAAATTTTCAATTGATCATTAACACAATTTGATTACACTTAAAACCCATACCCAATAATTTTCAAATTTGTATAATTAAAAGACATAAAATCATTCATAAATACCTATAAATTTATCACTTGGATAAGTATACCTATAAGTTACTTGATCTTTCACCTTCACCTGAATCTAATGCCTTTTTGACTAACTTTTATTTAAACTAGGCCTCCTTCTTGTATGCTTTATATGATTATTTTTCCTTTATATTTTCCGTCACCTCTCAAGTAATCTCTATCAATACCTCTTCTGCACTCAAATCCTTTTGGTGACCATGTACATGGTATACTTCTTCATCTTTGCAGCTTTATCTTTGCTAAACTTGTAAGATGAACTTATGCCTAACCTTGACTATAATGTATTTATTTTGATAAAAAAACAACCTTAATAACTTGAAATAGAATATTCAATCATGATACAATGATCCATCTTTGTCCAAAATCCTTTATCTCTTAATACCACCTAATGCATAGTTTGTTCTTCTATGTTTAAGAAGGCTATGAAATTCCTATTCATATGCTCTAAGATCATGAAGAATTTCAACCTCACTCTTCTACTCTTGTTCTCAACTTGATTAAAAATCCACTCTCAAAAAATTTACACCACTATGACATTCAAATTGACCCGAAAGTGCATTTTCACTATTGTTCTAGAGTGTAGAAACATTGACAACAAATGTTGTCAAAGTTTAAGCTATGGTTGCATAAATATTATTTTGATACCTTCTAACTAAAATATAACACTTCAAAACATCTGGGGTGGAGGATAATGTCTAGGAATAATTTATTGGCCTATAATTAGACCCGATCAACAAACCCACCACCCATTATGGCCTCATGAATGCCTTTCCCAATACAAGAAAAATACAATTTTTTAGCCTAAGTTCAAACATACATAAAATAAAAATTGTAAGTCATTTATTTAAATCATCAAATCTCTATATTAGAATATTTAATCTCTCTCATGTCACCCCAAATCACTCAGGTGTAACCTTCAAGAGCAATCCATTTGACAAGTTACAGTGAGGGGTCCAAACATGCAACCTTTTGGCATTGAACAAGTAACTTCTTAAGCTCCAACTGGTATTTATACTTATGGAACCTACACCTAAGAATATATCACTTTGATAATGTCCAAATATGAAAATTACATGTTAACACACTGCTATGATGTTCAAATCCACCCAAAATTTTATTTTCACTACCATTCCAGAGCATAGAAATATTGACAATAAATGTTGTCAAAGTTTAAGTTATGGTTGCAGAACTATTGTTCTGATGCTTCTTGACCAAAAATTAACACTACCAAAACATTTTTTTAGAAAATAATGTTTATTAATATGTTCTTTTTCTCCCATCAGGCCCGATCAATAAACCCACCACCCATTCTAGCCTCAAGAATGCCCTTCCCAATATAAGAAAAATATAACTTTTTAGCCTAAGTTCAAACATGTGGAAAATGAAACTTGTAAATAATTTTTATGAACCATCAGATACTTATCCTACCTATTTAATCCATATAATATCACCATATAACACTCAATTGTAATCTTTAAGTGCAATCCATTAGACAAGTTGCAGTGAGGGGTCCAAAAAAACAACTTTTTGGCATTGAATAAGTAAATTCTTGAGCTTCAATTGGCATTTCTACCTTTGGGACATCCACCTGAGAATATATCACTTTTTTCATATTTATATAGTCAAACTACATGTTATCACACCATCATGATTTTCAAATCCACCTACAAGTGCATTTTCACTACCATTTTGGAGCATGGAAACATTGACAACCAATGTTGTCAAAGTTTAAGTTATGATTGTATAACTCTAGTTTTGATGCTTCTTGACATTTAAAAAACATAAAATGGGTATATAAATTATATTACCATGTTATTGTCCTCCTATTAGGTCTGATTGATAAACACACCACTCATATCAACCTCAAGAATGCCCTTCTCAATATAAGAAAAATACAATTTTTTAGCCTAAGTTCAAATACGTGTAAAGTGAAACCTATAATTCATTTATGTTAACTATAAAATCCCTCCATTAAATATTTAATCCTTATATTCTCAACTTATATCACTTAGGTATAAACTTTGAGATCAATTCATTGGACAACTTGTAGTGAGGGGTCCAACAAAGCAACTTTTCGGCATTGAACAAGCAACTTTTTGAGTTTCAATTGGCATTTATACCTCTAGGACATCCACCTAAAAATATATCAATTTAATCATGTTATAATATGAGAATTATATGTTATCACATCACCATAACATTCATATCCACTTGGAAATGAATTTTCACTACCATTCTAGAGTGTGGAAACACTAACAACAAATATTGTCAAAGTTTAAGTTGTGGTTGCAGAACTATTGTTTTGATGCTTCCTGACCAAAAATTGACACCACTTAAAAGTTTACAAGGGTGGATAACATTTATTACCAAGTTATTGGCCTCCCATTAGGCCTGATCAATAAACCCACCACCCATTCTGACCTCAAGAATGCCTTTCCCAATACAAGAAAAATGTAATTTTTTAGCCTAAGTTCAAACATGCATAAAATGAAACTTGTAAGTAATTTTTGTGAACCATAAAATCCTTCTCCTACATATTTAATCCCTATAATCTCACCCTATATCACTTAGGTGTAACCTTCAAGAGAAATCCATTGGACAATTTTTAGTGAGGGGTCTAAAAAAGTAACTTTTTGGCATTGAACAAGCAACTTCTTGAGCTACAACTATAATTTCTACCTTTGAGACATCCACCTGAGAATATATCAATTTGATCACATGTAGATAAGAAAATTACATGTTATCACACCACCACAACATTCAAATCCACCCAAAAGTGCATTTTCACTACCATTCCAAAGTACATAAACACTGATAACAAATGTTGTCAAAGTTTAAGTTGTGGTTGTAGAACTCTAGTTTTGATGCTTCTTGACCAAAAAGTGACACTACCAACATTTCTATGGGGTGTATAACATCTAGGACTAGGTTCTTGGCCTCCCATTAGGCCTGATTGACAAACCCGCCACCCATTTTGGCCTTAAGAACACCTTCCCAATACAAAAAATGCATTTTTTTAGCCTAAGTTTGAACACACATAAAATGACACCTATAAGTCATTTCCTGAGCTTCGATCACATTCAACCTAAGTTTATATTAGCTTCAATAATATATAATTCTCTACTGATAGTGCCAACCATGTGAAGGTGGAAGCTTATCTGGCACCACTAACCTAAAAAAAATTATTAGTAAGTAATTAAAAATGAAATTCATATGTACTACCTAGAAAATAAAAAATATTTGGTAAAATTGATTACATATAAATTTGAAAATTCAACATACCTACGTATTTCAATCCAAAAAACCACTAGGATTTGCTCTGACCTTGATAGTATAAAGAATAGCTTTATTGTCTGACTCCCAAACTTTCCATAGTTTCCTATTTAATGGCCTCCCATTATATTTTTATAATTGAATATTCGTTACAAGAATCAAATTTGAATAATGGAGTATCTACTTGTGTGTTTAAAACTATTTAAATAACCATTGATATGAATATTTTATAGGATATCATCAAAACCAACTTCTAGTGACTACCATTGACCCAATGGGATAGTCAATGTTTTCTCCATCTATAACTAGGGAAGTCAATTTTTTCTCTCTCTACACACCAACATAAGTAGTAATAAATGCCCTCTTCATTATCCTCATCTAGAATAACTACAAAAACATGCCTTGTATCACAAAAAATTATTTTTAGTGATAATATGAAGATATATGATGAGAATAAATTGTATATAATGAAAAATATTCTACCTGGCTGCACTAGATCAGATACATGGTCAAAGTCATCTGATAATGTCATATTTGTAAGTTACAATGTTATTAAAGCCTAATATGTGTTGATTAGAATTAGATGGTTTAAATTCCAATCATTCACCCACTTTTATGACTCACATTCATTCCAAACAGAGTCCACACATGCAAAATAGAAACATGCCAAGTGTCTCGTATGAATAGTCCAAGAACTTGTATTTGAGATACAAAATGAGTGGAGGTCACTTGAACCTGTTAGAGTCATACAATCCTCATAGTTTACCAAGTGTTCTTCCTCTATTAACCAAAAATGTCTATGAATAGTAGAATTTGGTTGAGCACCATGACACATGTTCTCATGACAGCATTCAACCATAGTTTTTACATTTGTTAAATGAATGGCCTCTTCAAAATTTAACTCCTCCCTTATAATAGCTCTTTTTACACATGTTCCAACACTATCATGCTCCCCTTTTCCATGGCCAATATTGGTGAAACTCCAAATGTGTTTTACACCAGCGGTAATGTGCATCCTTCTCAACCAATAAAAAATTTGTGCATTTTTGAATTGTGATGTGTAATTGTGTGAACAAAAGTAATGTTAATTGAAAGTAATGTTCCTCTAACTCAGCTATTTATAAAACTTTTTCAAATAACCTTGCACCTACTTTGAAAAATATAATTAATCATCGATGATATATAAATGGTACTCTCTTAATATTTTATGTTATTTCTTTATACTATCAGGTGCATGCATGAATTCTATATTCACTAATATGGCAACTTGTGATGAGTTGTAATACTACGATTGAACTTCCATTTGGGGTTTGAATGTGTAATTTTTAGCAAAGTCAACTACTGAAATAATCTAACCAAATAGGAATGTATCCTTGTTTATCTTTAAATGTTCATCCAACCATCTAGCTTTTTGTGTGTGCTTTACATACCCATAAACAATCTTCTCCTTAAATTTGACCAAAAATTTGTAAACATGTATCTTTTTTATAACAAGCTCACAACTTTTAGATTCTTTGCCATATTTTAATTGATAAGTCACTGATTTATAGTTGATTAAACCAACTAATTCCTATCCAAGTGTACTTTTAATCTTCTCATTGATACATTTTTTTAATTTTGGCAATCCACCACAAATGCTGTAATTTCTATTTAAACATGTTTTTTTGTAAAATAATTGTTCATCCGATCTTTTGCAAAAAATAGTTGGAATAAATTCCCTAGCTGATTTTGGTGGTAATTCAATGTCACACTCCTAAAAAATATTTTTAGTATGCAAAGTACAATGAATATTGAAAAAAATATCATAGTGCATTGAAAATTCAACATGTTGTCTACACCAACAAGTGGTGCATGTGTGATTTATTTTTACATAAAAAGGTTTGACCATCTCAAAATTATTAGAGGTACGATCACTTAGGGTGGGTGAATCAATGAGCCTAGAAAATCCATCTTAAATTTTAACCCTTTAAATTTATTAATTAATTACCACAAGCATTCATGAAGCATACCCAACATTCAAGAAATGAAAAAGAGAGACAATGCAAGATCAATCACATAACAAATGGCATATGTGGAAAACACTCTTGGGGGAAAAAAATTGAAATTGGACTAATATCCTATAATAATAATACCCAATTTATACCAACTACAATTGATCAAGGAATGACAATCCTTATTTAGTGAGACTACAATCCCACAAGGTGCTACAACACCTATCTAGCTAAGCTGCAATAACAACCAAAATTTTAGCAAGTTTCACCTTGCAAGGAGGATTTAACCCCCTTAGATGTTGATCTTACACAAAAACACCTATGAACACATCCACCTATGAATTAATGTATTCAAAACCTGATGATGGACCTCTAATTATCACTCTTCACCTTCACTCACACTCAATTTGCAAGAGCACTATTCTACCAACATAATTATGACCTATAGGTCATACAAAAAATTTCAATATGTTATGCTCTTCAAATCAACCATAGGGAGCTCTACCCCTCATTAAATTTATAATTCACATACATGATCCTCTCTCAAATCTCTCCCAAGTCTCTCACTCAAGTCTTCCACCAAGTCTAGAAACCATCATCTTTGGTTTCACTATTTTATAGAGTATACTTGATAATCAACACCTTGGTCAACCATTAGGCATGAATTATCCATTAAGGCACATATTTAACCAATAAATATCTCAATATAATCTTTATATGTCAGCCATAGGATCTATGGGTCACCCTTAAGGAACTACACCTTTTAATAAGGTCCTTATAGCCCTTATATGTCTCATGTGAACCCATTCACTCTTTTAACACTTCATCAAACAAAAAAAGAACATAAAACCACTAAAAAAATCATGGACGCATTCCATATGATATGTATGTCCCCCTTAAGTTCCAACAACCAGCATAATACCCTTCTTCTTAAGCGCAATTTTCTCAAACAATATTTTGTGTACATAGTCACCATGAATGACTACATAGTTGACTTCTAAACCTTTGTTCATACTACATATGATTGGTTAAACATTTATAATTCACACAGAGCATCCTCATGGAGTCTACAACAATCTCCAATATGTAATTCACCATGAAACACCAAAATGTCTACACAAGATCAATTACTCTTCTCAAATCACTTGTAGAACAAACACAAACACATAGTCAACTTTGAACATTAATATATTTTATTATACACACTTAAAAATATTAAAATTAAGTTCATTATATGTTTCATGGATTCATATTAATATTTGATTTTTATACCATTAGAAAATTCATCCTGGATCAAAAGTTATGGGCAAAATACTATAGACTGGTTTTCCCTTTGTAGATTTCAAATATTTAAATGTCAACAGTCACAGTTAAATATCAATCACTTTTGTCACATCTCGAGTCCTCACTATTCAAATTAAATATGCACCATCAATATTATTATACAAATATCAACCTTTAACACATAGTCTTCCAAAGCCAAACATTAAACCTCAATCACTTTGACTTCATCTCGTGCAACCTTGTACTATTAACTAAATATGCACTGTCGATCTCTATGGATCAACTATGTCTTTAAATATAGATTATCACCATTAGATATAGCTCAATTTTTTTGATATCTTGGCACTTGACACCCTCACATGCCTTCTGAGCACTTTACTTTCTTTCCATGTGATTTTTCCACTTGGTAACCTCTTGTGTAATGTTAACATGTTGACTTCATTAGGATCAAGATGTATGATTTAATGTGCATCATTAGATATTCTAGACCAAATGACCTCATCCTTCAATGTTAATAAAATTTATTGTCTCTAACCCATCATTTTCTATAAGTGTAACTTTGAAGATTTATATCTTGAGCTTGACAACACTCCAAGACCCCAAATTTTTAGGGTAGATTCTTGACATTATAGAAAACATCTCCATGATATCCTTTGACCAATATTGACCTTTCATGTTGCTAAAATAAATGTACAAACTTACTAGTTCATCCATGTCTACATGATACTTTGTTATGATACAGAAATCATTACAAACTACTTGGGAAGCCAACTTTACCCTTGCATATCTTTTGATGCGCTTTAGCGCATGATCTAAAATTTAGCGTAAATCAACTAGGTACAAAATTGAAAAAAACCCATATGATCACCTTTTCCTGAAACATCCACATGTGTGAGATATTACTTCATCATTATGATTACTCTAATCTTCTTGCCTAATTGCAAATTTGGCTAAGAATGGGAAAACACTATCAAAATGCTTGGAAGCCCAACTTTGCACCTAAATATCTTTTGACACACTTAGGTGCATGACCTAGGATTTAACACATAATAAATAGGGACTAATGTGATCATAACCATATGACCAACTCCCCTTGACTCATCCACATGTGGTAATGGTAACATCAACAAACTGCCTACTTAGATTTTTTACCACTAGACCCAAAGTGTCTAAATGAAAACTATGGACAACTAGATGAATTATAATTATGTAGACAAGCATTCAAATCATAGAAACCATATTAGAGACCTCTTGCACATCCTCAAATCACCATACTCATCCCTAAACATTTATAACCAAGCTAAAATAGAAGAATAACCAAGCCACCTTCAAAAAAACTAGGACAAACACATTGCACACTTTGTCATTGTCACTTAAGATATTAAAGAACTTTATATACTCACCAAGACACCTCCATGACATCATTGAAAATTTTCAAAACAAATATATTTGACAAATAAAAATTTGTGGATGTTTTTCCAAAAATTTAGAGTATAATTATGTTTAAGTCATATCCAATAAATGTTTTGGATGCAGTTCACAATTACGAGAACCAACTCCTTTCACTACATCTCTTGTATTGGGCAAAACTCTTTTATTATCTTTCCAAAATTGAGAAAGTAACTCTTTGAGAGTATCAAATATAGCCTTGTCCTTTCATGAAAATCTACCAGAGAATGCTTAGAGCTCATTGGTATTAGGTTCATCAAGTCTTTCACATTTTTCAAATGCTTTCATTAATGTTTTTTTGTTTATATTAAGTGTTTGACTTGTTTTTAAAATCATTCATTTTTTTCCTATTTGGTCACTTACTACACAAGTTTTAAGTATACACAAAGCAACATTACAATATTGGGTGCATGATTTTGAGCCTACAATATGATATGAATCATGTAAATTTTCAACAATTTTATTATTTTCACCATCCATGTTAGATGTTCTTAGTCATAATATGTGCATTATAGGTCTTATCTTAATCAATTTTATCAATGAAACAAATAATTAACATCTTTGACTATCATAATCCAAATTATGAAAGAAAGTATCCTAAATTTGTTGATCCAATCTTCTTGAATGGCAATCAAACATTTTGTTATGCATTGGTTCTAAAATATTTTCATCAACTTTAATTAAGTAGGTGTCCTTTCTACGCACAATTCTTGGAAGTGTTTTTAATGGTGGAATTTGTTGAGAGTGCATTTCAAAATCATTATTACTTTAATTTTTTAGAGGTGGGATAACATTTTCTTCATTATTTATTTCTTTATTATATATTTCCATGAAATTTTTCTTGATGGTTAATTTTATCATTATTTTTTTCCATCAAATTTTATTTGTTCATGGGGGGTGAAGCATCATACATAGAATCATCATCAACAAAATAAAAAACTTTGAACTTTGAATGTTAAATTCCAACATTATCAAATTCATTATTGTCAATTTCATTATTATTCATTTCATTATGGTCAATTTTATCTTTATTCAATTCACTGTGGTTAATTTCATCATTGTTTAATTCATTATTGTCAATTTGCTCATTATCTATGGCATTTGGTTCATCAGGAATAGGGTCTATACCTTGTTTACCATAAAGTTTTTGCATTCGTATCTTGTTTTTCTCTCTCAAATCTTCTAATTCCTTTGGTATTTTTCTTCTTCAATATTTTCCTCTTCTTTGAATGTTATTTATCACCCATCAAGGATAATTAATAACTTTTCAAAGGTGGGGTCAAGTACACAGGTACCATAGGTCCCATAAAAGTATGTAGAGAATGTTTATGGGGATAAAATCATTGATTTGGTTTAAAAATAGACATTTAAAACTAAGCTTAGTCTATAAAAGTAATAATGTAATCATGTTTTATAATGCGATCATGTTATTTGTTATACTAGGTTCTGCTTCAACATACATATTGAGAAGCATTTATCAAGAATAATGTGATCGCGTTATGTAATAACATGATCACATTATTCTTAACACTCGGTTGTGGTTAGAAATTGGCATTGAGAATTGAGTATTATCTATATTAAGTATAACATGATCACATTATTAAATAATGCGATCATGTTATACTTAATATATATTAGGGATTAAGTTATTAGTGCATAGGGTTTAGGGTTTAGGGATTAGGGATTAAAGATTATAATTTATGTTTTAGGGATTAGGGATTAAAATTTATGTTTTAAGGTTTAGGGATTAGTGCATGTAGGGAGGGATTAGGGATTAAAATTTATGTTTTAAGGTTTAGGGATTAGTGCATGTAGGGTTTAGGTTTAAGGGTGTCTATGAGGTCTAATCTCTCTATACCATGTGTGAACCTAATTTTTACTACAAAGGATGTTAATTGGGACTAAATCGGTTAGTGGGTATGTGCACAAAGTTGGGGGATAATTCTGTGGATATACCCATTAATGTGTACATGTTATAACACAATATTTTAATAACATGTATGTGTTATAAAAATAACATGTACATGTTACCTTTATTTATAGGAACGTGTATGCATTATGTATATAAGGTCTAATCAATCTATGACATGTGTGAACCTAATTTTTACTACAAAGAATGTTAATTGGGACTAAACTGATTGGTGGGTATGTGCATGGAGTTAGGGGATAATTCTATGGACATACCCAATAATGCTTGCATGTTATAACATATTGTTGTTATAATGTGTACATTTCATAATAGTAACATGTATATGTTACCTTTATTTATAAAAATGCATACACAATATAGGAATGCGTACACATTCCTATAAATAAAGGTAACGTGTATGTGTTACATAAATTGTAAAACAAAAAAAAACTCAAATAATCATTTCTACTCTTTTTTTGGCATTCACATTTTGTTATTTGGAATTCATGTTTTGCCCTCTAGCTCTTCCTTTTACCCTTCAGCTCATGTTTTGCCCCCTATCTCGTGTGGAAATCATTGATTTTTCTCTCGCATTTGTGATATCGATGATACCACTACAAAGAAGAGGTGAGTTTTGTAGATTAAATCAAATTTTTTGAATTTTTTATGAATGTTTTGCATAGTTTGATTTGTAAATTTTCTCCAACAGGTTGGCATGCTCCACCTAACCCTTCACCCAACCCTCCTAACCCTCCCAACCCTCCACCTAACCCTCTTATAGTTCCACTAGATCCCCTACAAAGTTAAGAGGATATAGATTCTCACATAGTGGAGAATAAAATTGAAATTGATTAGATAATTAGGAGAATAAGGCAGCCCACTTCCATGAATACCCACCATACCTATTTTTCCAATACCCTAGATTTAGTATTAGGTCAAGTTAACTCGATAACAAGTCAAATTGACAGATGAAGGTCATATACAGATAGATGTAGGGCTTACTATGCTGATAAACTATTAGCATATGAGGTGAATAAAAAATAAATAATAAAAGATCAATTTTATGCCTTATTTATCGACCCAGCCACCAATACCCCATTTCCCATAACAACCAAACATTTCACAATCCATTGATGCCAACACAATTTGATTAAACCTGATTTTTGGGAGTGATGGTGGATGGTGTTTGACTATCCACTTTGTAATAACAATGAGGTCCCTTTCTACTTTTTGAGGAAACTCTATTATGATTTTTTCCTCATTGAAATTTCAAACTAATTTGACTATGGTGAGTTTTAGGGTCAAGGGAAAGGATCCATGTAGGATCGACTAGGTACACATCATGCACCTAATCAGCCTACAAAGATCCCTAACTAAAAGCCACTTCATTTGGAGATTCCCTCTGTGGTGAAGGAGGTTATGAAGATAGACACTTTGCATGCACTTAATGTGCTTATTGATACACTCATTCATCATATGAGTAGACTTTTAGAGATAGATGCTCTAGATACTACTAGTGGTCATACCCAACCCCACCCATGTAGATGTTGTGGTGTTATATGCATTGGACCTTCAGATGATGATGGTGGCACTTTAGGGGGCTTGTATGATATGGTTTGACTAATGAGTTATTGGCACACACATTTGGTTTGGATACATTGGGAGTCTCTACACACATGCAGGTATATTTTATTTAAATTTCATGTTAAAATTTTAAGTTATATTTACAAATTAGAAATATAAAAATTAATTTACATGTTTAAATTGAATAATATATATTTTTGTGATTTAGGAGACATTACCTTCGACATCAAAACTAAGTAGTGGGCCGACCCCTACTACATCTATCTATGTCAGTATGACACCATATACATTTACAGAGGTAACATTTCAAGTGAATCTTCTATACTCTAGATGTACATTCATACACCTTAATTGCATCATTGGTAGATTTTGTGTAAGAAAATATAAAATACCTAATACAATTTTGTTGGAATTTTTATTGTTTGATGTATTAACATGGATTAGTGTAGTGTTAGAAACTCATATTCCATCTCAATTTTTTGCTTTTATTTTGACTTTCAAACTATGTTTTTAATAACCAAAATAGTAAGTTGAACATTTGCTTGATATCCTATTATATGTAGTTCCCATAGCAGGTCAATCCTAATCAATATATATATATATATATATATATATATATATATATATATATATATATATATATATATATATATATAATTCATTTGATAAAATTTATTTGGTATAATATATTTATATCAATTTCCCAATCAAGCATAAAATGTCTTCATCAATGAGCACACCACTCCTTTGTTTTAAATACTAGCCTCACAGCTAGCCACTTGATTCCTTGTTATCCTCATCACATATAATAGTTCAATCTCTATGATCGATATCCAAAATGGTCATAGCTAGCAATTCAATTCTAACTGGGTGTAATAATTTCATCTCTATCTATGGAGTTATAAATTTAGATGGCATAGCCTCTTGATCCCATTGTACCTAGTCAATTCTAATTTCCAACCAGACTCTAGTGGTAGAGCTATATAGAGTAAGCCATTATATATGGAATAGGCCTTGTGACCATATATAAATAAGGGACTTCAACCCCACATAGATAGATGGAGTTGAGTCATTTATTTCCACCACCTAATTAGGGGGCCCAAAGACATACTATATCTAGTTGGGGGAGAGAGCCTATCTATATTCATGCACTTTCATCACTCGAGTGACATTCCAACTCCATAAAATGAATATTAAGTGTCGACAAGACTATAACACCCTTTGTTGATCTCAACCTACTTGCACTATATACATATATACCTTCCATTGCAAAAATTGAAGGAAATATAAGGATATATAGTCGACCTAATGTCACCTATAGGGAAACCAAAATCATGCACATGTAAAGAAGATTATCCACTCACTCTTATCTCTAAAATATTCAGTTCTATTTTCTATATGTTTCTTTAGATTTTGATGAAACCTATTTTATAAGGTTCTATAGAATCTTAAAATTCTCAAGTATAGATGTCCCCCATAAAAGCAACCTATCACTCTACATATCTTAACTTGATTAAAACTCAGTTTACAAACTTCTCAACAAACACCTATATAGGCTATTTGTCTTACCATAATGATTGTTTTAAGGGATTTTTGATCACACCAATACTCAGTTGGATTAAAAAGTAATGAATTTTTTTAAGCAAAGTATTCAAGGTGTTAACATGATCAAAATTTCAAAAAAAATCAATTTAGACACCATAGCTCATAGGATTATCCTCAGCTATACTAAGTCACTACTTTAAGATAATTAGGCTTAATAACCAAGTAATCAGATCAAAATCTAAAATACACCTCAAAAAATCTATACAAGCATCCAAACTAGTGTATATAGTGTATCAAGGATGTTTCAACACCTAACTTGCATTCAATGACTCAATTTCCCAAAATTCACTCAAAAATCCTCCCTCATTGTCTTGTCATTCTCTCACATAAAACTAACATTTATTGCCTTCAGTGTGGTGTTACAAGTCACATGTTACACATATATACTTGTCACATTCATGCTTCTTGTGACCTCATTATATTTTTTCATATCTTATGCAAGACTTAACTTGTTAGCAACTTGTTTAATTAATGAATTGCCCAAGTTATTAATTATTAGGTTGTTTGTTCAGATGATGACTAGTGTGGACACTCCCCCATCATTGTGAGTCGAGAGAATTACTACTATAATGTCATCTACATAGGCACTCACCGAGGTATGTATATTCACTTGTAATTTTGAATTATAATTTAGTATTTTATTTTAATAATTTTACTATATACTTTGGTAAATATAACTTATATGCATAAATGTATTGTGTATGCAAGGCTATCATATGACATTTGATACACTGATTTAGATGACAATATGTGAAAACTCCTCATGTTTCCTCATCATTTGACATACCTATTCATGTAGCTGATCTTGGCACTAACCTAGTCGAGCATCAAAAATAAATTAAGGACCATGAGATTGCGGTAAGTGCAAGTTTAAATGATTTTTTTATTATAGTTTAAAACATGAGTTTCTTAACTTGGTTTCATGTATACTTGTTAATTTTACAATATTTTTTGAATTTGAATAAGTTTGTTTTTAATTGAGCTATGAGTATAGTACCCATAGTCAAACCTTGGAGACATCCAAAGCATTCAAGATATCTCCATCTACAAGCAGGGCATCCTAGGGAGAGTCTTCTTCAAAGAAGGCAAAAAAAGGGAGACTATTTGATGATTAGGATGTTGTAGATGATGTAATTTTTTGTATGCCTATATAGTAATGTATGCATTTTTGGCATTGTACATGTGTATATGATGTATTCACCTGACATTAGATACTATGTTGTTAGATAAGATGTAATTTTTTGTATTCCTATATGGAAATGAATGTATTATTGACATTATATGCCTATATATGGCATTATTATTTTGTACATGAATATTCAAGAAAACCAATGAATTAAATCTTATTTGAATCACTTGTGTTTAGAGTAATATGAATGATTGGTTCTGAAGTATTCTTAAGGATTACAAATATTATGCGATTCAGAATAACTTGTTAGGATAATGTTACAAATTAGACCCTTATAAGAAATAAACAATATTAGTGATTGTATTTGAACTATGTTTGTATGATGATGTAGAGGTATGGAGGATAAGTCTACAAAAATATCATTAGTTGGTTCTAAACCCAACTAATCACATTCACTTGCTATGGTTTGATTTGAATCTTCTTTCACAAGATAGCTCCTCTTTTGACTCTTTAGGCTTAAATTAAGCTTTTTACACCTATTACTTATTCCTTATACTCTTAGTATCACCTCCTTGATGTCATTTACCTCTGTCCATGTATTTAAAACACATCCTTTACCTCATTCCATTCATCTCATTCATAAAATTCCTCTCAATATCTTTCTACTTTCTTACTAAGCACCTTCTTTGGGTCTCAAGGACCAAATCTTGGTCTATGTTTGAAGATCTCAACCTATTGTCACATATGGTCTTAGATGATCATAACATATGTAATATAACTCCCTTCAAGTACTCAAACAATCTTTGACTCTTATTCCACACCTTATGGATACAATGCTCTCTTAAGGCTTGTATCCTTTTTTTAATTATATTCTACCTTGTATGAAAAATTTATTATTTATCAAGAGATTATAATGGAATTTATAGGTACACTTTATCTATTTCCATGTTTATGTCAAATTCATAGCCCAATTCCACCTCTAACTATCACTTCCTTCATTAGCATACCCTCATTTAGGCCTAATTAGCCCTATTCAAAACCCTCAGTCCTAGCAACCATATAATCTTAGGTTAAAACCTTTTGATTCACCTTGTACATGTATATGGGAGAAAGATTACAAAGTTTCATCAAATTCCCATGGTTAAATCTCTCAAAATGCCCAAACCCTAATCTAGGGTTTCCCATGGTACATACTCTCCAAAGGACCAATTTAACCTTATCACTATTTTTATTTTATTTAAAACATCCTAATTATATTTAAAACATCTCATAACACCTTTACAATGATCAAAAACCAACTTTGCCTTTTTGCCTTTGAGACTGCTTGTGGGGATTTGAGCCTACCTATGGGGATTACATGAAGTTTGGAGTGTGAAAACCATTAGAATGTTTTTAATAGGTTTAAAAATATTTTAAAATACTTATTAAATTATTCCCTAATATTTTAACCCTCAAACACACCTTAAAACTCCAAAAAGTATGCTTGCATGAATAGTGACCATTATGAGACTAGAGGGGACTATGACAAAATAGAAAGCACTTCCACTTCTTATATTACATTTATAATATAATTTATGTGTATTTTATGTCATTAATACAAATTTTAATAATTTTAAAGTCATTTGGATATGTACTTTGTCCTATAGACCCTTTTTACCACAATTTACCTTGAGCTGCCTACATGTTTCCTTCATGCCAAAACTTGTCTTTCTTAAAAAAAATCATGAAAACCCTAAACATGATCACTTATATTAGAAAATATAGGTTTAAAACATCATATTATATGGTTTTAAAACCTCTCCAAGGATTAAACTTCTTCTTGGCATCTAGAACTAATAAAACTTCCAAAAATCTCCAATGGTTGCCTTCTTGACTGCAAGAGGACTATGTCAAAACAATGAGCACCTAAAATCTTTCTAGGAAAATATAGATGGCATGGGTTGTTTTTTAGGTCATGGATACCATTCCTCTAACATTTTTTGACCACTTAGCAAGGCATTTGGGCCTCACACAGTCAACTTTCATACAAAGGCATGTACTACATCTTCATGTTTAATCCCTATGATGGTTGTAGGTACATTTTTTTAAAATATTGATTCAGCACTAGTATTTTTATTATTTTTTCCCTATAATTAGGTGGAAAACCAACCCTCTTATTGGTTTTCCATGAATTCCCAGTTATTTAACTCCAAGAAGCATTTGTCTCTCTATTTACCATACAACCTTTTCACTAGTTTTCCACTAGGCACTTCACTTAGGTGACCTCATTATACTTTCATTAACCCCTTTCAAGTTATCCACCTCAATCTAGCATCCCATTTCACATACAAGCCTCATCTTGGGTTTTTAAGGCTTGTAAACCCCCTTTTTGGACATTTCACCTTGGTTTGACCAATCTATGAACTCTCTTGAGAATATGAGACCATTTATAGATTTTTGACCCTTAAAACACTTTTTCAAGCTTGAAATAAACCTTTCAAGGTATTGAAACCCAATTCCAATGGCACTAGCTTCTACCTATGTGTATATGGTTCACTTGGACTATTAGGCCTATTAGACCTTTTTGGATTCTTAATGGCTTCCAACAAGTAAAATGGCACTACTAACACATCCAAAGGGGTGGATAATGTCTAGGACCAAGATCTTAGCCTCCCATCTGGCCTATTTGACAAACCCACCACTCATTTTGGGCTCAAGAATGCCCTTCCCAATAAAAGAAAAATGTTGATTTTTAGCCTAACTTTAGGCATGCATAAAACAAAACTATAAGTCATATAGAAGAATATTAAGATATCTTATGTGCATGTAAAATACATCTAATTTCACCCTAAATATAGTCTAAATAACCTATAAGAGCAATCCATGGAAGAAGTTGCAGTAATGGGTCCTAAAATGTAATTTTTTGGTAGTGAAGAGATAACTTGTTGACCTCCAACTAACAACTTTGCCTCTAGGACAAAAAAGTAAAAATATACCACTTTGACAACATATTTATAGTCAAATTACACATTTTATAATGACTGTGACATCCAATTCCACCTGTAAGTGCATTCTCACTACTATTTCAAAGTATAGAAACACTGATAACAAATGTTGTCCAAGTTGAAACTATGGTCCAAAAAATCAATTTTTGGTGCTTCTTGGATAAAAAATGGTACTACCAACACATTCAGAGGGGTGGATAACATCTAGGACCAATTTTTTGGCCTCCCATTTAACTTGATCGATAAACCCACCACCCATTCTGAGCTCAAGAACGCCCTTCCCAATACAAGAAAGATGTTGATTTTTAGACTAACTTTAGGCATGCATAAAACTAAAAATATAAGTCATATGTAATAATCATAAGATCCCTCCTATGCATGGTAAATACCTCTAATTATACCTCAAATCTAGTCTAAATCACCTCTAAGAGCAATCCATGGCATAAGTTGTAATAACAGGTCCTAAAATGTAACTTTTTGGCAATGAAGAGACGACTTGTTAACCTTCAACTAGAAATTTTAATTCTAGGAATAGCAGGTGAAAATCCACCACTTTGAACATGTCTATATAGGCAAATTACATGTGCTCCAATGACTATGACATCTAATTACCCCTGCAAGTACATTTTCACTACTGTTCTGGAGCACAAAAACATTGAGAACAAATGTGTTTGGAAATCTACAAGGAGAAATAAACTTCTCATGAGAAATTATTCAGGAGTGTAGAAACACCAAGTACTTTTATTAATCTTCCCTTAGATTTAAGAATATGAAATTATTTAATAACGGTGCCAACCATGTGAAGGTGGAAGTTGATTTGGCACCACTAACAGATAAAAAATGTAAGTAATTAAAGATGAAATTTATGCACTTACTACCTACAAAATAAAAAACATTTGGTAAAATTGAATACATCTACATTTTACAATTTAACCTTCCTACACATTTCAATCTAACAAACCACTTGGATTTTCTCTAATATTGATAGCATCAAGAATAGCTTCATGGTCTGAATCATGAGATTTTCATAGATTCTTATTTCTTAGCCTCCCATTATATTTTTGTAATTGAATATTTGTTGCAAGAACCAAATTTGAATAGTGCAATATCTTCTTGTGCATTTTATAGTCTTCAAATAACTATGCATTTGAATTTTTTATAAGATATCATTGAAGCCAAGTTCTAGTGACTACCACAGACACAGTGGGATAATACATATTTTCTCCATCTATGACTAGGGAGGCCAATTTTTTCTTTCCATTTACACACTGACATAAGTAATAATATGTTCCCTATTCATTATCCTCATCTGTAATAATTGAAAAAACATGGCTTGTATCATTAAAAAAATAAAGATTAATCTTCTACCTGGCCATACTATATCGGATATATGGTCAAAGTCATGTGACAATGTCATGTTTTTAAGTTTCAATGCTGGTGAAACCTGATATGTGTTGATTATAATTATAAATCTAGAACTCCAGTCATCCACCCACTCTTGTGACTCACACTAATTCCAAAAAGATCCCATGTGTGCAGAATAAAATCATGCTAAGTGTTGCATATGAATAGTCCAAAAACCTACATTTGAGATACGAAATGAGTGGAACTCACTTGAACCTATTAGAGTCATACAATCCTCATAGTTTACCAAGTATTTTTCCTCCATTAACCACAAATGTCTATAAATAGTAGAATTTGATTGAGAACCATGACATTTGTTCTCATTACACCATTAAACCATAGTTTTTGCATCATTCAAATTAGCACCATTGTCAAATTTTAACTTCTGCCTTGCAAGGATTCCTTTTACATGTGCTCTAATACTATCACGTTCCCCTTTTCTATGGCCAGCCTCAGTGAAAATCCAAATATGTTCTGCACCAGTGGTAATGTGCATCCTACTCAAGAAATAAAACATATGTGCGTTATTGAATTATGATGTGTAATTGTCTAATCAAATATAATATTATTTTAAATTAATGTTCCTCTAAGTCAACTATCCATAGAACTTCTCAAAATAGCCTTGCACATAGTCTGTATAATATGATCGGTTGCCATTGATATAGAAATAGTACTCCCTTAATATTTTTTGATATTCATCTATACTATTAGGTGCATTCATGAATGTGATATTCACAAATATGGCAACTTATGTTGAGTTATAATACTATGATTGAACTTCCATTTGTAGTTTGAATGTGTAATTTTTAGCAAAGTCAACTATTGAAATAATAGAATCAAGTAGGAATGTGTCCTTGCATAGCTTGAAATGTTCATCCAACCATTTATCCCTATGTGTGTGCCTTGCATACTCATAAACAATTTTATCTATGAATTCGAACATAAATTCTGAAATAGGTATCTCTTTCGTAACAATCTCACACCTTTTAGATTATTTTCCATCTTTTACTTGATAAGTCATAGATTTTTATTTGCTCAAACCAGCTAATTCCTATCCAATTTCACTTGTACACTCCTCATGGGTACATTTTTTTAATTTTGGCAATCCACCACAAATGTTGCAATTTCCATCCAAACATGCTTTCTTATAAAATAATTGTCCATCTGGTCTTTCACAAAAAATATTTGGAACAAATTCATTCACTGATTTTGGTAGAACTCTATGACACACACTTGCAAAATGTTGTTAGTATGTAAATTACAATGAATATGAAGAAAAACATCATAGTGCATTGAAATTTCAACTTGTTGCCTACAATAATAAAAGGTGTGTGTGTGCGATTTATTTTTACATAAAAATGTTTGGACATCTCAAAAAATCTTTGACTAATAGAAATTTGTGGATATTTTTTCAAAAACTTAGAGTACAATTATGTTTGATTCATAGCCAATAAATTTTTTTAATGCAATTCATGATTATATGAACCAACTACTCTTTTCACTACATCTCTTGCATTGGGCAAAACTCTTATATTATCTTTCTAAAATTGTGCAAGTAAGTCTTTCAAAGCATCATCTATAGCCTTGTCATTTTATGGAAGTCTACCATAGAATGCCTAGAGCTCTTTCGATTTGGGTTCATTAATTCTTTCACATCTTCAAGTTTATTTCATTAATGTTTTTTTATTTATATCAAGTGTTTGACTTTTACTGAAATCAATCATTTTTTCCCTGTTTCAGCACTTTGTGCACAAGTTGTCATTATACGCCAGGTAGCATTACAATATTTTTTACATGATTTCATCCCTATAATATGATATGCATCATGTATATTTTCAATAATTTCATAATTTTCATCATCCATGTTAGATGTTATTAGTCCTAATGTGTACATTTTAGGTCT
Organism: Torreya grandis; assembly: GCA_037957365.1. Classification (NCBI taxonomy): domain Eukaryota; kingdom Viridiplantae; phylum Streptophyta; class Pinopsida; order Cupressales; family Taxaceae; genus Torreya; species Torreya grandis. The sequence goes on from JARHVA010000796.1 coordinate 2,732,305, forward strand.
CATCTTAACTAATTTCATCAACAAAATAAATAATTGACATGTTTGACTATCATATTGCAATGTATGAAAGAAACTATCCCAAATTTCTTGATCTAGTCTTTTTTAATGGTAGTCAAACATCTTGTTAAGCATTGGTTTCAAAATATTTTCATCAACTTCAATTATGTACTTATCTTTTCTATGCACAATTCTTGGAGGTATTGTTATTGGTGAAATCCACTCAGAGGGTGTTTCAAATTCGTCATATGTTTCCATGAAATTTTCTTCATTGTTTGTTTCTTCACTATATGTTTCCATGAGATTTTATTCATTTCTAATTTCATCATTATTTGAGTCCATTAAATTTTCTTCATTGTTGGTGGGTAAATTATCATGCATATGCTCTTCATCAACAAAATCAAAAACTTTAAACTTTGAATGTGAATTTCAAACATCATCTAATTTTTTATTATAAATTTCATTATAATTTAATTAATTATTGTGAATTTCATCATAATTCAATTCAGTATTATCATTTTAATCATTATTAAATTTATTATTTCCAATTGCCCCATAATCTAAGGAATTTGGCTAATCAAGGTTTGTGTTTGTACCTTGTTTGGAACGAAATACTTGCATTCATACCTTGTTTTTTTCGCTTAACTCTTATAATTGATATGGTGTTTTGTTCTTAAACTTCTTCCTCTTCCCTGAACATGAACTGGAGCCCATTTTAAAAAAAAATAACTAAGAATGTACTTCAAAATGTGGGGTCTAAAAAAAGCTACAAAAAAAATGCAAAGTATGCAGGGAATGTTTGTGGGGATAGTAATCTTGATTTGAGATAAAAATAGATGTTGAAAAGTAAGTTTTTGTTTTTACTTCAAGGAATGTGTACGTGTTATATAAATTCATGCACTTTCCTATAACACATATGAATTCCTTGAAGTATAGGCATACACTAAAAAAACAAGCACAAAGACTCATATTCAATGCATAAAATCCCTTATAATACTATAATATGATGCAATAAGACTTAATAAGACTATAATATGATTCATAAATCCCTAATATGATGTAATAAGCCTATAATATATTTCAATAAGGCTATCATATGATGCATTAAGGATCAATATGATGCAATAAGGCTATCATACGATGCAATAAGACTATCATATCATGTAATAAGATTATCATATGATGCAATAAATCTAAAATATGATGCAATAAGGCTCAATGTGATGCATAAATCTCTAATACATGATGAAATAAGACTCTTGATAAGAATATGAAGCAATAAGACTATCATATGATGTAATAAGGCTCAATATGTAAGATGAAATGAGTTAATTTTGCCCAAAATCCCATTATAGATCCTTACAAAACTAGGTGAATAATGGGTTGACAAATTGGCACTAATCGCATTCATGAATTTATGCATTTGTGATGAAATCAAGGAAATTAAGGGTTATGTTTTTTATAAAATTAGGATTTAGGGTTAGGGGTTTAGTGTAATGGGTTTGTACATGTGTATATGTCATGAAATTAAGGATTAGGGGAACTGTACATGTTCAAGTGATAAAATTAGGGTTTACAATCAACATGTCATGAAACGTGACATAATTTAGCCCCTTTAATCACATCATAGACTCTAATTTAGGTTTAATGGTTTAAAATTATCCAAATTTGCATTTGTATTTGCATTTCTGATTAAATTTGGGTCAATTAAGCCATACATGCTGCATCTAGATTATATAATAGATTAGACCATAAATTTGGTTTAGGGGCTCAATTTTTCCCAAATCACATCCCTAATTGAGCCAATCAACTAATTAGTTCAATTCATGATAGATATAATCATACTTAATTTTGTCCCAAATCATTTATCATGCTCTTATAGTTATTTCAAGAAGGGGTTCAAATTGGCCTCCCATGCCTTCTTAATTGAATTGCCCCTATAATTGAACCTTGTTATGCCACATGTATACCTTGTATACCCAAAAGTGTTAAATATATTAGAGATGCATCAATTCTGGGAAGTTTCATAGTTGACAATGCCCCAAGAGGCCAAATATAATTACATATCACCATGTGTACCTTGTACATGCTCAAAAGTGTCAGCATTGTTAGAAGTGTCATGTCTTAGAAGTGTTAAAGATTTATCAGATCCTTGTGAGGCCCAATACAATTAGATACATCACCATGTGTGTATTTTGTACACACATATACTTGTGTTAGAGATATAACTATCACTTGTCCTAGAAGCATCAAATTTGCTAGAGCCTCAGGATGCCCAATCCAATCAAATATTTCTACATCTGTAGGTCTAGTATACTTAGAGAAGTGTTAGAGTTGTTAGATATGCACATATTTGTTACCTAGACATGTCCCATCACCTCTAACCAATATAACTAAGGCTTATTCATAAATTTACTGTACATACATATAATCCAATAATGTTTAAATATTGACATAGATCCAATCAAATCATGTCTAGTAAATAATTCACATGATGTGAGCCTCCAACTTACCATTACTATATGAAAATTATCATGTAGAGCCCTTTAATTCCCATCCAAATTGAGTAAGCATTGAACATTATCAATTTTCTATGTATATATTCAAATTATTTAGATCCATCTACCTTGAATTACTTTTAGATCCCAAAGTACATTCATATTAATTCCTACTTGCAAGAGAGAACAAAATTCAATAATGGACTCTTTAACTTCAAATCCCAATCTAGAACAAGAATTCTGAGATGTACTACTGTATTTTAGTCCACATCATAAGGTTTAAACTCATTATAATGAAATATGAACAAGACAATTGAAGATATATGTACAAAATATATAATCTTGAAACCTTTGATGAGGGGGTACACACTGGTATTCAATTCTAATCAACCATCTATATGAGGTGAGCATTTCATCATCCACATGAATAATTATTGGTTCCCTCTACTCAGAAACATCCTTGAAGGGAACCAAGGATTAGATTTAGGGGACATTATCACCTTTACTGTATCTTGAATAAGATCAATAGAGTTTGAGCTGGCTAACTAATGCATATATTGTACTTGGTCAATGTCAGGGCTATGCTACCCTATATTTATAAATCATATCCATCCATTAATGGTTTTGAATAGAGTCCCTAGTGCATTTAGATATTTTCTAATCTATACATTCATCACTACAAGCACCACATCTTAAAACCACATCATCACTAATGGATACATGTGACTATTTCAAGTTTATTGAGATCAAAACCACATCTTATACAAAAATAAATGCATACAAAACTTGACCAAAATATTTAATAAAAATATGTACATACCTTGTACCCATCATCCTACTTTCATATATTTCCATCCTAATTACATAGTAAGGTATAAAAATCTATATTATTGATATACACCAAGTGTTCTCTAGCTTATTTTTGAGCTTATAATTGTTGCATCCATGGTGTGGCTATGACTAGTTGCATGTCAAAGACACGCTCTTGAGATGAGATGGGAATGGATGGAGTGGTTGATGGTTGTACCATGTGTCATGGAGGGGTAGATGAAAGAGGTACACAGAATAGAGGATTAACCATATTTTCAAAATAGATCTTAATTTTAGGCAAAATTTTACTAATTTATTTGAATACATTAGGGTAATCTTGAATAATTATAATAAAAAAAATCTTGTTAGACTTTCAATTGGGACCTCAAAATGCACCTATTGAATTAGATTCACTAAGTGACCTTGGAGTAAACTTAAGGGACTTGTTGATGCTTCTAACTACCTCATAGGTGCTCTTAGTGTTGATGAACACTTCTCATTTTAGGATCCTAAAGATCCAAGGCATGAGTTGCAGTTGGTGATAATTTTAGATGTTTGTGTTGGAATAGAAATAGAGTGTGAGAGTTGTCCACAATATTTGTTTAATTTGGTGGTTGGGAGCCACCAGGGTCCTGTACTTGAATCTTTGTGATATTTATTAATCTACAAACTAAGCTAAATGTATATTAACAATGATCTTAAAATAAAGTGAGATTTGATAAAAAAGATATTAAAAAAAGGGTAAGGTAGAAAAGAAATTGTGATTTTAGGATTCCATCTCAAATATCATGTCAAGATTGCAATTATTTTGAGCATACATGACCCAATTTATGATGTAAAATAGTATTAACCTAGATTCCATCATAAACCAAGCAAACATAAAAGGAAATATAGAAGTCAGAGGTAATAACTAGGTTTACTTTAAAGAATTTACTATTGTAACTTGAATAGCATGATCACATCCAAATTCATAGAAAATGAAATGAAGTATACCTAAGATATTTTAGTTAATCTGGCATAGCACAAATTAACAACCTTATGACAAGAAATGTTAATAATAAAAAAATCTTGTTAGACTTTCAATTGGGACCTCAAAATGCACCTATTGAATTAGATGCACTAAGTGACCTTGGAGTAAACTTAAGGGACTTGTTGATGCTTCTAACTACCTCATAGGTGCTCTTAGTGTTGATGAACACTTCTCATTTTAGGATCCTAAATATCCAAGGAATGAGTTGTAGTTGGTGATAATTTGGGATGTTTGTGGTGGAATAGAAGTAGAGTGTGAGAGTTGTCCACAATATTTGTTTAATTTGGTGGCTGGGAGCCACTAGGGTCCTGTACTTGAATCTTTGTGACATTTACTTATCTATAAACTAAGATAAATAGATATTAACAATGATCTTAAAATAAAGTGAGATTTGATAAAGAAGATAGAAAAAAGAGGGTAAGGCAGAAAATAAAATGTGATTTTGGGCTTCCATCTCAAATATCATGACAAGATTGTAATTAGTTTGAGCACACATGACCCAATTTAGGATTTAAAATAGTATGAACCTAGATTCCATCATAAACTAGGCAAACATCAAGGGAAATATAGAAGTCAAAGGTAAGAACTAGGTTTACTTTAAAGAATTTACTACTGTAACTTGAATAGCATGAGCACATCCAAATTTAGAGCAAATGAAATGAAGTATACCTAAGATATTTTAGTTAATCTAGAATAGCACAAATTAACAACCTTATGATAGAAAATGTATATCAAAATGCAAAGAACCATTCAAATCTAAGGCATTAACTTGAAATTGAGAGGTAGCATTGGCTTTTAACACACTATTCAGATAATCTTTTCAGAATTCCTTAGTTATATTAAAATGACCTTTTCTATACAATTGCTCATAGTCTCTCCATTTACAAATGGTAACCTTTGTATATTTATATAGAACATAGGTGGTGGTACTGGTTAATTTCTCAAAACATATGTATGTCAGATAAGGACAACTATCTTTAGATTACAAAGATATAATGCACATGACCTTCTATGTCAAATTTGACAAATAGAATAAATATATCCTAACAAACTAGCATATATGTATTATAAAAGAATATTTTTTTCAAAATACATTGGTGGGTCCCTTATATTACTGGTTGAATTTGTCCTTCACCCTAGTGTATTACTCTTTGATTAGCTCAAAATCTACTTTAGGTTTCATCAAACAATCCTCTTCTTGATCTACCAATGTACTTTTCTCTTTATCTCTCTTGGCTATGAGTTCATGGATGCACTATACCTCTAAAATATATCTTCCTAAGGTAATAATGGTGTCAAGGACCCTTTGATTATCCTTGATAGACTGACCCTGGGTTTCCTTGATGTTCTAGTTGAAGACATCAACCCTTTGCTTGAATTCTTCATCTTTCATTAGGCTTGTTGCAGTGAGCTGAGAAAGATTTGTCAACAAGGTTTCCAAGAGCTTCTCCATTATACCTATCAAGTCTTTGTCCTCCTTTATGAAATTGTTGAAACTATTATACCAAGTGCTTAGGTCCTATATTTTATCCACTATGACTCCCAAGAGGATGTTTAAATGTCCCAGTTTGATGATTTTAGTGTCCTAAACCTATTTTGTATTATGCACATTGATCAATTTAGTTGTATGGTCTCTAGAGTCCTGGAATTGAATGATTAATTCCTATGATATCTTATCTTGATGGTTCAAGGCACTTAATCTGAGCTTCATGGTCTTCAATCCCTCAAATTTGTCAAAAAGAAACTTATTTAGAATCTTCAATATGTCCTCAGGGACTGAAAATGTATCATGTGTTTCCAAGTCATACTTCTCCTTTTCTAAGTTGATGATTCTTTGTTTCATTCCCTTGACCCTAGCCAAACTCATTATTGATTGGGCCTAAATCAAACTCACTATGTCCTCTTGATGGATGGGTTAGTCCCCTACTTCTTGCCCTTACACAAGAGTTAGACCCATAAAAGGCTCCACTCTTTAGAAGGTGAACACCTCAGTGCCTATGGTGGCCTTCTTTGTTGTTACCTTCTCAAACCCAGATGTGTTTGGATTGTATTACATAGTGGTTATTGGTTCAAAGTACCTAGGCACCTCTAGGATCTTAATCCTAGTACCACTGATGCTCTAGAGTCTTCAATTCTTTTGCCACTCCTCTTGGCTACTTCAACAATTCTCCTTTCCTCCTACTCCTTCATGAGTTCTCTTATCTAGGGCTTAATATCATCACTAGTACCAATACCTATAGTGATGGTGAGTGTTAATGAATGTGGTTGAGATGGAAGCTTTTGGAGCTTCCCATATATAAACTAGTCAGGGAAGACATGTCTATGTATGGGGAACTTATCACTAAACATATTAATTTCACTAATAGGATGGGTCCATGTCACCTTTGGTATTTTAGAGGACCTAAGAACAAGGGCCATCTCTACTTCCCTTTTATTCTATGGAATAGGGACTAATTCCAAGGCCAAATCTTTCCCCTTCTCCATCTCACTAGTCTAGTGTTCTTCAAATTATGCCAACTTAGTTGTGGCTTTATCAACTCCCTCACCTTCATGGTCTGAGCCATAAGTCTCTACAATCTCCTTGAATAATTCCTAAACTATTTCATATGTCTCCAAGGCAATCATGTCAATGTACTCTATTAGAGAAGGTGGCTTTAGAGGTGTAGCTAAGGTTGAAGGACCCTCTCCAAGTCTTTCTTCCAATTTATTCTCAGTAGGGCCTTGAATATAGAGTACTTACTATTATGGGGGCCTTGGAGGTGCACTTGAGGTGGAAGGTAGTAGATGGTACTATAATGGGTTCATCTACCATATTGCCCCAACTGCCTTCTCTTCTCTCTATAACCTATTCTCAAGTTTGAAGCCATGTTGCCTGCACCTGGCTAGCACCTACTCAAAGTTTATAGCCTTGGTATAGAAATGGTCATATGTTCCAACCCTATGCTCATAGGTCACCTTGTTCAATTATTTATACTATAGATGGAGGAACACCCTATTATTAGGGTCCCATTCCTTGAGGTCATCCTTATGAAAATAGAAGGAATCTCTATGCCTAGACATAATGTTCAATTGTTTCCAACCATGGATCATGGTCCTTCCAATCAAAAATGGAAAAGGATAAAAATTCCCTTCCTCTTCTCTCTTCACACATTTTCAATCCCTTGGAGGAGTTGGGAAGCAATTTCCTACTCAACCAATTTGATAAGGACATAGATTGACAATCTAGATGGCTCAATCATGAGTCCTTCCATCTTGATGATGGTACAATATGGGTAATACCATATGTCCCCCGTGGGTACTACACATTTATTGATGAGAGGGTTCATTCTAGGCATGGGATTCCCAGTGATATTTTAAACCAAAGTAGAGTATATGTAATCACAAATGAATTGCATGTGAACCCTATATTTAAAGATATGTAACTTTGAGTAGTGATGGGATATGGTGATTTTGCTATGAGAGGACCAATTATTGATATCAAGAATGTTTGAAGAGGCCATCAATGAATCCAAAATATAGGACATCATGGAAAATTATTGGCTGGTCTTTATTTTATTATCATAAAATTGCCTTCCCAAATGGATGTTAATTATCTCTCCAATAGGTGGAATTATCTTCTCCTCCACCAGGAAATACATGTAGGATACCAATCTGGGGTCGACATAGGTTGTGGTGGTTATTCTATTTTTTTTTTTCAATAGGGTCATTATGATCCTAATGCCCTCCTTGAATTACATGATAGGGATCTTCCCATCATGTTTATTGGATATGTGGGTTCCCTTGTTCAACCATGGTCTTGGAATGGTGTCCAAAATCTGCTTGGTTGTCCACTCCTTAATGATGGGGAGGTCTATGTGACCCCTTGGGAGTTTATAATAGCCCTAAAAATCTATAGGGGTAATGTATGCAATCCCTTTTGACACATCTTCCCTAATTATCCAATCACCATCAATTCTATAATCAACAAACATAGGGGCAAGGACATCAATGCAATGGAGTACCTCTAGTTTTGTAGCTACTTGATGAACACTAGACATCTGAATTACAACCAAGTCATTGAATTTCCTCTTGGTTACTACAATCCTTTGCTCATTAAAAGTGAGGTGATATAATTCCTTAATAGCAAAGAATATCTTTAACCAGTTCTTCATTCCATTGTTGAGTACCTCAGTGTCCAATTTTGTATCTCCAAAACATCTCCCCTCATTATCTGTAGACAAATATAGTTCAGTTTCCCTATTCCATAGTTGCCTAGTTGCTGCCATGGTTCCTTAATTTCCTTAAGTGTATGACTAGTTTTCCTTTGCTTAGGATGAAATTTGAGCTTGTTTTAATGTAATTACATCTCAACAGTCAAGAATAGGGGCTTTATGTCTATCTAATAGGGTTTCTTGGAGCTTGAATGGTGAAGGTGGCAAACTTCATAAATACATTCATGCCTTAGATATTATGGATAGCCTTAATTTTTTAAATATTATCCTTTCAGGCATGCTAAATATTTGGATTTATCTTTCAATTCTTTCATGGTTCCTACATGGCTTTCTCATGCTTATTCCTATGGCATTCTTATGAAAGTTACTTTGAAAACTAGCTATTGGTTTTCAAATCAAGTCTTCATTTTCACTCCATCAGATCAAGATCTCCAAATAAACATGAACCATTGATGAATATCTTGGAGGTTTCCTTTGATTTGAGTTTAGTGTTAGGATGAGCATGGTTCTTCCACGTGTCAAACCATCGAGCTCTGACATCTTTGGTTGAAAATTCATCTATAATTTCACTCCATTAGATCAAAATCTTTGATGAAGCATGTCCATTGGATCCTGTGAGATGCACATAGTCAATTCTTGAGGTCTTAGGAATACTTTAGGTCCAAAAATGCATTCCCATTATTTATCTATGTTGATAAACACTAATAAACTTAGGTTAAAGTTTTTTATGCTAAGTTTTCTCCATTAATGCACTAAGGGTCCTTCTGAAAGGTCAATTAAAAATTTGCCCTTTACTTAGGCAAAAAGGTTGTCTGATGTTAAATTTGATATCCTCACTACCATCAAAGATGTCCTCATAGACATCAAAAGATAGTATCGAGATTATCAATTTTAAGCTTACATTTTGGTCCATGAGGGCCTAGGTTTTAATCTTGAGGTTATATTATTTTTACAAACACAAATATTCTTCAATTTGAAATTATGACCTTAGTCCATATGATCGTGTTCTAGGGCTTATTGATCAAAGAATTCACACCGTTATATTAGATCTCTGGGGAAGCAAGGGTCGTTGGATCAAGATCCATATGCTTGTCAATCATTGGTTTAGATCAGAGTGGGCCCCTTTGATCGACATTAGCTTGCATCATTAGATCAAGACCTTTGAGATGGCAAGATCCATTGATTGTGATTTGAGAGGTTGGATTTGATTAGTTTTCAATATTGGGGCCTTATTTATCTTTGTACTATCAGATCAAAACCTCCAAGTGAACATGGATCATTCGATTTACAAAAGTACATAAACTTTAAGTTAATCTAATGGGTTCTGCATAGGCTTAAATTAAATGATTATTCCTAATTCAATCATATAAATAAATATGATGAATCTTAAAGCTAAGTTTTATTATGCTAAGCCTAATGTCAAAAAAATTAATGTGGTTCCCTTTGATCTTATGCAAAAGTTTAGATGAGGTTTAACTTGATAGTCTAACTAATGTCAAAGACATCCTCCTAGACGTTAAATGATGGGAGAAAGAATGTTAGATTAAATCCCATGAGAACTTTTTCACAAAACATGGAGTTGATGTGTGGTTCTTTCGAGGTGATCTCATGCCGTTAGATTGGATCAATGATGCAATGAGAGTTGTTGGATCTGCAATCAAATCAAATATTTGAGTTAGGACATGATAAGCATAACGATCTAGACTAAGGTTTTGATCTCAAGGTGTCATTTATGTTGATAAACTTAGAGATATTTAAGATTGGAACTTAGGCTAAACATTAATAAAATACTTGGATATGAATGAAAGGATCCCACAAACTAATAATTAAGCAAGGTTAAGAGGCTAACAAAAAGGGAGAAATAAAAAGGTCCAAGTGTGATGTTATATTAAGGTTTGGTTATGTCAAAAACATGATTGAACCTTAATATAAAATTAAACTTAGGGTTTTTATTAAAAAAATATGATTTCTCATTAAGATTTTCCTACCACTTTTGAATTCAAATTATAGGGTTTTCTACATGAAAACCCAACCTTCCTCCATGGAATCTGCATTTTATCATCTGAAGATAACCATTAGTAAAATTAGTCCATAAAGCATAATCACAATCAAATATGTAGAGGTTTATGCCTTTCCAAGTGGGCATTCTTCAGATTCCAAGAAAGAATGACCTTTTCAATGCTAATTCAGGGTACAAATGTTCTAAAACATTCACAAGGGTCCCTATTATGCAAAAGTAGAAAAAATGGGGGTATGTTGGTCCCAACAAATGGTGAATTATAGAGGAACATATAAATATGTTAGAACCTAGGTCTCTGGTTAAAATTCCACATAAGTATTTTGTTTCATTTGACTTACACCATCAACTAAGTCAATTCTTGGTTGAGACAAGCCTCACATGTGTAAAATTGGGACTTAAATGTTGAAACACAAACATGCAGTGTGTGTTTGTATTCCACTTACTATTTGTCATGAGACCTCAGAAGACAACATTTAGGTTCCATACCTTTGACCATAACATTGAATTGATGCATGTTTACATATTAATCAAGAATAGTTGCTTTTATCTTAGGGAAGGCTTGGTCATTGCTCTGCTACTAAAATCACCTTTGCTTTCAGATCTATTGATTTTGTAGTGAATTTTCTCTTTTGTATTTTATAAGTCTTTTGGCAAAGGTTGGGAGCCAAGATAACCAGGTTTTAAGGATTTGGTTAGATGCTTGGTTCTTGAGGTAATCACCTGTAGTTGAAAATTTTATCCCAGACAAGGATATGTTTTAAGTGCAAGCATGAATGTGCCCCAATAATCTAAATCCTCTTACTACACATATGATTCTTCTCACAACCAAAATTCAATTCAAAATAATTTTAGAGATTTTGTGAGACACTTACCTTCTTTACTTATCTATGCTAGTGCCCTTGGCTGTAACATGGTTCTTTATCACCACCTCATGTTTACCTCTATAAGGTTCATACTCACATTTCTAAGTGACTAGAGTTTTAAGAAATCTAGGAAAATTCTGAGCAAGGACTATCTACAATACTTATTGAGGCCAAAAGAGCACAACCAAAATAGAAAGAAAATAAAAAATAGATAAATTAAAGCAAACAAATATGGACAAGCAAAACAAGGAAGGAAACTATCTAGCTTGCCTACTCCAACCTTAATAATCTTATAGATTTTATTACATGAATACTCCTAGTGGATCAACAAAAAATTAATGCTTGATATATTTCCCATTCATGGGTAATGTGAACTCTTATCCTTGAAGATCTTTTAACTTGAAGGTGTTGTTGCCGAATATCTCTATAATTTGGTATGGACCAATCCACAAGGGTGTGAAATTGCTATGTTTGCCTTTAAGTTTTGATGCCTTGTCCCAGAGAAGGACTAGGTCTCCTTGTCTGAACAGCTTCACTTGGGACCTCTTGTCAAACCATCTCTTCATAGTTGTTTGGTGCCTACTGAAGTCTACAAATTCCTTTTCCCTAGCTTCTTCCATCTGAATGATATGTAATAGCCTAGAATTGGTAAGTTCCTAGCTTTCCTCCATGTATTCTTGCATGAAAGTGAACATAGGTAGTTTTAGGGTGATGGGAAAGATAGGCTCCTGACCATACACTGACAAAAATGGTGAAGCCTTGAGTGCTTGCTTGATCCTAATCCTATAAGCCCATAATGTATACTTAAGGAGTTTATGACATGTTCTTGGTTTATCTATAGCAGACTTGTTGATGGCTTTCATAAGATTCTTATTGGTGGATTTAGAGACTCCATTCCCTTGAGGATAATTATTGGAGGCAAACTTCAAATAGATGCCATTATCATAATCCCATTCAGTCATTTATATGGATATAAATGTAGATCCATTGTCACAAACTAAGGAAACTAGGGTTCTAAATCTAGTGCAAATATTTTCTTCCAAGAAGTTGATTACCTCCTTTATCCTACATTATTTGGTGCCTATAGCTTCAATTCACCTTGTGAAATAATATGTATTTAAGAGATACTTGTGGCCCTTAGATTAATTAGTGTTAATCACTCCTATAAAATCCAATACCCATTATGCAAAAGGCTTATCCACCATCACAGGTTGCAAAGACATGGCTGCCTTTGGCTCTTTTATGCTGAATATTTGGCATGAGTGGCACTCCCTCACATGTTTGTGAGAATATTTGAAAATGGTGGGCCAATAATACTTAACCCTAAGAATTTTTTGACTTGTGGTTCTCCCTAAAGGGTGTCCACTACCCAGGTGTTCATGAAAAGTGGACATGATTTGAGAAGTTTCTTCTTTAGATACAAACCTTAAATAGATCCCTTCAAAGTTATTCATATAAGACTCCATATTTGATTAGGTAATGGGCTACTTTAAACCTTAAGTATCTCTTTTTTTCTTTGATGAGTCCTGGGGGACAAGTATCATTGATATGTAAGTGGATGAGGGAGTCATACCATTCATTGGTATGAAAGCTCTGTTGAACAATTTGCATGGCATGGAGCTTAGGATTAGCATTGTCAATCATCTGGACTAGGCCCTACCATTTCACTAATTTGTCAATATTCATTTCTATATCATACTCTTGTAACACTGACATCCACTTGCCCCTTCATTCCCCAAGCTCATTCTAACTTGACATAAGATTTGTGGCTATGTTTGGTAAGATGGCATGTACCTTATTTCTAAGCATGTAATGACTAAAATTATTTACTACCTTCACTAATTCATAGGCTTGTTTATCAATCATGAAATATGTTACTTTTACATTTTTGAAATTGGTGCTCATGAAGGCTATAGGGTGGTCATTTCCATCAAATTTTTGAGTCAAGATTCTAGCCATTGTATGGTCAGAAGTAAATGAATATAATTAAAAGTCCTTTGAGAAGTCAAGAATTATCAAGACTGGGGCTTGATTCATCACCTTCTTGATGTCAACAAATGCCTTCTTGTATCTATCATTCCAATAAAATTTAGCATCCTTCTTAAGAATATTAATCAAGGGTTTGATAATTTTAGTAAAACCTGATATGAACTTCCTTACAAAGTTGATCCTGCCAAATAAATACTTTAGTTCTTTCTAGCTGTTAGGTAGCTCAATCTTGGAAATGGTTTCCACTCTCCCAAGATCTATGGAGATCCCTTCTTTGGTGATGACATGCCCCAATAATTTTCCTTCAATTACATAAAAAATTCTCTTCTTAGGGTTGAGGGATATGCCATACCTCATGCACCTTTCAAACACCTATTGTAGATGCATGAAATGATCTTCTTTATTCTTGGAAAACACTATTAGGTCATCCATATATATAATGGTGCATTTGCCAACTAGACCTTAGAAATCATGGTCCATGTCTCTCTAAGAAGTTGCCCCTACATTAATCAATCTAAAGAGCATTTTTTTGTAAGCATATGTTCCCCATTTGGTAGTGAAATCTATCTTCATTTTATCTTCCTTGTTAGCCAATACTTGGTTATATCCAAAAAAGACATCATGGTTGATCCTGAAACAACTTGGATGACCTGGTCTAGAGAAGGCAAAGGGTAATTGTCCTTTTTAGATGCTTCATTCAAATTTATAAAGTTTATGCATAGTTTAATTTCTCCATTCTTCTTTCTGAGTGGGACCAAGTTGGCAACCCAAGTGGAATGCCTAATAGGAAACACAATCCTTGCATCTGGTAGTTTTTTTACCTCCCTAAAGATCATGAGTTCCAAGATAGGTTTGATAGGTCTTTGCTTCTACTTGAAGGGTTTGAAATTTTCCTTGAGGGGTATGGTATGAGTAATAAGCCTTGGGTCAAATATTTTTAGATCTTCATATGACCAAGAAATTACATCCTTATATTTTGTAAGCAACTCCCTAGCCTTTCTATTTTCCATTTCAGTACAAGCCTTTCTTATGTTCACTTTTTGGGACTGATCATGTGGGCTAAAATTCACTACATGATAGTCCTTACCACTTACTTTGGGTACCTTATCTATTCTAGTAATCTTTTCATGATCAAATAGCCTTTCTAATGAGATCATATCTCTAGGTATCTTATTGTCATTTATTTGGATGATTTTATGATTAAGTTCCCTTTCAGAAGAACTTTCATCAGCTTCATCAATGATGTGAGCTTTAAAGGCCCCAAAATTAGTCAAGAAATATAGAAATTATTGATCATCATTGAAGACTTGAAAATGATTCACATTATCTGAAACTGAGGGGCATGGTAATATCTTAATGCTAAAGTTTGGGGAATCATGATTGGGCATGAGATTAGCTGCAACAGAGGCAAGCTCATCAGTAGCTTTGTTTTCTTCCCTAGGGATAGACATGATGTTGAAAGCATCAAAATATTCCATCAAGTCCTAAACTCTAAACTTTAACCTCTTAAGGTAAGATAACTTTCATTGGTACTTACTCCTTACTTGATTGACCACAAGTTTAGAATCTCCACGAATAAGGAGTCCTTGTCTTTATGATTAATAACAAGTTGTAATCCTAGGATGAGATCTTCAGATTTAGCCCAACTGTTAGTGCATGGGAATTATAACCTATAGGATGCGTGATATTTCTTTTCTATAGGTTATATCATTATAATACTAGCCCCTAATCTTGATTTTCACCTAGCGCCATCAACATATAATTTCTACAGGACAAGTATAGGAAGAGGATCCTTGGAGCTAGGTTCTTTTGTAGTTTCTAAAGTGAAAATTCCTAGATCAAAGTCAAGGGATTTTACCATTTCATTGATAGAATTATACTCTGTTATCATGTGTTTCATCCTTGGCTCTCTTTCCACCCTTATTTGATTTGGAACACCCTTCCAAGGTAACCATAAGTGACAGTAGTCAGTAGACATGTATCCATTCAGGGATTTAGTCCATTCTCTACTAAGGAGCAACCCATAAACACTAGGGATATCCACCACTTGTATGTCAATGAATTTTTTAACCCTTAGTTCATTATCCAACTACATATGTACATTCAATAACTCTCTTTTGACTTTGAATCTTGACTTGTCCAATTGTGTGACCACCCTATCAAACTTGATTGGGGTTAGCCCAAGTTGTTCACATATCTTAGCAGGCATGATGTTGGTTGAGGATCCAGAATCCAAAAGGCATTTATGGATATTCTTCCCAAATATCCTAACTATGAGCAAAGGTTGGAGACTTTACTTTGGATACTTGGATAGTCACATTTGCACTATCACTCTTCAGAGGCTTCCTAGGTTTCTTGGACAATAATTCCAAGAATAAGTCCATTTGTTATGTAATCTATGTTAATTCATTCAGAGTGATGTTGGATTTGATCTTATTCATATCTTCCACAATGTTGTAATGATTCTTGCTTGAAGGTTCAATCGTAGGTTTATAAAAACTACCCTTAGGTGGTTCAGGATCATTCCTTGATGTAGTGTCTAGAGGAGTCTCATAATTGTTAGGGGGAGTTGAAGTAGTCAATGGATACTTTTGTTCTCTATTTCTTAGAGGGTATGTCTTCAAGAATTACTTGAATTTATTTAGGAATATTCTCAAACTCATTATCCTCTTGGAAAGGGAATTGAAATGCCTCTACCATGTGCACTTGGTCAGATGGTTGGGATCCAAAAGGACTTGTAGTAGTATATTTGTTTGGGACTACTTCAAATATGTCAAGTTCTTCTTGGAAAGATTCAAAGGCTTTGCAAAATTCAATACAATCAATCTAACCATGCTTAGAGGTGGAATGCACCCTATAATATTCTAGCAAGGCAATATTAGTGAGATTAATATTCATGGTCTTCTTGCCAGGAGAAGGCTCACTGGCTTTGTTGTTGTAGAAGCTATCATTTTGAAATCTATTTTTGGGCTTGTTGAACTTTTAAAAGGTGAAGTTCCTTCCAAAGTTGTCATTAGCATTTCCAACTTGTTTTCATAGTTGCAAGAAATATGTGTTGATCTTCTTGACTATCTTTAATATAGATTAATTCTCATTCTTGGGGATTCCAAAGCTTTGGACTTGGATATTGTTAGTGCCATTGACTAAAACTAAAGCCTTTTGGTCACTAGTGTGAGATCTAGTAGTAGCTTGATGACTCAAGAAACCTAAGTTTTGATTAGCAGAAACATGGCTAGTAGGTAATACATTCAGAGTAGAGAGCTAGTTCAAGGATGGAACATTTTGGTTATTATTTGGGAAAAAGTTTAATATAGGCATTTGGGGTTTAATGTTTTGGATAGAATAATCCATCTACCCTTGGGGTTGCATTTGGTCACTAATAACCACCACTTCAGAATAATCCTGGGCTAATGTGTTGATAGCTGGGAGGGACCTTTTTAGAAACATAGAAGTCGTAGGGTCCACTACATCTTTGTAAACTTCTAAAGCTAAAACCTCATTAGTTTCATATGGATCCATGGTTCAACTAAACATCTTTTTGAACCTAGCATTGAAGTATCTAATAACTTCACTTGCATCCCTCGTAATGTTTATGAATTGGTGATAAATGACACGTGGGCTTTGATATTTCCAAATTGATCAATAAAGATAGTGTCAAATTTATTCTATGAGGTAATACAATTATCGAGAAAATTGACGAACCATTCATATGCATCATCCTTGAATGTAAATGGAAATAAACTACATGATACATCTTCATAAATAACATTTAATAATCTTAAAGCAACCTTGAAAGATTTAACATATTCTTCTACATTTGCAACACTAGTTGGACTAAATATTGGCATGTACTTTTTAGGATTACGTGGGAAGTCATGAACTACACCTGGTACATTGATGGGGGAACTTCTAAGACATACCATATATGGATGAAGATTGAACACATGAGCCCCTTGCAAGGGTGAATATGGTAAAGACTTGGATCGTGTATGCCTTCCTCTATCTTTCTTAGTTCTTCTGTGGGTTTTTAGTTTTAGTAAGGCTTATTTGGTCTCTAAATATGATCTAGTCCTAATCCTTGGAAATTATAGCTTGAATATTAAGGATCCTATTTGGAATATGGTGTTTCAAGTTAGATTTCACAATGAACAACAATCAACCTACACACTAAGCCTATTTTGTAAATATTTACTCATAAAGGGAAGGACACTAATCTTTGACTAAGAAAGCTCAAAGATGTGTTGAATTATGCAAAGATGACCATTCTTTTCCACCTGTGACTTAAGTAAACTCAAGATTCATAAAGAATTGTCAATCTTCAACCAAAATAAGCCATCCTAATCTCAAATACTATGAATCCTTAAAACCTGAAGCCATCTTTACTAGAATTTAACCATTTCTTTATATAGAACTAAGATCTTTGCCTTACGAAGCACAAAGATAGGTGGGAAACCATTTAAAGATCAAATATCTTTGCACTTAGAGTGAAGAATCACTCATAAGGGTTAAAAATCCTTTAGACTTAATGCAATAAATATCATAATTGATCAAATGGCCCTCCTTCTAGCACCAGTGGAAGCTTCTCTTGTTGATAGTTCTAACTTCCTCATAGGTGCTCTTAGTGTTGATGAACACTTTTCATTTTAGGATCTTAAAGATCCAAGGCATGAGTTGAAATTGGTGACAATTTGGGATGTATATGGTGGAATAGAAGTAGAGTGTGAGAGCTATCCATAATATTTGTTTAATTTGGTGGTTGGGAGCCACCAGGGTCTTGTACTTGAATCTTTGTGATATTTTTTGATCTACAAACTAAGCTAAATGGGTATTAATAATGATCTTAAACTAAAGTGAGCTTTGATAAAGAAGATAGAAAAAAAGAGGGAAAGGTAGAAAAGAAAACGTGATTGTAGGCTTCCATCTCAAATATCATGACAAGATTCTAGTTTGTTTGAGCATACATGAACCAATTTATGATGTAAAATAGTATGAACCTAGATTCTGTCATAAACCAGGAAAGCATCAAAAGAAATACAAAATTCACAAGTAATAAATATGTTTACTTTAAAGAATTTACTACTGTAACTTGAATAACATGAGCACATCCAAATTCAAAGCAAATGAAATGAAGTATACCTAAGATCTTTCAATTAATCTAGCATAGCAAAAATTAACAACCTTATGATATAAAACATAGCTCAAAATTCAAAGAACCATTCAAATCTAAGACATTAACATGTAATTAAAAGGTATTATTAGCTTTTAACACACTATTCAGATAATCTTTTCATAATTCCTTAGTTATATTAAAATGCCCTTTCATATACAATTTCTTAGAGTCTCTCTTTTACAAATGGTAACCTCTACCTATTTATAAAAAACATAGGTAGTGGTACCAATTAATTTCTCAAAACATCTGTATGTTAGATAAGGAAAGTTGTCTTTAGATTATAAAGATATAATGCACATGACCTTCTATGTCAAATTTGACAAATAGAACAAATATATGCAAATAGACTAACATATATGTATTACAAAAGTATATTCCTTTCAAAATACATTGGTGGGTCCCTTATTTCGAACCATGGATCATGGTCCTTCCAATCAATAAAAGAAAAGGATACAAAATGCCCTTCCTCTTTTTTGTGCACACATTGTCAATCCCTTGGAGGAGTTGGGAATCAATTTCCCGCTCAACCAATTTGATAGGGACATAGATGGGCAATCTAAATGGCTGATTCATGAGTCCCTCCATCCTGATGATGGTACAATCTAGGTAATACCATATGTCCCCCATAGGTTATACACATTTATTGATGAGTGGTAATAATCTAGGCATGGGGTTCCTAGTGATATTTTAACCAAAGTAGGGTATATGCAATCACAAATGAATTGCATGTGAACCCTATATTGAAAGATATGAAACTTTGAGTAGTGATGAGATATGGTGATTTTATTATGAGAGGACCAAATCTTGATATCAAGAATGTTTGAAGAGGCCATCAATGAGTCCAATAGATAGGACATCATGGTGATTTTTTGGTTGGTATTTCTTTTAATACCATAGAATTACCTTCCCAAGTGGATTCTAATTATCTCTCTAATAGGTGGAATTATCTTCTCCTCCAGCATGAAATACATATAGGAGACCAATCTGGGGTTGACATAGGTTGTGGTGGTTACTTTAGCTACTCTATTCAATAGTGTCATTATGATCCTAATGCCCTCCTTAAATTTCATGATAGGGATCTTTCCATCAAGGTTCTTGGATATGTGGATTCCTTGGTTCAATTAGGGTCTTAGAATGGTGTCTAGATTATGCTTGATTGTCCACTCCTTAATGATGGGGAGGTCTATGTGAGCCCTAGGGAGTTTATAATAGCCCTAAAAATTTATATGGGAAATGTATTAAATCCATTTTGACATATCTTCCCTAACTATCTAGTCATCATTAATTCTATAATCAACAAACATAGGGGCAAGGATATCAATGCAATAGAGTACCTCTAGTTTTGTAGTGACTCAATGAAGCCTAGACATCTGAATTATAAGAAAGTCATCAAATTTCCTCTTAGTTACTACAATCCTTTGCTCATTATAAGTGATGGGCTACAATTCCTTAACAACAAAGAAGATCTCTGACCAGTTCCTCATTCTATTGTTGAGTGCCCTAGTGTCCAATTCTATATCTCTAAAATGACTTCCCTCATTATCTATAGACAAATACAGTTTAGCATCAATATTCCATTGTTGCCTAGTTGCTACAATGGTTCTTTAAGTGCCTTAAGTGTATGATTGGTTTTCCTTTGCTCAAGATAAAATTTGATCTTGTTTTAATGCAATTACATCTCAACAATCAATAATTAGGACTTTATGTCATTCTACTAAGGTTTATTGGAGCTTTAATGGTGAAGGTGGTGGACTTCATAAATATGTTCATGCCTTAGATATTATGGATAGAATTAATTTTTCAAATCCTATCCTTTTAAGCACACCAAATCTTTGTATTTATCATTTAGTGCTTACATGGCACCTACGTGGCTTTCCCAGGCTTATTCCTATGGTATCCCCATGAAAGTTTCTTTTAAAACTAGCCATCGGTTTTCAAATCAAGTCTTTATTTTCACTCCATCAAATCAAGATCTCCAAATAAGTGTGAATCATTGATGAAGATCTTGGAGGTTTTCTTTGATTGAATTTTGGTTATAGGATGAGCATGGTTCTTACACATGTCGAGCCATTAGGGTATAGTGTCTTTGGTTGAAAAATCATCTTTAATTTTGCTCTATTAGATCAAAACCTTCAATTAAGTGTGGTTCGTTAGATACTGTGAGATGCGCATAGTCAAGTCTTGAGGCCTTAGTAAAACTTTAGGTCTAAAAATGCATTCCCAAGATTTATCTATGTTGATAAACACTAATAAACATAGGTTAAAGTCTTTTATGCTAAGTTTTCTCTGTTAATGTGCTAAGGGTCCTTCTAAAAGGTTGATTAAAAATTCCCCCTTTGCTTAGGCATAAAGGTTAGCTGATGTTAAATTTAATATCCTTGCTACCGTCAAAGACGTCCTCATGGATGTCAAATGATGGGAGTGAGATTGTCAATTTTAAGCTTGCATTTTGGTCTTCGAGGGCCTAGGTTTTAATCTTGAGATCATATTATTTTTGCAAACACAACTATTCTTCAATTTGAAATTATAGCCTTAGTCATATGACCATGTTCTAATGCTTATTGATCAAAGAATTGGTTCCATTAGATTGGATATCTAGGGAAGCAAGGGTTGTTGGATCAAGATCTACATGTTCATCAATGATTGGTTCAGCTCAAGGTGGGTCCCTTTAATGAGCGTTGGCTTGCACAATTAGATTAAGACCTCTGATGTGGTGAGAGTCATTGATTGTGATTTGAGAGTTCAGAATTGATTGGTTTTCAATATCAGGGCCTCATTTTTCTTCACACCATCAGATTAAAACCTCTGAGTGAATGTGTATTGTTGGATCTATAAAATTAAATGAACTTTAAGCTAGTCTAATGGGTTATGCATAGGCTTAAATTAAATTATTAGTCCTAATTCAATCGTATAAACAAATATGATGAATCTTAAAGCTAAGTTTTATTATGCTAAGCCTAATGTTAAAAACATTAATGTGGTTCCCTTTGATCTTATGCAAAAGTTTGTATGAGGTTTAACTTGACAGTCTCGTTAATGTCAAAGACATCCTCACAGACATCAAATGATGACAGTGAGAATGTCAAATTAAATCCCATGCGAACTTTTTCACAAAACATAAAGTCGATGTGTGGTTCCTTTGGGGTGATCTCACACCATTAGATTATAACTATGATGTAGTGAGAGTTGTTAGATCTATGATCAAATCAAATCATAGAATGAGGACCTAATAATTATAATGGTTTAGACTAAGGTTTCAATCTCAAGGTGTCATTTATGTTGATAAACATAGAGACATTTAATATTGGAACTTAGGCTAAGCATTAACAAAAGACTTGGCTATGAACAAAAGGAGCCCACAGACTAATAATTAAGCAAGATTAGGAGGCTAACAAAAAGGGAGGAAACAAAAAGGTCCAATTTTGATTTTATATTAAGTTTTGGTTATGTTAAAAACATGATCAAACCTTAATATAAAATTAGACTTAGGGTTTTTCTAAAAAATAAATATGATTTCTTGTTAAGATTTTCCTGCCACTTTTGAAATCAAATTATAGGGTTTTCTGCATGGAAACCCTACCTTCCTATCATTTGAAGACAACCATTAGTAAAATTAGTCCATAAATCATATTCACAATTAAGTATGTAGAGGTTTATGCCTTTCCAAGTAGACATTCTTCAAATTCTAAGAAACAATGACCTTTTAAATGCTAATTCAGGGTATAGATGTTCTAAAACATTCACAAGGGTCCCTACTTTACAAACACAAAAAAAAGGGGTATGTTGGTACTAACAAGACTTTATTCAACACATTTTAGGAATGTTTTTGGGACAATCCAAGGCATGATTCACAAGTATTGGGTTTAATTGGATAGCATTCGTGAAACAAATATCCAAGAGATACACTATTACAAAAAGGGCTCAATTCTTATTTCTACTTACACAATATTAAATATACTACATAGTCCAATTCAATGGGTTTTCCGCTTAAACAGATTAGTTCAAAATTTATAAATAAAGGGGTCTGGTCATAGATATCAAAGAAACAACGAAAGGGCAAGATAAGATTTTAGGCAAGTAGGATAATATCAATAAGAAATGCAAGTAGGATTTTATGTAAGTAGTAATGTATATCCTTGCCCTACTAGGGGAAAGGTCCCAATAGTTGTGCATTTTTCCATTTTCAAACAAGGATTTTGTTAACATGTGTTTTATTGACGAAACATATTGGTGTATGTAAATACTAAGGTGCACCAGAATTTGAACATGTAATATCTAATACTTTTTCAGCATTTATTCTATAAAATTAAAAGTAACCAATCACATATTGATAAGTAAGAGTCAAGTATTGATACTCTGATGCACAATGATTGGTAATCTAAAGGTTAAGTTTTGATTATAGGTTTAAAAAATGCATTTTATGACCTCTCGTGATAAAATCATTTATATTGTAAAATGTATAATGTGTTCGACATTAAAACCTTAGGTATAAGTAGTTAAGATGGCATATTAAATTGGGTAATTTTTTTGAAGATTAATGCGATGTTATGGTACCTTAATTCACTATCCAAAGCTAGGATGCATGGCTAATAAAACCTTTCCCCTATAAGAAACATGAAATTTGTTTGTTTTGTGTTATTTAAAAATTACACATATATGCTATCTAATGCTTACATGTTATATAACATGTAAGTGTTATATAACATGTACATGTTATTTGAATTTGAATTAAAAACTAAGCCTTTAGGCTTGAAAATGGCTTGGATTTCCAAACTAAAGGCTTGTGACTATGCATCTACAACTAAGACCAAGAGTTTTGATAAAAACCAACAAATTTCAACTTCAATCACCAAATACACTATGGATTTCAACATCAAAATTCAAAAAATTATTACAATCATGATAAGCACACTGTCCTCTTTTCAAATATATGATTTTTATAATTTTGGGGCTATTTTAAGGGTTCAAACTATATTTATTTCTAACTACATATTTTTTAAGCCACTACATGATGCACATATACATGCCTATTCATGTTTATGTATTTTTTTATTCAAATGCAAAACAAATTATATGGTAACAAACTAGGCCTAATTCTACACACATTCAAAAAACAAAAATTCATTTTTCATTTTTTTTTGAGGTAGTTAGAAGGCCACACTACTGGGTATCCATTTTTATCAGTTTTCAAGATCTACTTAATTAGTAAATTAATATAAAAATATTCTTTGAAAAAATATAAAAAATTATTCGTAACACACTATAATATCTTGTCTAAATATTCATCAAAGGGTTTTAAATAATATGTAATGATGCTAAAAAAAATGTTGGGCCACATGACCATCTATCTAGTATGTTTTCTTGAAAAAATATGAGGTCCTCTTAACATTTTAGATGTTTGACCTATTTATACTTAACCATTTTTTCAAAAAAAAATATATTTTTTTAGAAACTTGACTCAAAATTTTACAATTCATGTTTTTATACCATATTCAAATTTTTAGTGTAGCCATATAAAATTATCTATAGAAGTTGACATTCCTGAAATTTCAAAAAAATCATGTCCATGGGTAAGCCCTTTTTTGTCCCCCAAATGTGTGCACTCACCCTGGTAAATAGGGAAAGTTTTTGGTTTAAAATTTAGGTTATAATGTTTAGGACTTAGGTTTAGGGTACACAAAGCCAATTTCAAAGATAATTCTTTGTCTAAATGATGTTAATTTGGGCTAAAATGATTGGTTCAGGGTTTGAAGAGTTCATATTTATGGTTTAGAGTTTATGTATTAATAAATTCAAGGATTGGGGCTTGGGGTATAGGTTTTAGGGTATATAAGATACAATCATGATGGTGATTTGGGAAAATTGGAGCTAATCAAGCCCAAAATCACATTTTATAGTCATGAAATTAGGTTGAAGGGGATGAAAATAACCCCAATTTATTTTAGATGCACAGCTAGATTGGTACTCCAAAGGCTATGTTTTGGCCATAAGTTTTAAAAATGCATTTTATGAAATCTTTTGATAAAATCATTTATATCATAAGGCATGTATGTTTGTGACATGTAATGAGAATTAAGGCATAGGGATTACAGTTTATGTTTTAGGTATTAGGGATTAGGGCATAGGGTTTAGGTTTAAGGACCTGTATATAATGTCTAATCACTTTATGCCATGTGAACCTAATTCTTACCATTAAATATGTTAATAGGGACTAAATCAATTGGTAAATAGGGAAAGCTTATGGTTTACAATTTAGGGTAGAGTGTTTAGGGTTTATGGTTTAGGGCTTAGGTTTTAATGTATATATGGTTTAGGGTACATAGTGTCAATCACAAAGATAATTGAGGATAATTTGAATCACTTAGACCCATTTGGGAATATAGAATGTGTTTTTAGGTTGTCATCATATCCTATGTCATCATGTAGATTGAGTGAATTAGTCATGTGATTTAGGCCAAACTAAACCCTATGAACTTAATTCTTAGTCTAAATGATGTTAATTTGGGCTAAAATGATTGGTTCAGGGTTTAAAGAGTTTATATTTATGGTTTAGAGTTTAGTTATTAATAAATTTAAGGATTATGGCTAGGAGTATATGTTCTAGGGTATAGATATAATTGTGATGGTGATTAGGGAAAATTGGAGCTAATGAAGTCGTAAATCAAATTTTACAATCATGTAATTAGGTTAAAGGGGCTTGAAATAACCCCAATTTATTTTAGATGCATAACTAGATTGGTACTCCAAAGGCTAAGTTTTGGCCATAGGTTTTAAAAATGCATTTCATGACATCGTGTGATAAAATCAGTTATATCATAAGGTATGTATGTTTGTGATATGTAGTGGGCATTAGGGCATAGGGCTTAAAATTTATGTTTCAGGTATTAGGGATTCAAGCATATGGTTTAGGTTTAAGGACATGTATATAATTTATAATTTCTTTATTCCATGTGAACCTAATTATTACTACAAAAGATGTTAATAGGGACTAAATCAATTGGTAAATAGGGAAATCTTATGCTTTATAATTTAGGGTAGAGTGTTTAGGGTTTATGGTTTAGGTCTTAGATTTTAATGTATATATGGTTTAGGTTACACAGGGTCAATCACAAAGATAATTGAGGACAATTTGAATCACTTAGACCGATTTGTGACTATGGAATGTGTTGGGTTGTCATTATATCCTATGTCATCATGTAGATTGAGTCAATTAGTCATGTGATTTAGGCCAAACTGAGCCCTATGAACTTAATTCTTAGTCTAAATGATGTTAATTTGGTCTAAAATGATTGGTTCAATGTTTAAAGAGTTTATATTTATGGTTTAGAGTTTAGGGATTAGGAACTTTAACAATTAGGGTATATGTTTTAGGATATGTAAGGTATAATCATGAAGGCATTTGGGTCAAATTTGAGCTTCTTGAACCTATATCTATGAGTAAAGAATGTGATTTTGAGCTCAATTATCACCCACATCATCATAGATTGAGCCAATTAAGTTAATTATAGTTTAATGAGTGATGTAATTTTGACCAAGTTCATCTCAGTGAACCTAATTATTACTATATATAAAATATGTTAATTGGGGCTAAATGTATTAGTTTAGGGTCTACAATTTAAAGGGTTTGGGTTTTAGGGCTTATGGCTTAGGGTTTAAGGTAAATGGTAAAGGTTTTAGGGTTGAAGTTAAATGTTATAGGGTTTAGGGTTTAAGATATTAGATAAAAGGTCCAATCACTAAGGTAATTGAAGAACATTTGATCTATTTATTCACCTATTTATGATAATTACCTTCATGTTTGCATTTATGATAAAAGTAAGGTCAGTTAAGCCATGTACATTTTGCATATAGGTTATACAATTGATTGAACCATAAATTTGGTTTAGGGGCTCAATTTTATCTAGATCATGCCCCTAATTGCACAAATTGACTAATTGGATCTATTCATTATAGAATCAATCTTTTGATTTTGCCCCAAATCATATCTTGCTCTTGAAGGGGTTCAAATTGGCCTCAAATTCCTCTTCGATTAAATGAATCAACTCTTTGGTTAATTATATATGACATGAAATTAGGGTTAATTTCACTCCAAATCACATCATATATAATTTAAAATAGGTTAATATGTCTCATTTTGACCCTAATTACCCCCATAATTTAAATAATCAACATTTACATTCATTAGTTGACGATTTCAAGTTTATTGAGCTCAAAACCACATTCTATACACGTATAAGTTGCATATAAGCAAATAATGTTTCTTTGCTTCAATAAAGCTAATGAAATTGGGGTTGATCAACCCCCAAATCGCATTTTATAGTCATGTAATTAGGTTGAAGGGGCTTGAATTAGCCCTAATTTACTCTAAATGTATAACTAGATTGGTACTCTAAAGGCTAATTTTTGGCCATAGGTTTAAAAAGTGAATTTATGACATCTAGTGATAAAATAAGCTATATTATAAGGCATGTATGTTTGTGACTTGTAGTGAGCATTAGGGCATGTGGATTACAATTTATGTTTTAGGGACTAGGGACTAGGGATTAGGGATTAGGGATTAGGGCATAGGGTTTAGGTTTAAGGACTTGTATATAATGTCTAATCTCTCTATGCCATGTGAACCTAATTCTTACTAAAAAGGATGTTAATTAGGACTAAATAAATTGGTAAAGAGAGAAATTTTATGGTTTATAATTTAGGGTATAGTGTTTATGGTTTATGTTTTAGGGATTAGGTTTTAATGTATATATGGTTTAGGGTACATAAGGTCAATTGCAAAGATAATTGAGGAAAATTTGGATCACTTGGGCCCATTTGTGACTATAGAATGTGTTATTTAGTTTTAATTATACCCTATGTCATCGTGCATCTTGAGTGAATTAGTCAAATGGGATAATCAGTCATGTAATTTAGGCTAAACTATGCCCTATGAACTTAATTCTTAGTTTAAATGATGTTAATTTTGGCTAAAATTGTTCGTTCAAGGTTTAAAGAGTTTATATTTATGGTTTAGATTTTAGGGATTATGGCTTAGGGTATATAAGGTACAATCGTGATGGTGATTGGGGCAAATTTAATCTCCTTAAACCTACATCTGTGAGTAAAGAATGTGATTTTGGGCTCAATTAGCCCCTACATCATCATAGATTGAGCCAATTCAGTCAATTTTGGTAATGAGTGATGTGATTTTGACCAAATTCATCCCTGTGAACCTAATTATTACTATATATAAAGGATGTTAATTGGGGATAAATTTATTGGTTTAGGATCTAAAATTTAAATGATTTGGGGTTTAAGGCTTATAGCTTAGAGTTTAAGGTAAAGGGTATAGGTTTTAGCATTTAAGTTAAATGGTACATGGTTTAGGGTTTAAGATATCAAATATAGGGTCCAATCACTAAGGCAATTGAAGAAAATTTGAGCTCCTTATTCACCTATTTGTGACAATTACCTAAATATGTTTGCATTTTTGATAAAATTAGGGTCAGTTAAGCCATACATGTTATATAATTGATTGAGCCATAAATTTCGTTTAGGGGATCAATTTTTCTGAAATCATGCCCCTAATTGCACAATTTGACTAATTGGATCAATTCATGATAGAATCAAACTTTTAATTTTGCCCCAAATCATATCTTGCTCTTTAAGGGGTTCAAATTAGCCTCATATGCCTCCTAGATTAAATGAATCAACTCTATGATTAATTATATATGACATGACATTAGGTTTATTTTCACTTCAAAACATATTGAATATATAATTTAACATATGTTCATGTGGCTCTTTTTGACCCAATTACCTCCATATTTGTACTAATCAGCATTTGCATTCATTAGCTAATGACTTCAAGTTTATTGAGCTCAAAACCACATTCTATACATGTAAAACTTATATATAAATAAATTATGTTTCTTTCATTCAATCGAGCTAATGAAATTGGAGTTGATCAACCCCTAAATCACATTTTATAGTAATGTAATTAGGTTAAGGGGCTCAAAATAACCTTAATTTACTTCAGATACTTAGTCAGATTGGTACTCCAAAGGCTAAGTTTTGGCCATAGGTTTAAAAAATGCATTTTATGACATCTCATGATAAAATCAGTTATATCATAAGGCATGAATGTTTGTGACATGTATGTTTATGACATCTCTAAAGTTAACAAAAAACAACTTTTTATATGCAAAATAGGGTACTAACACATTGATATACCTTAAAAATAGATCCTTATATAACTTCACTTACTGACTCAACAATCTTATTAAAGACTTAGACAATACTACAAAGTTTATAAAAGTTTTTTACAAGTTCCAAACATCACCAAATATCCACAAAAACTAACGCAATTGTTTTTAACCAAATTCAACCTCTTTTAGGATTGTATACACTCTTGACACAAAATATAATGACCCTTGATTTATTTATTTTTGTTCCAAAACACCATTTGAATCTTGTGAATACTATACATTTCTTTTCAAATACCAACTTTCAAATAACCAATCCTTAAACATTTATAATATCACTGAACTCTCTTTTAGACCTAATACTCTAGGTCCGTTATTACTCAATCAAAAGATCCTTGTACTCTAATTTTTAAAATATAATTTATTTAATCATGTACAAAATTAAATCTAAATAAAATCTACCAAATTATGAGTGATTTGGATTAGTGGATCACCAAAAACCAACTTTTGACTTCTTCACCCTGTCTTGAATGAACTAGGACTATCTACATTTTAAAGAAGATTAGACTCATGCCAAATGAATAGTGAATTGATTCATAGGTTAATACATCTCTAATTATCATTCAATGTTATCAAATCTTTACAAGAACATTGGTCCCAAACAACAATATTAATCAACCAAACTTTGTTCTTAAGACTACTAAGCCTAATGGCTCTTTTAGTAGGTTAAAATGCAAATTCAGGTTTTTGGGTATTGTGAATATATAACACGATCATGTCATTTACATGATTACATTATTAAGTAACATTATCATGTTAATAACATATTTAATAATGCTACAACATTAATGTCATGATCGTGTTATGAACACGATCGTGCTATTTGAATTTGAATTCAAATCCTGTGTACATTAGCTTGGGAATGGCTTGGATTCCTAAGCCTAAGGCTTGGAACTGTCAATATATAGCCGAGTCTGAGACTTATGATTAAAAAACAACAAAATTCAAATGTGATTTCTAAATATGCTACAAATTTTAATGTGAAAATTCAAAAACTTAATACCATCATGACGAGTACCCTTTCCTCTTTCCAAAAATATGTTTTTTATAATTTTTGGAGTAATTTAAGGTTTCAAACTATGTTTATTTATAACGATACCTTTTTTAGGCCACTACATGATGCAAACATGCATGCATATACATGTTCATGTAATTTGTATTTCATTGATCCAAGTGAAAAATAAGTTATATGGTCACAAACTAGGCCTAATTCTACACACATTCAAAAAAAACTATTTTTCATTTTTTTGAGGTAGTTAGGCATATCACACAAGTAAATTTCCATTTTTTATTAGTTTTTAGGATATATTTACTTTAAAAAATCATAAAAAAAATTATTCATTTAAAAAATATAGGTCACAAACTAGAAGATCTTACCACTTACCAATGCATCACAAAATCAAATGGGCAAAATTATTCTTGTTTGCAAAAATAAAATCCATTGTAACTTCCTATGTACTATGAGGTACGTGAAAGCTAAGATGCATATGTTGTTTTTTATGATGGTTTAAGTATTTGGTCAGTACCCTTCACACAACAGATTAGTTGAAAATCGATAAGTAGTTTTCCTAAAGCGACAACTCTTGTGACTTTTATGACCATCAACTGAGGGGATTATATAAAATAACATTTTTTTAACCCTTAATACCCCATTAAATTCACCATTGAGGTGAGAACATAATAATAGTTATTTTTAGTAAGCCACTAAATCTAGGCTTGAAAATTGAAATGTAGAAAGAAATAAACTGTAGATCTAAAACTGTCAAAAAATTGTCGAATATGAAAAAAATGAAAAAAAATATAAATGCAATCTTTAAACCTGCATGCAAAATGAGGTGAAGCTTCTATGGATATAATAACATATTAAATTATTTAGATAGGATCCATAATATTTTTATCTACCATATGAAAAAAAAAACCCACAATACAATCCTAATAAATTTATGAAAGCTGATAAATAAAATAATACATATTCATCCAAGTAATAAATATACCTCTTTTTTATTAAGATCATTGACCTAATTCTTATAGTATAATAGTAACTCGTATCCACAATATATCTCACCCACTATCCCTCTATGTTATTATATAGATAAGCGAAGAGACTAAGGTTAGGGTTAGGGTTTTAGTGATTAGAGAAAAATTTAATAAGACAAATTTAATATTATAAGAAGTTAATTAATTATTTACCTTATTAAAAACCTTTTATAACTATAGGTTGTGTATATACACTAAGGATTCCTTTTTCACTGCCTTTTTCCATGTTCTTCTAGAAGCTTCGAGTAAAGACTTGGGTTTAAATCTCATTCTTTATTTTCATCTACAACAGAGACATATTAAAATCAACTCTTAATAGTAAAGAAAATCCTTGTAGGTCTTTGATTTTTGTGTTTGAGATGGAAAGTGAAAGGGTTAAAACTATACCAATTAGTTATGACACCATTAGACTAGAATCCATCATATGGCATAATCTCCACAAAGGTGCACTCGTAAATTTCATGGAAAAAATCAAACAATTTGACATTATACTCCTTGATGAATTCATAAAATCTTGGAATGTCAAGTAAGTCACTTTTAAAGGCCTCACTTTCATTGTGTGTAAGGATAGCATTGCTAATGCTACACTTTTGTCTATTGTGGGGGGCGGGGGGGGGGGGGGGGGGGGGGTGGGGGGGGGTTGGGTGTGGGGAATTATACAAGGCCAAGGGGATAAAAGAGGAAGCTATCAAAGCCTTTTTTAGAGGTAAAGAGAAGCTAGGTAGGCTTCAGACAAGTTAATCTAGAGACTATTTTCTAAAGCCTTCGGATAAAGTGGCACTCAAAATCATAAAGTATATTATGCTTGAGGTGAGGTTCAAATGTGCCTTGTCTTAGAACTTTATGCTCCTCAATCATTTCAAACACATGATGAAGGATAGTATTCCTTTCTTCCTTATTTTATCCCTTGAAAATTATATTTTAGATACCTAAATTGGTAAATTATATCTTCTCCTGCATCAAATCCTTATCATCCTCCTCTACGAAGAAGCTAAATCCACATTTTTTAATACCATTTGCATTCTAAAAATCACACTTTTGGACTCAGTCCCTTCCAATTCTAGTCACTCTGACCAGGTCAAGTAAGCTTCTAGAAAGGATATCCATATCCCTAATTCTATTGTTATCAAGGTTTATCTAGACAATAAGAAGTCTTCAGATAAGGATCCATAGGTTTGGACTATCAAGCATCCCAATGCTTCTAGCCCTATTGTTATTATTGTCATAGATGCCACTATCCAACCTTGTTATATAAATATATTTTACAAGTTGGCTAAAAAGATTTTCCATGATAATCTAAGCTCTTAGCTACCATAAAATGACAATGATGAAATGGATATTTTTTTCACTCTCATTCCTTCCATCTTCCCATCTCTTAGTTTAATGAAGATACAACCACATTGAAGGAAGACTATATGGAAAGCTTTAGTCCAATGTTGATTCTCTAGATAAAGAGTTATTCTTACAATAGAGTATTCACAATTGGTTCTTACCTAAAAATGGGAGACTTAGAATGAGAATTGATCTTCTTAACCAATAACTAAATAGAGACCAACCCTAATCACAAGTCAGAGTTCCTTTTATTAAATATATTTTGTCCACCACTAGAAATCTCTTCAAAATTAGAGAAGAGGTAAAAAATCTGAAAGAGAAGATATATACTATGGAGGGAAATCAAACTCTCTTAATGATACATTAAAAAATTATTTAAATGAGTAGGGTGATGATGAACAATTATGCAACCAACATTGTCACCCTTCAAGATGGTATGAAGAAGAGAAGAGGAATTCTAATAGGAGGCACCAAAAAAGAACCAAAAGTCAGAGGAAATGCATAGAAACTAAAGCCAATACTATTGATTTAGAAGTGGTTGAATATCATTTGAAATTTTAGAAGTAAGAATGGGAGATTGTTCGATCATTAATTTCTCTTTCTTATCATTTTGTTGTAATTTGTCTATTTTTTTTTATTATCTTGTAATAGCCTTCTCTCTGCAACATTTTTTGTCTAACTTTATCTTGATCATGTATTACTATTCTTTGTTTTTCTTGTTCTATCTATATCTCTCTTTAGTCCAAAAGTTTTAGCCCTTTCAAAAACCCACTTTTACGCAATGTTAAAAATTAATAATAGGTTGTGGATAAGTATGCACCAATTAGTGCTTGCCCATGAATTAAAGAATAATAATACAAGTGCATCTTAAAACCATATAATAGTGTGAGTAACTAAATACACTAATAAATTGGAGAATATTACTTCACCATTGCATTTGAAAATCAAAACCTTATCATAGGAAGACATGGAAGGGTCTAGGTATTCAATCTCTTTTTCTCACTCAAGTTCCTAATAACATTATATGTTTGTTTATGGCTTATAGTATCTAGAAAGCATGAGAATTGATTAAGCGTCACTTAATTTTGGATGGATATGGTTTTAGATTAGGACTGTATCTGATTTTTCACTCCCTTTGGTGGTCTCCTATTATTTCCTACTATGTTATCCTTTTTTTATGGTCCCCTAGGTCAAGAGTCTCATATTTTTTAATAAATGTATAAGATTTATTTCAACCCTTTTTTTATTTGCTCCCTTGAGATATCCTCTATGATAAGCACTATCACACTTATAATGATCTTTCCTCATTTATTAAGGTTCAAAGAGATATCCCAGATGAACACCTTCATAAAATTAGATTTCAAAGATCTTTTGGGTAATGGACATACTAGAAGTTTTCTATAGAGATCCCTTTTCATCAGTACCAACCTTGTCTTGGTTGTTAGTTTATCTCTCCTCACCATATTTATGTGGATATTATGAATGGTCACTGCAAAATCAATTCATATTTAGATACTTGCGACAAAGGCTTGCTAGAATGTGAAAAGCAATTATTTTCCCCAAGAAAGTGCATTTGTTTTGGTATACCTTGCACAAATATTTTTGAGTTGGTATACATTTTGTCCATCTAGGTGTGGCTACCCCATTATGTATGTATTTCCAATACCTAGAGTCTCTCATGCATCTTCCTTGCTTTCACAAGCTACATGCTCATTTAGCCTAGAGGTGGAATCATACCATTTTTTAACCATTTCATCTGACGTTATTTTATTATAAATGGTGCTCTTTATGGATTCACCCATGTTAATTGCATATTACACCAATTAAGGCATATTTTGTTCTAAAATTCTTTTTCATTTATAGAAAGAAATAAACAATACAATATTTAATCATTTATCTTTTGATGTTATTTCTTTATTACTATTAAATTTCAAGTGATCATTAATGCATTGCTACAAATTCAATTTCAATCTAAGTGTTGATAATTGATGCTGGAGTTTTAGTTGAACATCTAGTTCTACCGTCACTAAATATCTTGCATATATTTAGTTTTTTTAGAATTCCCTTAGATTGTGTGTTGTGTGTTGGTATTTTGACCCATGCAATTCCTTAATTTAGAACAGTTTTAGTTAAGCAGTTTAAATGGTTAGTTTTCACCTTGGTTTTCACCACCAAATCCAACGTAGGAATAAAGCATGTAATTTGCATGCTTAATTTATAATTTTTTCTAGTATATTTTTAGCTACTACAATTTATGTAACAACTTGGTTATTCTTTTATATATATGCATTAATAAAGATAGTTTTATAAGCTTGCAAAAATATAATTATGTTCTGCTACTTTTTTTTGAGTTAATTGTTTTTTTTCTTTCTACTACTATTATGATTATCTGAAGGGTTATTTCAGAATCTACATTTGGTATCAGATCTGGTATTTTATTTTGGGTTAAATATTTAGTAGTTAGAATTTTTTCCAAAGATTTATCATGTCAAATTTTAAGTCCTTGCCCATTCCAAAATTTGATGGAAATGAATATGATTATTGGTGTATCAAAATGATGAATTTTTTGATAGGAAAAGATTTGTGGGAGATTTTTGAATCAGGTTATGCAAAGCCAGCTGATTGGAATGCCCTCACAGCAAATGATAAAACAACTAAGAAGGAGGCTAAGAAGAAGAATGCTCAAGACTTATTTCATATTCAAATAGCTCTAGATAAAAGCCTATTTCTATGAATTGTAGGAGAAAAGACAATAGAGGATGCTTTGAAGACTCTAAAAGAAGCTTACCAAGGTAGTGATCAAGTCAAAGTTGTCAAGTTACAGACATTGAAGAGAGAATTCAAGAATTTGAAGATGCAAGAAGATGAAAGTGTGAGTACCTATTGTGTCAAAGTAAAAGATGTGGTCAATAAGATGGCTACACTTGGTGAAATTGTAAACAATGAGGTTGTGATCAAAAAGGTGTTGAGGACTCTCACACCAAGGTGGAACCATGTTGCCAAAATCATAGAAGAAAAGAAAAATTTGTCTACCTTTCAATTTGATCATCTAGTTGGATCTTTGATGTCTCATGAAGAAAGATTAAGAGATTCATTTGGACAAAGTGATGAGAAAGTCTTTTCCTCCAAATTACAAATCACAAAGATTGAAGATGCTAATAGTAGAATCAAAAGTAATTAAGGCCAAGGTAGAGGTCAAAATCAGAATTAGAGGAAATAGAGGCAGAGGTGGTTTTTGAGGAAGAGGTGGTTTCAGAGGAAGAGGTAGAGGCCAATTTGATAAAAGAAATATCCAGTGTTATCATTGTAATAGGTATGGCCACTTTAATTATGAGTGTAAATTAAAATAAGGTAATAATGATAAAAGCATTCATTATGCTCAAGAAGGTGATGAGAATCCTCTAGATAATTTATTTTTATCTTATGACAAAGCTGAAAATATTTCTAAAGATGTTTGGTATTTAGATTCAAGATGTTCTAACCACATGTCAAGGAATGAAAAACATTTTTCTATAATGGACGAAAGTTTTAAATCCAAGATCAAGCTTGGTGATGACAAATCATTGGAGGTTGCTGCAAAAGGAGCTATAGAAGTCCATAAAAAATAAGTTATGAAGAGTGTTAAAGACATTTATTACACTCCAAAGTTAAAGCATAATTTGTTGAGTGTTGGACAATTATGTGAGAAGAATTATAAATTTGTATATGAAAATCAATAATGTATAATTTATGATAAGAATCAAGGAAATAGGATGGTAAGAGCTATGCCTATGACAAAGAATAAGATGTTCCCATTGAAGTTTGGTGAACATAATAGGAACCTTGTCAATATGGCATATGAGGATACAAGTTGGTTGTGGCATCTTAGGTATGGGCATTAAAATTTTCATAGTTTGAAGATTCTAACATCAAAAGCATTAGTTTTTGGTTACCTAAGATTGAAGAGCACAAGAAAGTTTGTGAAGGATGTGCTAAAGGAAAACATGCAAGAAAGAATTTTCCAAAAGTTAATGCATGGAGGGCCATTATCCACTCTAGTTAGTTCATTAAAGCATTTGTGGTCCTATGTAGACAAAGAGTTTGGGTAAGTCATCATATTTCATTAATTTTATTGATGATTACTCACAACAGTGTTGGGTTTATTTTTTGAAAACCAAATGTGAAGCTCTTGAGACATTCAAGAGGTTTAGAGCCCTTGTAAAAATTGATAAAGGGTGAAAAATAAAATGCCTAATGACTAATCATGTAGGAGAATTTTTTTCAAAAGCATTTCAAGGTTATTGTGATATGCATGGCATTGGAGACAACTCACCACTACATACACACCTCAACAAAATGGTGTAGCTTAAAGGAAGAATCATACAATGGTGGAGATGGCACGAATCATGCTAAAAATAAAGGGATTAAGAAATTCTTTTTGGGGAGATGAAGTTGCTACAGTAGTATATATTCTCAATTGGAGTCCCACTAGTGCACTTGATAGGATGACTCTGTATGAAGCCTGGTATGAGAAAAATCCAAATGTTAATTATTTCAAAAAATTTGGTTGCTTATCCTATGTTCATGTTCTTGATCAAAAGAGGCAAAAGTTAGATCCCAAAAGTGAGTTATGTATTTTTGTTGGATATAGTGAGGAAGTAAGGCTTATAGGTTATATAATCCTCTCACTAATAGGCTTATTGTGTCAAGAGATGTGATTTTTGATGAAGGGGGAGTTTATGGTCATAAAAAAGGCCCTATGGAGAAGTCAAAATCTATTTTAAATGAAGTTATTATGGATGATATTGATCATGGGCAGCCCACTAATGTTTCTGTTCCAAGTGCTACAAATCCACCAAGTAACCCCTCATCTAGTTGTTCAATTCCAAGTATAAGTCCAGATTCAAGTCCTAGTTCTATAAGGAAGGTAATAAGATTGAGTGACATTTATCAAAGGAATTCAAATCAAACACATGAAGAAAATCCAAGAGGTGAGACACTGAATTTTGCTTTACTTAACAAGGCTGATTTTGAACCATCATGTTTTGAAGATGCATATACTAATGAGGTTTAGATGAAAGCAATGAAAGAAGAGATGGATTATATTCATAGGAATGACACTTGGGAGCTTACAAAGCTTCCACATGACAAGAATAATATTGGCACCAAATGGGTCTACAAGACTAAGTGTAACAGTGATGGAAGTGTTGAAAGGCATAAGGCAAGATTAGTTGTTAAAGGCTTCACATAGAAGTATGGCATTGATTATGAAGAAACATTTGTGCCAGTAGCAAGACAAGAGACCATTAGAATGATAATTTCATTAGCAACTAAAAATAATTGGAGCATCCATCATATGGATTTGAAAAGTGCCTTCTTGAATGGGTACTTAGAAGAAATATATGTGGAACAACCACAAGGTTTTGAAGTGCAAGGAAAATAAAATCATGTCTACAACTTCAATAAGGCTTTGTATGGCTTCAAACAAGCACCAAGAGCATGGTATGCTAGGATTGATGTATATTTTCAAGAGAATGGCTTTCAAAGAAGTAAGAGTGAACCTACCCTTTACTACAAACAAGAAGGTAATGATATTCTAATTGTAAGTTTGTATGTTGATGACTTGTTGTATATGGGTAGCAGTTCTATGATGAAGGATGAATTCAAAGTTTCTATAATGAATGAATTTGAGATGAAAGATTTAGGCCTCATGAAATATTTTTTAGGAATGGAGGTTTATCAAAGGGAGAATAAAATTTTCATTTATCAAACAAAGTATGCTAAATATATGTTGAAGAAACTTGATATGGTTGATTGTAAACCAATCTCCACTCTAGTTGCTCATGGAGTTGTGTTGTGTAGAGATGATGGTGCTGAAAGAGTTGATGAGACAACCTCTATAAGTATTGTCTGAATCTTAATGTTTTTAACTCACACAAAACCTGATATTGCTTATTCAGTTTCACTTATTTCAAGGTACATGATAGAGCCATCAGAAATACATATGAAGGTAGCCAAGAGAATTTTGAGGTATGTGAAAGGCACTCTAGATTTTGGTATTCATTACTACACTTCTAAAAGTTTTAATCTTGTTGGTTTTAGTGATTCTGATTGGGGAGGTAGTTTGGATGACCGAAATTCAACATTTGGGAATTATTTTTCTTTTGGTTCTGGTTTGATTACTTGGAGCTCAAAGAAGTAAGGTATAGTTTCCCTTTCTTCTACAGAAGCAGAGTATGTTGTAGTCACTTCAGTAGGTACACAAGCATTATGGCTTAGAAAACTTCTTGAAAAAATTGGAGAATTCAAGTTCAGCCCACAATTATGTTTTGTGATAATATTAGTGCTTTTAAATTGACCAAGAATCTAATCCATCATAACAGGATAACACATTTTGATTTAAAGCATCATTTTATCTGAGATTTAGTGTAGATGAAGGTATTAGATCTGAAATACATCAAAACTAAAGAACATTTGGTAGATATCTTCATGAAGGTAGTTACAAAGGATCAATTTTTGACATTTAGAAATTAGTGAGCCCTCTCAGCATCAAGGGGGAGTATGTCGATAACTGATGCTGGAGTTTTAGTTGAACATCCAGTGCTACCACCACTAAATATCTTGCACAAATTTAGTTTTTTTAGAATTCCTTTAGATTGTGTGTTTCATGTTGGTCTTTTGACCCATGCAATTCCTTAATTTAGAATAGTTTTAGTTAAGCAGTTTAGACGGTTAGTTTTCACCTTTGTTTTCACCACCAAATCTAGTGTAGGAATAAAGCATGTAATCTATATGCTTAGTTTATAATTTTTTCTAGTATATTTTTAGCTACTACAATTTATGTAACAAATTGTTTATTCTTTTATATATATGCATTAATAAAGATAGTTTTATAAGCCTTCAAAAAATAGAATTATGTTATGCTCCTTTTTTTTTGAGTTAATTATTTGTTTTCTTCTTTCTACTTGTTGTTCCCAAAATACGTCACTTGTTTTTGGGGACAACATATCAACTATTTTGGTCCTACAGGCCAAAATTTTCCCTTTCCTTTTTCAAAAATGTCCTGAGCATCCAAGTTATTCAATTATTCAAGCATTTTTAGTTAAGGGACTCACAGGTTCAACAGGTTCTACAGGTTCAACTGGTGGGCTTTCACAAAGAAACAAGTTCCAAACACTTAGGCATTTCAAGGCTGGTTCAATGCTAAAGTTCAATCAAAAGACTTATTGGTGGGCTTCAAACAATTGGAATGAACCACTTTGAACCATTGAACCATTGAACCCCACCTTCGCAAGGTTCAAAGGTTCAAAAAGAGTTAAGCACTTCAACGAGTTCGAAGACTTCGGCAAGTTCAAAAGTTCAAAGGCTTCAATGGACTTAGAAGAAAAGAAGACTTCGAAGAGTGAAGATTGAACTGTTGAACCATTGAACCTTGAACCAAAAGAGTTGAAAACTCAAAGGTTCAACAAGTTCAATAAGTTTGACGGACTTAGAAAATCAAAAGATTCGAAGAGTTAAGATTGAACCGTTGAACCATTGAACCTTGAACTTTGAAGATTTCAATGAGTTCAAAGGTTCAACGAGTTTGACAAAAAAATAAAGAATCTAGAGAGTTTAAAACTTCAAAGGATTCAAAGAAAGAGAATGAACCGTTGAACTTTGAACCAAAATGGTTCAAGGTTAAAAGGTTTAAAAGTTCAAAGTACGAATGAAAGCTTTGAGCGAATGAAGGAAGCAAAAGTTTCCAAAAAGGGTTCAAAGAAATGATTCATCTAAAGAAGAAAAAGAGAATGAATACGGCTCTTTACAAAACATTGAACCAAAGAGCTAATTGAACCACTGGAACTATTGAACCATTGAACCGATGCACTCCAAAGGTTCAAAGGTTTAACATTCAAAGTGGTTCAAGAGCCCAGTGACGTCCCCATGGATGTCAAATTTAGGGTAATAAAATATCTATTATTTTTCAAATATGGCGCGGACCTGAAAACAATCTCAGTGACCAGCCAAAGAAGGAGCCAAAAGAGCCAGTTAAAAGTGAGAAGATAGCCTGAGAGCTCAGATCATGAGGAAGAGACAAAATACAACAAGGAAAGAGGGAACGATCTAGAAAGACTAGAAATATCTATGTAGGAGTTATTTCTAGTAGGTGAAACAGTCCACCAAGTGGACATCAGAGAGTGTGAGCACTCAATAGCGTGGCCTATTTTTTTAGATCGAGTAAAGGTGAAGTGGATAGCTGCGTAAATATCAAGAAGAGGACTAGACAACCCATACTTTGGAGGAGACATTTGAGAAGAATTAACATGCCAAAGTTAAGGCTGATGCCCTATTCCAGCATGGCCCCTTCACAAAATTTCAAATGCATTCAAGGCATTGAATGCAGCATGGGCCATTTTGTGAAACAAAGTGCCAAGTCTTTCTTGGCTACTATATATTTTAATC
Organism: Torreya grandis; assembly: GCA_037957365.1. Lineage (NCBI taxonomy): Eukaryota > Viridiplantae > Streptophyta > Pinopsida > Cupressales > Taxaceae > Torreya > Torreya grandis. Next base: position 2,772,930 of record JARHVA010000796.1, read on the forward strand.
TCTCATCTTATGCAAAGGAGATCTCTCTATTATAGAAATAAAACTCTGCCCAAATTGAAAGGCATTCCTGAGACTTTGAGCTCAGACTATTAATTATATTTTGTTATTTGAATGAGAAAGCAAGTGACCTTTCAGACTTTGCACTAAGATAGCTTGTGTTGTTTAGGGGATTATTCTTATGTTCTATTTCCTGAATACCATCTTGTCCATTTAATTAAATAAGTAGAACTAGTGGAAGTAATCTGAAAGGTGTCCTGAAGCCAACTGTGGGAGACTTTATGCTGCTACAATTGTCTTTAGTGTGTGTTTTCTGTTTATGTGTAAAGGATCTTGGGAAAACTTTGTGCCCCCATTATCCTTCGTAATCTTTTACTCTTTGGTAGTTGAGGTGGAGACTTTGTGCTACACTTCATTTTGTTGTGTTACTATGCCCTATTTTAGTTAGGGAAGCAATGAAAGACTTTGTGCTTTCATGGGTTTCTCGTGGTTACTTTTACTACCTAGGAAGGAATCTGGCTATTGACTGAATATTACTTCTGAAAGAAGAGAAGTACCTTCAACAATTACCCAATATTTCTCCTTTATTTGTGAACATTATCTCTAAAAAAAGAGAGATGGATGGTGTTATCCTACCCTGAGTGTATTTTTAGCGCGCACGCGCACACACACACACACACACACACACACACACACACACACACACACACACACACACACACACACACATTATAGTTAGCAAGGAACCTCCCCTTGATGAGAGGAGAGATTTATCCCATTTTGATGTGGTAAACCTACACATTTTGGCTAATCAATCTCCCTATGCTATGGTTGAAACACCTATTCTACCCTCAGTTAGCTGGTGACAAAATATTCATCCAAAATTTTTTTTGGCGACTCCGCTAGGGATCAAATGAGATATTCTAGTTCTTTTCCATCTCCATATCCTTATCCATTTCCATTATATACTTTGATCTATGAAACCAGAGATTTTAGGGATCGAACATTTCATTTCTATTGTCTACTTTGCCAAATCCATGCCAACAATTTTTTAGCGACTCTGTTAGGGATCGTTTTATGCAGTTTGAAGCCTCAAGCTTCAAATTGAAGCAATCCCTATCCTTATCAATTTTTACTTCACAATCTAGTAGCCTCACGCTATACAAGAGGCTAGAGAGCTAAAGGGATTATTGATCTTGTATTCGAGTTGGCACAACAAAGTGATTTTGACCTATTTCCTTCCCCATCTTGCCTTCAACGAACCAAGAGTTTTCCTCCTAAAAAATTTAGGTCTCCATTACTAGGCAAAGCATCCACTTCTATTGTTAGCAGATATTTGTCAATACCTACTCCACCCATATTTGTTATTCCCCCTTTCCATAGCCATATAATGGTAGTTCAAGGCCCTTGGGGTAACTCTTTTGGCCTGCTCAATTTAACTCCACCTCTATATGAGCTACCACACAGTTCAAAGAAGAATTTCCCTAAGTTCTTTGGTGATGGGAGAGTTCATCCTAATGAACATATTGTAGCTTTCAACATAGCCTGCAACGTGATAGGTGTGGAGTATGAGGATGTTGCAGTCAGGCTATTTGTGGAGACATTACAAGGTACTATTACAGACTGGTTCTACCATCTATAGGCTCGATTAGTGATTGATTGGAACACTCTCAAAGCCAAATTTAAAGCCAGGTTTAAGCCTGCAAAAGATGTGCATGTCCTACTAGCTCAGCTCACACAAATGAAGAAGGAGCCTCATGAACCAATGAGATATTTCATAGCCAAGTTCAACAAGCTGAGGAATAGGATTCTTACAATTTCTTAGCCAACAACTGAGAATCTCAAATGTTTCTTCATCAATTCTCAATTGCCAAAAGTAAGTTCTTTACTAAGAGGGGCTGGCCACATAGACCTTGCTGCTACTCAAGATTTGGCCAATGAGGTGGAAGATGATCTTATCTTGGTAGGAAAGATAAGAAGAGATCCTAACAGAGGCAAATATTCTTCATATTTTGAATATTCATCTACAGGCATCACTGATCCTATGGTGCAAAAGCTGGCAAATGAGTTACTAGCTCTTAGAAAGCAAATGGCACAAGGGATGTTTGCTCCTCCTTCATACCAAGATATACTAAGGGCATTCCCCAATCAGTCATACCAAGGCAATGCTACCAAGAATCAAGAGAATCCAAATCTTCTTCCTCCCCCTTAGGGGAAACTTGATATTGAAGCAGCTCCAACCAACTCAGCAGTTGGATACCTTGAAATAGAATCAAATTTTTTTTTCCAATCTGAATTGAACCAGGAAAATGGCACTGATCTCTTTGTGGAAGACCAAGATGAATCATCTGATGACTCCAATGTTGGTTTTTTGAATTACCAGGATGAATCTAGAAGTAAAGGTGAAGCGTTTGATGGATCATACACTGTATTCACTCAGTCCTAGAACCAGTTAGCCCAGCAAGTTGATAAGGAAAAAATAGAGGAGCGAGCTCAACTATTAATTTCAATTGCTAAGCGGGGAACCACTCTGGCTTTTCAATCAAAGGACTCGGTGATCGCTAAAAAGGTAAGTACATCAAGTTTTCCTTCATCTTCTGCTTCAAATTTGCAGGCCAGTACCACCCATCCTAAACACTAGAAGGATGAACTATCTTCCCCTGTTCCTAATTCATTTTAGACATTTGATATACTTGACCATGTTAAGAAGACTAAAATTCAAATGTCTGAATCTGAATTCTTGCAATCCAACCCTGAGTAGTTGGATAGGTTAGTTCAATGTGTGAGGAATAAAGCCATCCCTACAGGACAAAAAATCTTGAAAGCAACTCATGGTCCCCCCATGAACACATCCACCCAGAATAACCTTGTCATTACTCCTCTAGATACCCTTGGGAAGACAAAACCATTTTATGTTTCTCTATTGATAAATGGTCATCGACTAAACAACTACATAATAAACTTAGGCACATTCGACAATGTCATGCCTACCAAGGTGGCAGATTCTCTCAGCCTTACATTGACTAAAACTTTTGGGAGATGTTTCTCCATGGAAAACAAACAAGTGTCACTTCTAGGACATATCAAAGATGCCCAGTTTGCATTCACGGCCTTCCCAAAAAAAAGAATTAAAATGACAGTCTTGGTGGCTGACGTTCCAGCCTCCTATGGCATTCTGCTTGGACAAATTTTTTGTAAGGATGTTGGAGGAGAATTGAGAATGGACCTGTCTAAGGCAAGGATCCCTGTGAAGGGAATTATGTAGAGGCTACTTCCTGAGAAGGAGGCAAAATATATTGTCACCCAAACATCAACCCCTAAAGCTCAAATTCTATTCGAGTCTTCAGGAATGGGTAACTTTTTTATATCTACAGAGGATGTCCCTATTTCATCTGATGAAATTCATGTAGGTGACAATCTAAAAAGTTTAGATAGGACAGTAGGAGAATTGGTAGAGCAAAGTTCAAATGCAAAAGAATCCTCCCTCCCTGACTAGGAGAAATATGAAAAAGATCAGTTTCTGATAATGTCTGGATTCTAAAATTTGATGGCAGTTATTCTTATACCTGTGCTAGAGCTAGGATTGTTCTAATATCTCCTCAAGGAGATATTTTTCCTTCTTCATAAAAATTGCAATTCAGCAACACCAACAACACTGCCGAGTATGAATCTCTGTTACTCGGGTTGAAGACTGCTCAAGACAAAAGTGTCAAACTCCTTCATGCCAAAGAAGATGCTAAACTAATGGTTTGTCAGGTGAGGAACCTATGTTAAACCAAGAACAAAATATTGTGCCATTACCACAATCTGGTATGGGACTGTATTGAAAGTTTTGATGCTTTCAATATATCTATAGTGCCCAGAGAGCTTCATAGTCATGCAGATTCACTTGGCTATCTCTATGACCCTTTTGGTTCTTTACAAAGACTTTGAAGAGTAGAAGTACACTATCGAGTTGGTCTTTCATCCAAGTGTGCCTGACAATGCTAATCATTGGTAGGTATCTGGTGGGGAAAATCAAATCATGTGCTGGGTTGAACTAAAAGAGCAACAAATTATGGAAATAGACCATGCTACTGCACATCAAAATCAAGAAAAGAAACTCTTCTAAAAGAGAACAAGGATCCATTATTTTTAGACTGGAAATCAAGTCTTGTTGTGGGGCAAGAGGAGAGAACAAAAAGGAATGCACAGAAAAGTTGATTCCTAGTGGAGAGGTCCATTCGCCAATCATCGCTTATGGGGAAAAAATGGTTTCTTGATAATATATCAAGACAAAATGCCATTTTCACTACCTCACAGTGGGTAACATCTGAAGAACTTCAATCCTTAAAGTATTAGATAAGTCTGGTTGTATATTTATATATTTATTTAGTCTTTAGTTCTATTTTATGTTTTTCATTTTCATTTTCATTTTTGGGCACCTTTCGTTTTGGGTAGCATGACTCCGTAGCTCAATGGCATACTTGAAGGCACTGGGGATTCTGGATTCTACTCCCTTCGATTGTTTTTATAATCGATGGAAGTTCCCCAATTGGAGCCAACTGTTGTTTCCAAAATCTGTCACTTGTTTTTGGGGACAACAATCAACTATTTTGGTCATGCAGGCCAAAATTCTCTCTTTCCTTTTTCAAAAATGTCCTCAGCATCCAAGTTCTTCAATTATTCAAGCATTTTTAGTTAAGGGACTCGCAGGTTCAACCAATGGGCTTTCACAAAGAAACAAGTTCTAAACACTTATGCATTTCAAGGTTGGCTCAACACTAAAGTTCAATCAAAAGACTTATCAGTGGGCTTCAAACAATTGGAATGAACCACTTTGAACCATTGAACCCCACCTTCGCAAGGTTCAAAGGTTCAACGAGTTCAAAGGTTCAAAAAGAGTTAAGCACTTCAACGAGTTTGAAGACTTCAGCAAGTTCAAAAGTTCAAAGGCTTTGGCGAACTTAAAAGAAAAGAAGAATTCAAAGAGTGAAGATTGAACTATTGAACCTTTGAACCTTGAACCAAAAGAGATCAAAGTTCAAAGGTTCAACAAGTTCAATAAGTTTGACAGACTTAGAAAATCAAAGGATTCAAAGAGTTAAGATTGAACCGTTGAACCATTGAACCTTGAACTTCAAAGAGTTCAATGAGTTCAAAATTTCAATGAGTTCGACAAAAAAGGAAAGAATCCAGAGAGTTCAAAACTTCAAAGGATTCAAAGAAAGAGAATGAAACGTTGAACTTTGAACCAAAATGGTTCAAGGTTCAAAGGTTCAAAGTACAAATGAAAGCTTTGAGCAAATGAAGGAAGTAGAAGTTTCCAAAAAGGGTTGAAAGAAATGGTTCAACCAAAGAAGAAAAAGAGAATGAATGCGGCTCTTTACAAAAAATTGAACCAAAGAGCCGATTGAACCACCCGAACTATTGAACCATTGAACCGATGCACTCCAAAGGTTCAAGGTTCAAAGTGGTTCAAGTGACCAGCGACTAGTGACATCCCCACAGACGTCAAATTTAGGGTAATAAAATTTTTGTTATTTTTCAAATATGGCGTGGACCTGAAAACAAACTCAATGATCGGTCAAAGAAGGAGCCAAAAGAGCTAGCTGAAATCGAGAAGATAGCCTGAGAGCTCAGATCACGAGGAAGAGACAAAATACAAGGATAGAGGGAATGATGTAGAAAGACTATAAATACCAGCACATGAGTTATTTCTAGTAGGTGAAATAGTCCACCAGGTGGACATCAGAGAGCATGAACACTCAATAGCGTGGCCTATTTTTTGAGATCAAGTAAAGGTGAAGTGGACATCTGCATAAATATCAGGAAGAGGACCAGGCATCCCATACTTTGGAGGAGACATTTGAGAATAATTAACATGCCAAAGTTAAGGCCGATGCCCTGTTCCAGCATGGCCCCTTCACAAAATTTTAAATGCATTCAAGGCATTGAATGCAGCATGGGCCATTTTGTGAAACAAAGCGCCAAGTCTTTCTTGGCTGCTATACATTATAATCTCTCATCTTATGCAAAGGAGATCTCTCTATTATAGAAACCAAACTCTGCCCAAATTGAAAGGCATTCTTGAGTCTTTGAGCTCAGACTATTAATCATATTTTGTTATTTGAATGAGAAAGTAAGTGACCTTTCAGGCTTTGAGCTGAGATAGCTTGTGTTGTTTAGGGCGTTGTTCTTATGTTCTATTTCTTGAATACCATCTTGTCCATTTAATTAAATAAGCAGAACTAATGGAAGTAATCTGAAAGGTGTCTTGAAGCCAACTGTGGGAAGACTTTGTGCTACACTTCATTCTGCTATGTTACTACGCCATGTTTCAGTGAGGGAAGCAACGAAAGACTTTGTGTTTTCATGGGTTTCTCATGGTTACTTTTACTACCCAGGAAGGAATTTGGGTGTTGACTAAATATTACTTCTGAAAGAAGAGAAGTACCTTCAGTAATTACCCAAGATTTCTCCTTTGTCTGTGAACATCATCTGTGAAAAAAGAGAGATGGATGGTGTTATCCTACCCTGAGTGTATTTTTAGCATATATATATATATATATATATATATATATATATATATATATATATATATATATATATATATATATATATATATATATATATATGTATATATATGTATGTATGTATATATATGTATATATATGTATATATATGTATATTTATATATATGTATATATATATATGTATATATATGTATATATATATATATATATATATATATATACATATGTATACATGTGTGTGTGTGTGTGTGTGTGTGTGTGTGTGTGTGTGTGTGTGTATGTATATGTATATATATATATATATATATATATATATATATATATATATATATATATATATATATATATAGCAGGGAAACTCCCCTGCCGTATAGGGACCTCCCTTTGACGAGAGGAGAGATTTGTCCCATTTTGATGTGGTAAACCTGCACGTTTTGGCCGATCAATCTCCCTATGCTGTGGTTGAAACACCTATTTTGCCTTCAGTTAGCTGGTGACAAAATATTCACCCAACACTACTATTGTTATGATTATCTGAAGGGTTGTTTCAGAATCTACACTAAGAAGGTCCAGATGGAGGTTGAACAACTTCAAACTCTATTTGATCAATGGGGGAGTGCTCCCTATGTAATCAATCAAATGCCTTGAGATTCTCCTCTTTGACAATCACCTAATTCACATTGTCATGTATATTGAGCTCATGATAGGTAACATTCATGAATTAGGCACCAAACTATTTCACTACATTCATAACATCCTTCATCAACACGTAGCACTCATGGTTATCTAAGGTAAGGTATTTTTTTAAGGAATGATATTTTATTATGTGTCTAACTTTAGGCAAATATTTTTTTTATTGAAAACTATGGAACATATGTATAGTAGGTGGATTATAAGGAAAAACAAAAACTTTACCTCTAATAAATGAATATTTTACAAATTTGAAAACTTTATAGACATTTTATAGGAAAATATAATAATTTTTTTTTATTCTTCTTCAGCGAGTCTAAAAGTTGAGAAATTTTTCAAAAAACATCATGAATTAATGAAAAATATCATTGTGGGAGGTGTACATTTCTAGACACTGGTGAATCAAGGGCACAGCAATAAGGAAAGTTTCTTCGATTGACCTTAGCCATTTCCCCATGCACACAAGAGATGGAGGATGACACTAACAAATACAAAACTAATGACATGAGAATTTATGTCTGATATAGTGGATCCAACCATTTGTAGTCATTGGGGCTAGGGTGACAAACTAGATGATCATATAACTTTTTCAGTATCACTAAAACCCTTGTAGCTTAATTCTTGTGCCTTGGTGTCTTTATGCCCATTGACCTATTTATCATATTTTTTATATATGTTCAAACTTTTTTAATTGAAAATTTGTTAAATTACCCTTTTTAACTTTATTTTAAGTTAAATTATGGTTATGTCTCAATTCATGAGATTGATATGATACATTGGAATGTGATGCTTTCTAAAAAAATTACGATTCATGAGAGATAATCTACATTATTAAAAAAAATACATATTAATTTTTTAAAAAAGAGTGTGGAACATACTATGATTTCCTTATTTTGATTTCGATGGAAAATGAGGCACTTTGGAGAGAGTTCTCTCTTCCACCTGAAACTCTAGGTGTTCTAAGGTTTGCCTTACCAGAGCATGGCTCTAAGGGCACCAATGGCTTGGGGAGGAGGGGGAGATCTGCAGGGTGCCTCTAGTGCATTGCTTGGGGATTTTTTCTTTGCTTTCTAGTGGTGGTGGCCCATGTTTGCATTTTATGGTGTTAATGGCGACGACAACAAAGGATTTTTTGCTCTCTAGTATGTACATCTTTGGGTCGACAGTGTTGGTGTTTTGGGGGGCAGTGGTGGCTCCATTTTGCATTGTTGTTAGTTGCTTTCTAGTCTATAGATGCCTAGGGTTTGCTCTTTGCACCCTTTCCATTCCAATTTGATATAAGGGCTAGTTAGGGTTTTAGGTTTTTTATTGTTGTGTTTGTGTGGTTTTGCCCAGCCAACAAACGGGTTATTAGCACTGAGTTTTTTCTTTTGTTTGGCTCTACCCAGCCAACAAAGGTGTTGTTAGGGTTTGTTGCCTGCACTTGCTCGACTTTAACCTGTGAACAAAAAAATTGTTGATATTGTGCCTTTTTTCGACCACTTTACTCTCTAACTTTTTATTTATTATTTTAATAATAAATACATCATGAAACATTGTAATAGTAAAAAAAGGTATAATACCTTCCTCCTTTTATAATTAAAAATATATAATATCTATATTATTGAAAATAGTTTTTAATTTTAAAGAAAAACGAATCTCGAATACCAATTCTAACATCCGCGAAAGAGTATGTCAAAACTCCAACGTTGTTATATGAACGGCGAATGAGACTTCCGAACTGAATGATTTCAAGATAACAACTAAACCACATAAAACTTTTAACGGTTAAACAAGATTTAAATAAAACGATTCAATCAATATATCTTGTAAGAGAATGAATTACACCTTTCCTCTAGAATTCCACTGTGAGAAAGTGGGGCAGATTCTAGCCATCCAAAAGCGGAAAGTGACTCTCTGACAAGAGTCATTGCGGCCATAAACGGCAAAGCATTATTAAAGTCGGGACATACAAGGGGCAAGGCAGAGTCCAGACGAATGATAATAATGTATCATTCTTGCAGTAGTTATAGGGAAGTAATTTACAATTTTTTTTCTAGTAGTGCGCTTGTCAGACAGAAGAGTTAGTTAAAAGCAAAGTCAAGGAGGATATCGTTGAGGAGTTCTCATTAATGAAAGATATGATTATTCTTCATACCAAAATAATCATGTCAAAACAAGGCAATCTGAGGATATGTGAGCAGCCTTCAAGTTCACGAGACGTTTTCCCCACACAATAAATGAGAAGATATAATTAATTTCTTGCAGAATCATGATCATGGAACAGTGCCTAATTTAAGTTTGTCTTCACCACTAAAATATTATTCTGGCTGTTGAACATTTTATACAACATGAAAAAATCCACAGGCAACGCCCTTGCCATATTATTTCTCTTAATCTGTGTGCAGTGCATGCAGCCCGTTCAAGCAGATGGAAATGAGGTAATCATATGATGTAGTACAAATTCTGTTTAAACATTACACCTTGTAAGCTTACAAATGTATCAACTTCATAACTGCGGATAATTGTGTGGATGTATTTGTATGACATAATTATGTGGATATATTCGTATGCAGGTATATATTGTATACATGGGGAAAAAAAGATTCGAGCAGCCTCATCTCAACACTGAAATGCATTATCAGATTCTAACATCTGTTCTTGGAAGGTGACAACTTTCTCTTTTCAATGGTCATATCATTAAGTTTTAACAGATTATAGTACAAAGAAGCTGATGGGTGCAAATTTACTGCAACTGTATTTATAACTGACAATGTGATTCAACAGCCACGAGGCTGCTGCATTGGCCATGATGTACAGCTACAACCATAGCTTCAGTGGATTTGCCGCCAAACTGAATGCAACTCAGGCCAAGACTCTATCAAGTATTTTTAGAATTTTCAGATTTCAGTTTTCAGGAATTTTTTCACTCGTTTTTGTATATGATTCATCTTAATGATGGGCCAGAAAGAGTGATCTTAGATATTTAGAGATTTTTTTAAAAATGTATATCTAATTAGTGGAATTTTGATAGCCATGGAAGGCGTTGTTTCCATTTTCAAGAGTAAAGTGTTAAAACTCCATACAACACACAGCTGGGACTTCATGGGACTGGGTTTGGATGCTCTGACAACGAAGCCTATCGAGGAAACACACCACGGAGGAGAAGGCACGGTCATTGGCATTATAGACTCAGGTTAGGATTCAACAGAAGCTTTTCATTTTAAGATGAACGCATTGAAGATTAGAATATACAATACAACATCGGATGTATGTTTATTTACATTGAAATTAATAGGAAGATTAGGAGCAGCCATGATTTGCTGATGTCATTTTCTACATGACATGTTTATCTTTGTTGCTTATGATTTATTTTATGTACTTCTTTGTTTTATGCATTTCTTTGAGTGTATTGCTTCTCTATTGTATTCCTTGTTCGAACATTTGAATATTCTCCTTTACTTGCAGTCTCCAATGTATTTTTCATTGACATTATTGATTATTGTATGAACATTTGAATATATTTATAAAATTTCTCCATATTAAAGAGAAGTATCAGGCTCAAAAGGTGTTACCTTTGTAGTCCTACATAACTTTTTAAATTATGAAGTGCATGTTTATTTTAATGTTATATATCTTATTTGAATCTATCTTAAAATAATAATAATAATAATAATAATAATAATAATAATAATAATAATAATTATAATTATTATTATTATTATTATTATTATTAAATTTTCAGAATTTTTTTAATTTATTTTCTTTTACAATTCTATTTATTTGAATTGTATTATAACTTATATTATTATATTATTTTCTCTACATATTAATTTCATACATAAAATATTATGGAGTACTAACTTATTTATATGTGATTCTTATTCGTGTAATAATTACTTATATTATTTTAGTAACACATTCATTGTAATTTAAATATTATGTGAGTATTGACTCATTTATTTTTGTAACAGTGTTTCTTTAGTATTAATATGGGGCAAGAAACTTTAATAGGAAGCAAATTATATATTTTTCCTCAAAAATTAGACATCAGGTTTATCCAAGAATGTATCCTTACAAAATATGAGAAAATTATTACATTATATAAAATTGAATATTATCCATATTTTATTGAAATTTGTACTTACCCATCAACTTAAATTTTATTTGAAAATTTTGACCAACAATATATAAAAAAGATTATGAATTGAAATGCTGATATTTTATATAATTCAATAATTCCATGTAAATGCTACCTCTTAAAATATGCACAAAAAAAAATACTATAACAATATTATAAATTTAAAAAATAAATATATAACTTTAAAAAATAAAACAAATCTAAATTTAATAATTTTAAACTATTAAAAACCAAAACCACATAACCATGAATAACACTAAAATTAAAACATACAAACTAAATTAAAACTAAACACTTTAAAAACAAATTTCTAAATACCAACAACGCATTCTATCAAAACCATGAATTAGTAGAAAACCACTTATCACTTTTAAAAAAACTCATGTGTTAATTTTTTTTTTAATTTTAATTTTTAACCATTGATTTAAAAAGAATAAACCAAAAAAAACTATAAAAATAAAACAAAACTTAAATATTAAAAACTTAAAAACAAATAATTAAAAACCACTATTAGATAATGATAGATAGTTTTAATATAGCTGCATTTTTTTATTAAATTTTTTTTTTAACATCTTATACTATTGCATTTTACCATTAATTTTGGCTGTCATAATATATTATGTTTATTATGTAATTAGTAAAAATATTTTAAATACATATATTTGAAAGATATCGAGATGTATTAATATTGAAGCATCTATTTTAGATTTGTAATATATTTTTGTTTAATAATTAACAATATATTATTTTTTTTGTTTATTAATGATAAGTGGATGCAACCTAGTTGTACTATAATATCAATCTCAAAAAAAAAAATCTAAAAAAAATTCAAATTTTATTATGTAAAATATCACAAATTGTTAATTTCTTTTAAAAAGAAAAACACTAAATTTGAAATTTACCATTATTATTGATATCTCATACTATTACACTCCATAACAACCACCCTTATAAAACATTATATAATACACTTATCGACATAATTAAATTATATAGAATATTCAAATATGAATACAACTATATTGTTCCGTTGGACATAACATGGTAGGCTTATTCTCTAATCATCAGATTGTTCCATTTTTATTAACTACTATTATTATCTAATAGGTCTTCCCAAAGTTTGTAATTTATCTTCTCCGGTACCAAATTTAGAGTATATATTGGTTGGTGATGCGAATCTTTATCTTCAAATCATTTTTTACTAATCTAAATTTACTCATTTTATTTCTAAGCTGCAGAAAATCCAATTCCTTGAAAATTACATAATTTTGTGCAACATTTTGCAGGCATTTGGCCAGAGTCTCAAAGCTTCAAAGATGGCACACTACCTCCACCCCCTTGTGGTTGGAAGGGCATATGCCAGGAAGGAGAGAAATTCACCAAGTTCGACTGCAATAGAAAGCTGGTAGGCGCCCGGTGGTATGTCAAAGGCTACGAAGCAGCCATGGGACCCTTAAACACCACAGAAACACCAGAATACAGATCAGCTAGAGATCACAATGGACATGGCACGCACACAGCCTCTACAGCAGGTGGTAGAGCAGTACAAAACACAAGCTTTTTTGGTTTAGCTAGAGGAATAGCAAGAGGAGGTGCACACCGAGCTGGGATTGCAATGTACAAGGTCTGTTGGGGGCAAGGATTTTGCAGTGAAGCAGATATCCTTGCTGCTTTCCATGATGGCATCAGTGATGGAGTGAATGTGATGTCTTTGTCATTGGGATCATCACCACCCCTATCAGAATATTTTTCTTCTGCTTCAGATGTAGGCTCCTTCCATGCTATGGAGAAAGGCATCACGGTGGTATTTTCTGCAGGAAACGATGGCCCTGACCCTGCTTCTGTTGCAAACACAGCTCCTTGGGCAATGTCGGTAGCAGCCAGCACTATGGACCGCAGCTTTCCCACGAACATTATTCTAGGCAATAACATGTCTATTAAGGTATCACCCCACGCTTTCCACCTACGAAAATTGCTACATTTATAAGCTAGGTTCAATCTCAGCCTTGTATGCCGTTGTGCACACAGAGATCAGGAAGCTAACGCACAAAAATGTATGCAGTTAATCCAGAAAGGTACTAGTACATAAGAAAAATCTTAATTTCTTTATCTTACATTTTTCTTTTTTCCAGGGAGAGGGAATAAACAGCGAACCACCAAACAACACTTTCATACCGCTGGTCGATGGAGCTTCAGTGTCAACGAGCGGGTATGTAAGTCTGTACACAAATCGTTTACTTTTTAGGTTTGCATAATTTACTCATAGAGTTCTGTATGTGCATTGTATGTACAGAAGTTGCTCTAGAGGATCTCTGAGACCAAGATCGATTGCAAGAAAAGTAGTGTTATGCTTTGGCACCCCTGGACGCGACTCCAGCGTTGATGCAGCCATAAGTGTGTACCTGGCAGGAGGGGTTGGTTTAATCTTCTCAGAAGTGCCCACCAAAATCGTGCCCACCGTGTCATTTTTGCCGGTCGTGTATGTAGATTTGGAGCAAGGGACAAAGATCCGTTCATATTACATGGCATCAAAGTAAGTTGAAATCAATGCAGACATGAATGAAAAATAACTCACAAAATTTGACACAATACAAACTGTAATTTTTTTTGGGACAGGTTTCCTGTTGTTCGAATTGGTCGAACTAGAAGCGTTCTGAGACATACTCCTGCGCCTGTTGTAGCCTATTTTTCCTCACGGGGACCTAGCACTCTATCTCCAGACATTTTGAAGGTATGTGAGGGATTGCACATCTAAATGAATGCTAAAATTATATGTTCAGTTTGGTTTATCTGTGATTAAATTTATTTAAAGGTGGTTATCCCACTAATTCAATAACCAGTTTGAAACAACCACAACTGCTGCCAATCAAAAGTTTTTAAAATTCCAACCTGAGTTCGTGTGGAATCTTCCCAGTCACTTGATTGTTCTTAAATTGCAGTCTATGTATACTAACTTAGGGACCACACACCTGACTCTAATGTGGTTGAACTACAAGGTACCCATCCTCTTGTTAAAATAATATATTCTTGTAACTGTAACTGTGGCAAGAAGAGGACAGTTTTTGTGAACTTGTTTGAATAGTTGTAACTGTGTTTGTAATAGAGTTTTAAGTGAATTTAATAAATGCATTTGTGTGTTTTTAGTCCCGCTCTGCCCTCCCCTGTTTTATTTTCCTAGCATGCTCATTTTAATACATTTTCAGCACTAGTTTATAACTTCGGGATTAGTCAAAAGCTTCATTTTTTTAATATTGTGTTCTTTCTTGCTGTCCACTTGGGCCTGCCTGCAATATTTTTCTGCCAACATCTCTGAGTGTATATATACCGAAGCCTGATGATATTGTCTCTTAATGTTCTGTTTAAGGATATAGTTTTTATTATCATGATGAATTTAGAAATTTCACTTTCAGACATTCTACATCATGGAAACCTAACTTTCTGTTTAAGGAAATAGTTTCTGTTATCATGATGAATTTAGAAGCTTCACTTTAGGACACTCTACATCATGGAAACCTACATAATTCCATAGAGACCGTTTAAGCTCTTATTTTTATTTTAAGAAGGATGGTTGTCCATTCAAAAGTTTGAGCACAATTTTTCATTATATAACTTAAAAAGAAACAAAACTCAAAGTGAAAAGTCTTACTTAGTTACAGAGCTATGAATACAGAGTTTATTTACATTCGTTACTAAATTTACATTCCATGCTTTCTAATTGTGCAGCCTGACATTACTGCCCCTGGTGTGAACATTCTGGCAGCCTGGCCTCCCGGGCTTCCGCCTTCAGAGGTTGATGTAGACGAACGTGTTGTGGACTTCAATTTCTTATCAGGAACATCCATGGCATGCCCTCATGTCTCTGGCATTGTTGCTCTTCTCAAATCAATTCATCCCAAATGGAGTCCCGCAGCCATCAAATCTGCCATCCTTACCACTGGTAAATTACCTTACTCATCATAGAATTTTAAAAAATTTACTTTGTTTCTAGACATTTTGACATTGTCTAAATTGAGCACAGTTAAGTGCTCCGGGCCCAACGAAGACCTTAGAAGGATCCCTCCCTTCATTTTACTACAATACCTTACTCAATTTTAAGTGTATACAAATGGTAAACCTTATACAGTAGGCATATTCAGTCGGGTCAGAATTGAAGATACAATTTTTTTACTACATTTTCCTGCTGTGATGCAAACAACCAGTAGATTTAACATTGAAATGCAGAACCTGAAGGCTCTTTACCTATACAAACAGTAAATTTTAAACATTAACTTGTACAATGAATGTAAAATGGACCACTCAAGCTTACCAGAGATGAATAAATGGGTGAATGAAATAAAAAGTGAAGTTTTGACTTTCAAATTATAAAACACTGCATGCTGTTAATTAACTAAATACTGCTATGTGCAGCATACGTCAGAGATACAACTTTTGATATGATAAAGGCCGGAGGATCTGGAAAACCAGCAGACCCATTCGATTTTGGTGCAGGGCATGTAAAGCCTGTACAAGCTAAAAATCCAGGGCTGATATACGATGCAGGGCCAGCAGATTATATAGTGTTTCTCTGCAGTCTTGGCTACACAGAGAAGAACATCAGAGCCATTGTTTCTTCAGCTGAAATAAATATCACCTGCCCTGAAAATGGTTCTTTTGCCAGGGATGTGAATTATCCCTCTATTTCTGTGTCGAATCTGGAATCCACTACTACCATTAAAAGGACTGTAACCAACGTTGGGCCAGAAGACAGTTGTGCTTATAGAGCGCTAGTCTCATGCCCAGATGGTGTGGAAGTAATTGTGAAGCCCAAGATTTTAGTTTTCAGGCCTCATATAAGAAGTGTCACTTTTTCAGTAACGTTAAAACCTGTGAAACACTCTGACGGGGTCTATAATTTCGGAAAACTCATCTGGTCTAATGACAAGCATTATGTGCAAAGCCCGATTGTCGTTCGTGTAAACAATATAAAGGATGAGTATGCCAAGAAAATCCATGGCACCAACGATGGTATCAATGCAATATATAACTGATGTTCTGGCTGCTCTTCAAGCTGCAAAATTGTCTCGCCTAACCACAGTTAGATGCACAGAGTGTGGAGCTTAAAAAGAAATCTTTGTTTTTCTCTTCAGAGCAATTATTCTGCCTTGCGGCACGCACCCGCAAAGGCCTATGATATAAAATATTCATTTTATAAAAAATTTGGATTGATTATTGTTTTAGGCAGTTGTCTTAGACTAAAAATTAACGTTTGGGAGGTACATTCATTTCATCAAATTCGTTTGGGGCATTATCCTTTCCTCACCCTTTATATGGTATCAAGTTAAATTTTAATTTTATTATAATTACACTCTTATGATTCTTGAAACATAATTAAACATGATGTTAATTTCTTTCTATTGCCCTGATTTTATGATAATAATATATTTTATTATCAATGTGTTATCTTAATTACCTCATTCCTTATTGTTTATTATTTTTCATTAATCTGGCAGGTAGTTACGTTCTATTTTTCCTATTAACGGCCAGCTCGGTCATATGTTTGAACATGCCAATTCGTAGTCAAGTAAATGAGATTTAACGCAAAGCAGATGGGAGTTATTCGGACCAAAAAGAGCAAATCAACCATATTATGTTTTAGTTGCAGAGCTTTGCGTTGCCAAAAGAAAAAAAAAAAATCTTGAATAATTTTAATGTCTATAAAAAAGGGTTAATGCAGATTAAATGAGATCTATTCATACCAGAATGACTTGTGGTGATTAGGTTGGTGCAAACCATCCATGCTGATTTTAATTGCAGAGAGTTGTAGGGATATGTATTGCAAGAAAAACCAACATGAATAATTATAATGCAAAGCAAATAAGTTTTATTGAAATATAAGCAGAATGATTTGTAGTTGTGGTGAGCAAATGGATGTTATTCAAAGAAAATCTCCATATTTAGTTTTAGATTGAGAGAGTTGCAGGCATTTGCATTGCAAGAAATCATACATTTTTTTTTCCACATCGAGCACTCATAGTGATGATCCCATTTCAGAGCAGAGAAAAAGAAGTTTAATCCAGAGTGAATGAAGAGTTACATTGCAAGACACCAACCTTCCTAATTTTTCTATAAAGACAACCCATATCATAACCACATCACATATACAAATATAATCATTCCACACATGTAAAATACAAATTTATTTATTTATTTTTATTTTTTTGGGTGGTTGTCGTGAAGCATATCAAAAATGAAAATGAAGAATTCGAGGTAAATGCACAATCCTTCATTGAGAGTTTATACCAGTAGCTGAACACGCTGGCAGAAGACTCATGGAAGGGCCTCTATGCATACTTTTACACATAGATACAACATTGAAAAAGATTTTCGTGTTCATGTTCTTTCTCTAAAGTGAATGTTACCATTGGCGATTGGCATTAGAATATTTTTAATGTTAATAGGTTTAAACCTCGAACATAATGTTTATACTCAAAAAACATATTTGCTTGGGCATATTTAACTAGTACTGTAAACTGATTTATGTATTGACTTGTGAGATAAGTTTTATCAGCATTAACTAACAATTAGTTAACCAAGAACTCGATCTTCTTTTCTATTTTTCATGTAGAGGAGGAGATTCAGAGATTGGCTTTTCGTGCAGAGAAGTGTAGAATTTTAAATATATAAAAGTAAACCATAGTCAAGAAGAAATTAGAAACTCATAGTCAAATATATGCAATATTCATATTACAGAAGAAATAAGAATTGTCAAAATAAAACTTACTGCTTCAAATTATTCAAATCATTCTCCTTCATAATAAAAATCAATTACAATGTATTAATAGAATTGCATGTGAACATGCTTTTCTATTTAATAAATAAAAAATATTCTAAATTTATCTAAATAACAATTTGCATGTAATATCAATTAAAGTTAGCTCTAGCCTTTCAAAGGCTTTATTTTTCTAAAATATATTAATTGAAAGTTAACTAAATATTAAATTAATTGCATGATTCTTGCATGATTGACGCTGATGTAAACTGGGACTCAACAATAATTATCCAACATTCCTCACCTTGATGTTGAGTGAACTAACAATTTGATCTCAGAGTTTCAAAAACTAATCTATTGCAACTCCCTTAGTGAAAATATCTGCCAATTATTATTTAGTGTTGATGTTTTTCAATACTACTACATTCTTCTGCACTAAATCTCAAATAAAATGATGCTTTAAATCAAAATATGTTGTCCTACTATGATGGACTAGATTCTTGGCCAATTTGATGGCACTAATGTTGTCACAAAAAATCATTGTGGGCTAGATTTGTATCTCTCTAATTTATTCAAGAAGTTTTATAAGCCATAATGCTTGTGTACCTGTTGAAGTGACTGCAACATACTCTGCTTCTGTAGAAGAAAGGGAAACTATACTTTGCTTCTTTGAGCTCCAAGTAATCAAACCAAAACAAAAAAAAATTACCAGATGTATACTTTCGATCATCCAAACTATCTCCCCAATCAGAATCATTAAAACCAACAAGATTGAACCTTTTAGAAGTGTAGTGATGAATACCAAAATCTAGAGTGCCTCTCACATACCTCAAAATTCTCTTGGCTGACTTCATATGCATTTTTGATGGCTCTGTCATGTACCTTGAAACAAGTGAAATTGAATAAGCAATAGTAGGTATTGTGTGAGTTATAAACATCAAGCTTCCAAAAATACTCCTATAAGTTATCTCATCAACTATTTTAGCACCATCATCTCTACACAACACAACTCCATGAGCAACTCTAGTGGAGACTTGTTTACAATCAACCATATCAAATTTCTTCAACATATCTTTGGCATACTTTGTTTGAAAAATGAAATTTTCATTCTCACTTTGATAAACCTCCATTCCTAAAAAATATTTCATGAGACCTAAATCTTTCATCTCAAATTCATTCATCATAGCAACTTTGAAATCATCCTTCATCTTAGAACTACTACCCATATACAACAAGTCATCAATATACAAACTTACAATAAGAATATCATTACCTTCTTGTTTGTAGTAAAAGGCAGGTTCACTTTTACTTATTTCAAAGCCATTCTCATGAAACTATCCATCAATCCTAGCATACCAAGCTCGTGGTGCTTGCTTGAGGCCATATAAAGCCTTATTCAACTTGTAGACATAATTTGATTTTCCTTGTACTTCAAAACCTTGTGGTTGCTTCACATACACTTCCTCTTCTAAGTACCCATTCAAGAAAACACTTTTCACATCTATATGATGGATGCTCCAATTATTTTGAGTTGCTAATGAAATCAACATTCTAATGGTCTCTTGTTTTACTATTGGTGCAAATGTCTCTTCATAATCAATGCCATACTTCTTTATGAAGCCTTTAGCAACTAATCATACCTTATGTCTTTCAACACTTCCATCACTATTATACTTAGTCTTGTAGACCCACTTGGTGCCAATCTTCTTCTTGTCATGTGGAAGCTTTGTAAGAACCAAGTGTCATTCATGTGAATAGAATCCATCTCTTCTTGCATTGCTTGCATCCAGACCTCATTAGTACATGCATCTTCAAAACATGATGGTTCAAAATCAACCTTGGTAAGTAAAGCAAAATTTAGTGTCTCACCTCTTGGATTTTCTTCATGTGCTTGATTTTTACTCTTTTGATAGATGTCACTCAATCTTCTTACCTTCCTTATATAACTAAGACTTAAATCTGGACATACACTTAGAATTGAACAACTAAATGAGGGCCCACTTGGTGGATTTGTAGCACTTGGAATAGAAATATTAATGGGCTAATCATGATCAATATCATCAATAATAACATCATTTAAAGTAGATTTTGACTTCTCCATATGGCCTTTTTGATGACCATAAACTCCCCCTTCATCAAAAATCACATCTCTTGACACAATAAACCTATTAGTGAGAGAATTATATAACCTGTAAGCCTTACTTTCCTCACTATATCCAACAAAAATACATGACTCACTTTTGAGATCTAAATTATATCTCTTTTGATCAGGAACATGAACATAGGCTAAACAACTAAAAACTTTGAAATAATTAACATTTGGATTTTTCTCGTACCAGGCTTCATACGGAGTCATCCTATCAAGTGCACTAATGGGACTTTGATTGAGAATATATATTGTTGTAGAAACTACCTTTCCCCAAAAAGAATTTCTTAATCCCTTTGTTTGTGGCATGCTTTGTTCCATATCCACCACTGTACAATTTTTTCTTTTAGCTACACCATTTTGTTGAGGTGTGTAGGAAGTGGTGACTTGTCTTTTGATGCCATGCATATCACAATAACCGTGAAAGGATTTTGAAAAAAATTATCCTCCATGATCAATCCTTAAACATTTGATTTTATACCCTTGTTCATTTTTCACAAGGGATTTAAACCTCTTGAATGTATCAAGGGCTTCACCCTTGGTCTTCAAAAAATAAAACCAACACTTTCATGAGTAATCATCGATAAAAGTGACAAAATATGATGACTTACCCAAACTCTTTGTTTGCATAGGACCACAAATATCTAAGGGAACAAGCTAAAGTGGATGATGGGCCCTCCATGCATTGCTCTTTGTAAATTTCTCCCTTGCATGCTTTCCTTTAGTACAACCTTCACAAATTTCCTTGTGCTCTTCAACCTTAGGCAAACTAGAAACTAATGCATTTGATGTTAGAATCTTCAAACTATGAAAATTTAAATGCCCATACCTGAGATGCCACAACCAACTTGTATCCTCATATGCCATATTGACAAGGTTTTTGTTATGTTCACCAAAATTAAATGGGAACATCCATTCTTTGTCATAGGCAAAACTATAACCACCCTAATGCTTTGATTCTTATCATAAATTATGCATTTCTGATTTTTAAACACCACCTTATAATTTTTCTCACACAATTGACCAACACTCAATAGATTATGCTTGAACTCTGGAGTGTAATAAATTTCTTTAACACTCTTCATACCTTCTTTTGTATGGACTTCCATAGCTCCTTTTGCATCAACCTCCAATGATTTATCATCACCAAGCTGGATCTTGGATTTGAAACTTTCATCCATTGTTGAAAACAACTTCTCATTTGCTGACATATAGTTAGAACATCCATAATATAAATACCAAACATCTTTACTATTATTTTCTATTTTGGCATAGGATAAAAATAAATGATCTGAAGGATTCTCATCACCTTCTTGAGCATAATGAACACTTTTACCTTCTTTTAATTTTCAATCTTTTTCAAAGTGGCCATACATATTACAATGATAACACTGGACATTTCTTTTATCAAATCGGCCCCTACCTCTTCTTATAAAACCACCTCTTCCTCAAGAACCACCTCTGCCTCTATTTCCTCTTAAGTAATTATGATTTTGACCTCTACCTTGGTCTTGATCACTTTTGTTTCCACTATTGACATCTTGATCACTAGTAGAAAAGGCTTTCTCATCATCTCTAAATTAATCTCTCAATCTTTCTTCATGAGGCATCAAAGATCCAAATAGGTGATCAAATTTAAGGGTAGACAAATTCTTTCTTTCTTCTATGATTATGGAAACATGGTTCCACTTTGGTGTGAGAGTCCTCAACACCTTTTTTATCACAACCTCATTGTTCATAATTTCACCAAGTGTAGCCATCTTATTGACCACATCTTTTACTCTAACACAATAGGTACTCATGTCAGGGAAACCCCAGAACAATAAACATGCTCAAATCCCTGCTGAGTCAGGATCTTGCTCTACCAATTAGAACACATGTGATTACTTCTTGTATTAGCAACTAAACACGGAATTATACCAGAATCAATAAGTAACTAGAAGTATGAAACAACACAGGAATTAAGAGACAATACATAATTGTATTATATACATAGAAGAATATACAATAAGGAAGATGCCACTTCTTCCTCCACCTCAAAGGTTCGCCACACCTCAAGACCTTCTTCCCTCTCTCTCTCGGTCCCAACGATCAACTCCAATACATAATTGATGTTCACCTCTCCAACCAGTCAGTAACACGCTGCCAGTTCACCAAGTACACAACCGTACTCCAAGTAGATCTCTTGCTCTCTGCTGCTACCTGCAAATCACTAGACCTTACTCACCATGTAGATATCTCTACACCCCTGAAGAACCCTTGTCCTTGCCTCACCAAGTCCTTATGATTCTTCAACCAGTACTCCAGTGGATCAGCTCCTTGACCTTGCAGACCTTGCAACTCTCCCTGATCATACACACTCAGCACCCCTTGGAACTAGGAGGAGCTACACTAGCTCTCTCTAAAAGCTCTATGGCTTTCTAGCACACTTTTACAATACAATCATGAGTCCATATATAGATCTCATCCAAACAATAATTAGACAATAATACAATAATTAAATCCGCAGCTCTCAGTCTAAGAATAGCTCTAAACATGCAAACACTTGGTTCGTCAACCAACTGCCCGTAGCATACTCGTAGCTCGAACCACAGGTGACCGACGTCGGTCCCTGGCTGCCTAGGGGTGCCGACGCCGGTCGATTTATGACCGACGTCGGTTGCCTTCCTGTCTCCCTCCTGCCGTCGTCAGTTGTCCTGACCGACGCCGGTGTCTGTGACACTTCGCAACACTTCCTGCAACCTCCATAACTTCTCCTATTTGCATCCTGGTGAAGCTTTTAGCTCCACAACCTAAAAATCTCCCACTTAGAGATAAACAGCTGCACCTGTACCTGTATCTATAGCCCATCTAATTTGTTTCCTGGTTTGTATCCCTCTTCAAGATGAATTTTGAAGACCACCCACCACACAACCTGTGATGCTATACCTGTCATTCAAGTAACCTGCCACATCCGAACCTACACATCCATGTAGTAAAGAACTTGACCCTGCATAACAAGAATCCCTGCTGCTAGTCCCACTGAACTGCCCTCCAGTACTCCTTCCCCGAATTGGCTCTATACTTTTTGACAACCCCCACTAAATTGGGAAAACTCAGATCTACAATAGATCTCATGTGATTTCGAACCCTGTTTCAAGCTAAGCTTGAACTGTCTAGCCATTGGTGTGCTTACTGATTCTGCATCCTGCATAATAAACCTCGCCAACACCGTCTTCACATCAGTTCCCACTGGAGATAAAATCTCCATGTCTCTTATGCCAAAGAATTTCGCTGCTCCAAATTCTTCATGACACACCTCTGAACTAACCTTACCTTTTAGCTCAGCAAATCCCTATATGTACAAAACCTGCTAGCAAACCATCCACGTACAATAACTGGATAATGTCGTGACTCATCATCCACCTGGTAAGAATAAAAAACAACACAATATTTACACTGACATTGACTGAAGCCATGCTTAGTCATCCACCTGTCAAAACCTGTACTACTGTCCTGCAGCTTCTTCAAGACCATATGCCTTGGCCTTCTGTCTCATGTATCCATCCACTCTCTTCTTTAAAACAGAAATCCATCTCTCTCAGTGCTTTCTTCCAGCTGACAACTCTACCAACAAATACCTGTTTGGTTCTTCTCCAAGGACTCACTCCTTATCCATGCCAAGCTCCCACTGTATCTGGACTCTACCTGCATTGCTTCTTCACATCCTCCTGGTTCTTGACCATCAGTAAGCAATATAAAGAAGGTGAAAAATGAATATGAGGTTCACTTACCCTTCTGACCTCCACATGAGCGTTTGAGACTTGCTGTCCACCCAATATCCGTTCCAGTGACCGATCTCGGCCATCTCCCAGTCTACTCCCGACCGATGTTGGTTCCCTACACTGACCCTGACTGCCGACGTCGTCTATCAGGCCGACGCCGGTGTCCTTTCAGCCGACGTCGGTTCCCTCATGGCCGACGTCGGTTACTGTGTGATCGACGCCAGTACCTGTGTCCGTCTGTAAGTGACAACTTTTTACCCGTGAGCTCTCCATGGATCAAAGTCCTAATCAAATCAACCTTGCTCTACTCAGAATAAATCAGTTCTCTCACCTGATCTCTGTCCGTCATCTCCTCCATGAACACCAAGGCTTTCCAGTTCTTTAGCTTGTCAAAAACATCTGTCTTCTGCTTCAGAACCTGCATTCTCCTTCTACATATGTGACTAAGCCTATGAAGCCACATCTCTGCATGACTTCCTTCAACCACTGTGTGTCATCCATCTGCAATTTCAGCTTCACTTCCCCTTTGTCAATAATCTGACAAGGCTCTCCAGCTCCTAAACCTGGGGCTGCATGGAAAGAGGCAACATAATCTGTTATCCAAGATTCAACTTTATCCAAGAAACCTCCCAAAGCATCCTGTGCAACAACACCTGCAACATCTGCATCTTCAGTTCCTTCATGATGATCTGCTACCAACCAACAATATCTTTTTCTTTGCTCTTTCTTTCTATTAATCAGACCATTCGTGCTATTCAGTTTCTCCATTCGTAGCTTACTTCCTTCTGCCATTGCTATACTTCCACTCAATCAGAAACCCCTATGAGCAACCTGTAATCAACAAACACTACCAGATTTGAAACCACCTGTTAGTAACCCAACCTGAAGCTCTGATACCACGTGTCAGGGAAACCCCAGAACAATAAACATGCTCAAATCCCTACTGAGTCAGGATCTTGCTCTACCAATTAGAACACATGTGATTACTTCTTGTATTAGCAACTAATCACGGAATTATACCAGAATCAATAAGTAACTAGAAGTATGAAACAACACAGGAATTAAGAGACAATACACAATTGTATTATATACATAGAAGAATATACAATAAGGAAGATGCCACTTCTTCCTCCACCTCAAAGGTTCGCCACACCTCAAGACCTTCTTCTCTCTCTCTCTCAGTCCCAACGATCAACTCCAATACATAATTGATGTTCACCTCTCCAACCAGTCAGTAACACGCTGCCAGTTCACCAAGTACACAACCGTACTCCAAGTAGATCTCCTACTCTCTGCTGCTACCTGCAAATCACTAGACCTTACTCACCATGTAGATATCTCTACACCCCTGAAGAACCCTTGTCCTTGCCTCACGAAGTCCTTATGATTCTTCAACCAGTACTCCAGTGGATCAGCTCCTTGACCTTGCAGACCTTGCAACTCTCCCTGATCATACACACTCAGCACCCCTTGGAACTAGGAGGAGCTACACTAGCTCTCTCTAAAAGCTCTATGGCTTTCTAGCACACTTTTACAATACAATCATGAGTCCATATATAGATCTCATCCAAACAATAATTAGACAATAATACAATAATTAAATCCGCAGCTCTCAGTCTAAGAATAGCTCTAAACATGCAAACACTTGGTTCGTCAACCAACTGCCCGTAGCATACTCGCAGCTCGAACCACAGGTGACCGACGTCGGTCCCTGGCTGCCTGGGGGTGCCGACGCTGGCTGATTTATGACCGACGTCAGTTGCCTTCCTGTCTCCCTCCTGTCGTCGTCGGTTGTCCTGACCGACGCTGGTGTCTGTGACACTTCGCAACACTTCCTGCAACCTCCATAACTTCTCCTGTTTGCATCCTGGTGAAGCTTTTAGCTCCACAACCTAACAACTCACACTTTCAGCTTCATACATCAATAAATTCTTGAATTGCCTCTTAAATGTTTTTAACTTGACAACTTTGTCTTGATCACTACCTTGGTAAGCTTCTTTTAGAGTCTTCCAAGAATCCTCAGCTATCTTTGCTCCTGTAATTCTCAAAAATAGGTTCTTATCTAGAGCTATTTGAATATGAAATAATGCTTGAACATTCTTCTTCTTAGCCTCCTTCTTAGCTATTTTATCATTAGTTGTGAGGGCATTCCAATCAGCTAGCTTTGCATAACCTGATTCAACAATCTCCTACAAATATTTTTCTATCAAAAAAGTCATCATTTTGATGCACCAATAATCATACTCATTTCCATAAAATTATGGAATGGGCAAAGATTTAGAATTTGACATGATAAAATTTTGGCAAAATTCCAACCACTAAATCTTTAACCTAAAATAAAATACTTGCTCTGATACCAAATGTAGAATTTTAAATATATAAAAATAAACCACAACCAGGAAGAAACTAGAAACTCATAGCCAAATATATTCAATATTCATAGCACAAAAGAAATAATAATTGCCAAAATAAAAATAACTACTTCAAATTATTCGAATCATTCTCCATAATAAAAATCAATTAAAATGTATTAATAAAATTGCATGTGAACATGCTTTTCTATTTAATAAATAAAAAATATTCTAAATTTATCTAAATAAAAATTTGCATGTAGTATCAACTAAAGCTAACTGTAGCCTTTCCAAGGCTTTATTTTTCTAAAATATATTAACTAAAAATTAACTAAATATTAAATTAACTACATGATTCTTGCATGATTGAAGTGGATGTAAATTGGGACTCAATAACAATTATCCAACATGAGATTCAAAGATGTGCCACCCATAATAGCTATAAAAGGACTCCCCCTACTCCTTCACCGTCATTAGGTCTCAGGTCTATTCTGCAAAAGGGATTTCTTAATCTACCATCCTTCTCCTCTCTAGGCAAGGGCATCATTGTGGTTATGTTGACTTCATCTAAGCCTATGATTCAATTGGACACCCCTTTCCCTTTGCAACCTATTGTTTTAGTTTAAGCTAGCACTGGCCTATCCCTATGTCCTCCCTCTAACCCATCTCCTTCCTCTTTGGATGTAATGTTGCTTGTTTAGGTGGAGAGGGTCCTCTCTTTGATTAGCATGGCCCCTAAACTTGGCTCACCCCTTAGTTGTCTATAATCCTCTACTACTTATTTTTCTTTGTCTAGGAATGAGTTTAATTTATGATGGCTTTTCTCTAGTTGCATCAACATGGAGAACCCCTTCCATGAGTTCTCAAACTTTTGCATATCCATATTACCATTTGACTCTAATGGATGCCCTTCCATGATGGTTCAAGTGAAAGCAGGGATTAGGGTATCTTCTTCCCCTATCTTTGACTCAAAATCTCTGTCTGGCATGCTGGGTGACATACCTATGTCCTTTGTAGAGGACATTCTAGAGGTGTAAATTTTGGAGTAGTCCCTTCAGGAGATGGATTCAGATGTTCATTATAGGAGTCTTTTTGGTAAATGTGTGGGTTCCCTTATCTCTCTCCTGATCTTGATCTTTGGGTTGCCTCTATATGAAGCTCCATGGATGTTCCTTCCTTCAAGTTATTCAACCATGACTTCCTTAAGGGTATCTTTCATTGTGTTTTTTATTGTAATTTTGTGTGGTCCTCTTATCCATAGTTTTTTGGTTATTTTAGGAATTATCTCTGCCCTTGGTCCTCATTCTTTTTGGATGAGAAGACCTCAATTGTACCCCTTTGGCTGAGGCTTTACAATATTCCACCCATCTTGTGAAACAAAGACCACATTAAGATGTTGGTTAATTGGGTTGGTTCCTTTGTGAGATTGGATAAAAACTCGATGGATAAGAGGTTCATGAGAGCTTGTGCCATTATTGACCTCTCCAAGCCTCTTTATCACTTAGTCAAGCTTTTACTCTTTAGTGGGCTCTTGGGTTCAATACATCAACTTCAAAGGGTTTTCTTTCAGATGCTTCCATTACAACTTCATCAAGAATCATGTCACTTGGTGTACATTCAAGCCTTTCAAAGTGTTGACAACCCACCCCAGGTTGGTGTGGAGGAAAAAAATGGAGCTCCAAACCAATATTTCCTCTAGCAAAACCATGGTGTTTTTACCAATCTTTCAAGTCCCTTCCAACTTCCTCTTGGTGTTCCTCTCTTATGGAGAAACTCTCTTGAGGATGATACTTGATTTGGTGGAAGCCCACATCACTGCTCCACCACTTTTTGAGGATACCTCTCTTGCTCGATCTCCTTTACCAAAATGCAAATCTCCTTGGAATCTATGATGAAGAAGAAAGGTAGATGAACGGAGGCAAAAAGGCTTTGATTAGATGCTTTTGATTCGATCCTCAATAGGTCAAAAAGGACTATGAATGGTTTTCTCTCCCACAGAGGAAGAAGAATCTTGAACATTAGGTAACTCTTTAATCTCTTGAGAGTTGGTACTTTTTCGATGGCCCATGTTGCTCCTTCAACTCTAAACTTAGAGGGTGGCCATTTTTATCTACCTATCTCCCTTGGCATCCTATTGAAGTTTTGTTGATGGCTTGTGATTTTGATACGGGCTGGCTATTGTTTGGCAGAAGGTTGTGATGGTTATTTTTCTATGGCTATGACCTTGTTGAATTTTGTGTGTTCATTGACTTTTGGTATTATTTTTGGTGCCTATTTTTCAACTTTGTAATGGGTTATGAGGCCCTATCAAAACTCTCCTCTTTACCGATGAAATAAAAAGATAATTAATTAAACAATGTGTAAACTAAGCGTATTTTATACTTCAATATCTAAATATTTTAGAATAATGCTTTAATCTCTTAAACCATGATGCATTTATTGTTGATTATTTTTTCTAGGTTATTTATTCACATTACAAAGACAATGTCTTAGATGCTTATTTATTTTGAGATTGAGTCAAATAACATGTGAGAAAAAAAACACATACAAGGGGTCATATATATTAAGAGTAGGAAATTGGGTCAATCTTCAATCCCACTTGTCATATTTTAAGAGCAGCCCATTGTGTCAATCTTCAATCCCATTTGTCATATTTTATTCCATGGAAGACATGCCACATGTATATTAATTTTGTATCACCCCCTTGTGTTATTCCAAAATAAACCACCTTTTTTTTATTTAGATAACTTAATTGTAATTGTGTAAAGTGAATGAACCCATTGCTTAACCAAATGTTTGCCAAAATCTTAAATCCATTTTTAATAACAAATATTACATTTACATCCATAATTAATCCTTTTGGATTAATTAGTCTAATGTCTATTGAGTAAACCTTAGTTTAATAATGATATCTTTAGGTTATGATCCTGGGCCCATGGTTTATCATCCCACAAAAGATTACTCCTCCCAATATTAGGTCCATGGTTATCTCGTTAATTATTAATTTCCTTCACTCAAGCTAATTATTCTAATTACAACCATACATAAATATGTCCTTTCAATCGTTGTAGGCTATTACAACACTTATGACATAATTATCCAAGGTTGGAGAATAACCCAAATATAATCTTGATGATTATTAAATAATGGCAAAGCTACATAAAAAATTTATTATACCCACATGATAAACTATATAATAGGCAAAGAAATCATCAATTTTAAGTGGGCACTCATAGGCCAATGTCGTTGATTGAGTCATGGGCCTTGGATTTTGGGTGATGTTGTGTCCATTTACCTAGGATTCGATGCTACATGGCATCATTTTATGTAATCATGATAGTGATTAAGAATTTGAATATAGGCCTTCACCTTTACTTTAAATGAGTTATGTGATGACACTTTGAGCCTTAAGATTGGTTTTCAAGATTACAAGGAGAAGATGTCAACACATGTCATGCTTTACTTTATGTTATTTCATTGTGAATTAAAGACACATGACTCTGAGTAGTGGGGTCACATACCTTAGACTAGGAGAATATGTGAGGTTGATTCTCATGGCGACACATGATTCCCTCACACACCCAAAAACTACCATACTATAAAGGCTTTGGTTAAAATCCAAAAATCTATGACCAAATGCACATTTGACAAGTGGAAATCTCAAATCACCTCACAACCCCATAGTTCTTAAGCTTTGTACCAACTTACTTCACACTTGAAATAGTGAAAAAATGTGATATCATGCCAAGTGGCACTAAGGATTCAAGTCAAGATTTTTCCTTAGAAAACTTTGATAAAGTTATGTCATGATGCAATGATAAAAATTTGTGAGCTCGAGTTTGTAGAGACCTAAAACTGGCCATAACTAGCTTCTACCCATATTTTAGACTAATTCCTACCAACCATTGCAAAGTAAACCTATGAATCACTAAACATTCCAAATTTGCTTGTGCATCATTCATCAAATCTCATAATCATGTTGAGACATCCCTAATTGGGACACCCTATCGTATGCAATAATAACCTCTCAAAGACTCATCCCTAATCACCTTGTAGCATTACAACTATCAATATGGCCTATGAACCTATTACTTGCACACTTAAACCATATCTTGAAAGAGCTAAAAGGATAATCAAAATCAATTAACAAGTTAAACATGATTAAATGCCTAGTTGAATTATCCATTTGAAATTAATGAATATTTAAACAAGAAAATTCAAAGATTCAAAATATCCTAGCCTTTCATCATTGCCTTTATGATTTGTCACGCTCTTTGAAACTATCTTAAAATATCTAATTTTGAGAGCCATGCCTAGTAATTTCAAATTATAATTACTTGACAATTATTAACTCTACTAGGGTTATATTTGACTCACCTAGGTTAGGTTTGAACCCATTCTAAGCCTTAACTCAAACCTAACTCACCTTGGGTGAGAGTTAAATCCTTAGGTTATCAATACAATTCCACACCTCTTCATTATTTACTCTCATAAGCCAAAGTTATAATGCTAATTTAGAGAGAGATAAGATTTTCATTAATTTTATAATGCCAAAATTTTAAGCCAAAGCAACATCAAGCCACATCAAAGCCATGGTGCCAAGGAGAGAGGAAGCTACACAAGATTCATTGCTAAAGCCTTCTTGATGCACAAGTTGAGCAAGCCACTAAACAAAGCATTTGGAGATCCCAAGGAAGGTAAAGTATTTATTATCTTTTATGTTTTAGTTATGCTTTCATTTATCTTTTGTTACTAATTTGTCCCTAGTATTTAGGCTAGGAGTGTAAGTGTTATTGTGTTTATTTGAGTTTTCATTACTTAAAATTACATTATACTAACCTCCCTTCTTGGATTCTTATGATCACATAATGGTACACCATATGGGACCTCAAGCATCCCATGCAACAAAGAATACTAATATGAAGTTGTTAGTTTTGTTAATGAATGCCTAATAATCTTCAAAATTCAAGTTTAAACTTTGTTTTTCATGTATTCTATTTTTTTAGTAACACAGTTTACATAGAGACCAACATCGATCCTACTAGAACTAACATCAACCCTACCAGAACTAATGTTGATCCTATCAGAACCAACATTGACCCTACTAGAACCAACGTCGATTCACCCAAAACTGACATTAACCCCTATGTGTAGAAAAAAACATGGTATAAATGTGTTTAGCCATTTTTTCTTGAGTTTTTAAGTTTTTATTTTGTTTCTA
The DNA here is from genome assembly GCA_037957365.1 of Torreya grandis. Classification (NCBI taxonomy): domain Eukaryota; kingdom Viridiplantae; phylum Streptophyta; class Pinopsida; order Cupressales; family Taxaceae; genus Torreya; species Torreya grandis. The sequence goes on from JARHVA010000796.1 coordinate 2,804,482, forward strand.
AGATCTTGGATATTGTTGGACTGACCATTTGCTTATAGGATCTGAGTTTATTTATTGGGTTTGATTTCATTTTCTAAAAATATTTTTTGTGAAAGGCTATATTATGTTTTACAAGAAATTAATGTTGATTTTTGATGATTAACATCAATCCTTCTTGACTGACTTACATCAATATATATAGACTGACATCTATCCTTGCATGGATCAACGTTGATCTCTAAGACAAAAAAATAGAGAAACCCGAGACCAAAATATAAAACATTATCTTCTCATTCACATTTGGGTTTATAAGTAGGTAAAAACCCTCTAATAATTTTAGGTTCTAAGGTGAAAAGGCCAAGTTTGAATGTGGTTAAATCTTGCTCACTTTGTATTTAGTGTTTAAAATGAACCTAGTTCATTTTCATGCCTTAGATGTTTTCAAACTTTTTTACAAGTTTTTCAACTAATGCCAAGGAGCAAAACAATTCACAACACATCTTGTTTTGGTGATTAAAGTGAACTCTCACACTAGATAAATGCTCTTAAGAGTTTCATTTTTACTGTTTATTTGTTAAAGTTATGTATTTTAGCAAAATAATTGATGTGTGTATGCTCTCCCCTCATCCCCTTTAGGGAACTTGGGTGACCAAAAGTACTCATGCATTGCCTCAGTCATTTTATTCCAAAAGTGTGAAAATAACGTTGTTAAGGCCCTCCTCAAAAATGTATAGTTTGGGTGACCCAAACGTGAACCTAAAGTATTTTCACTTCTTTCTATTTTTATGCATTTTGGCTTGTGAGCAATATTTTTCACCTCCTCATGGGTTCTCTAGGGAAGCATCGACCTAGGAATTCATCTCCTAGCATTATTTCAGCCTCAATCCATGGTGGTGTATACAAATTGAGGTTGAATTACTAAGATTCTTGTTTGGGTGGTTAAACAAGCTCTTTTAGTAAGATATTGCCTCGAACTGTAGGGGAAACTCGGACATTGCACTACACTAAGCAAGTGATAGATATAGTGGTTGTGAAAAGGAAAATAAATTTTCACAATAAACTAGTTGACATGGATCCAAATGATGTGAGCATATCTTGTGTTATCCACACTTGGGACCATCTATAAATATGAAAAAATTGATAGATTAGAAAAACCCCACCTACCACAGACATATTGTTTATGTAAGGTGAGTATACTGAAGTTACATGTTGTAGTACAAACTCTTAGGAGAAGAGGGGGCCTAAAAACCCCACTTTTCATGTTCTTTTGTTTTTGGATTAACACTTAAAATCCTCCCAAGAGTGAGTATATTGATGAAATTCGATAGTATTATGTAACCTTGTTAGTTTTAGGATTGAGGACATTACACTTAGGTGTTTGTGTCATTTTATCCTTTATTCATGGTTTTGAGTTTAAATTATATATTTTGTTTGTTATGCCACATCAAGCTAAGTTTTGTTTATATGTTACTCCTTTATTTGAGGAGGCATTACGTTGGTGATTTTTATCACATAGCTTTGTCTTAGTCTTTTGACATATATTTTTTGTGTGTCATTTGATTAAATAGGGTAACGTTATACTGCTCAATTCATTTCAAATTTTTGTGCCTTTGAGTCTTGAAACAAACCATTAAACCATATTTTAGAGCATGATAACATTGTTATGTTACTTGAATCTTTTCAAGACTTGTTTGTCTTGTGCCAAATGCCATTTTTCAAAACCAAAGCCATATGTGACTTTTACATCTTTACCTAATGCCATTATGCCATTTAATTTTGTATAGATTGTTTTTTAAAGAAGCCTAGTTTTCTTAAATGTTTGTGCCTTTATTTGGGATAAATAGCCTATCTTGCATGTGCCTTTTATTTATGCCTTATGCCAATTGATCAAGTTAATGTTTGATTTTGAATGCCAATTTTATGCCAAAGTGTTTCATATTTGTTAGATTAAATCTCTCACCTTGTTTTAAATTCTAGATTTTCTACCTTATTTTGCCAAAAGACCTAACACATGCCTGTTTTGGGCCTAGCTTTTGTGGCATGTTTGGCCAAAAGACCTAGAAACTTTTATTTTTTTTATATTAGACTTGTTTGGAACACTTTATACCTAGAGTTTGGCATGCTAATTTTTATTCAACCACTTGACCTTTTGTGTAAGACATTTGATATTAGACATTTGATGTTAGATTATTTTGTACCAAGTTTTAACACAAACTATTTTGGAGATTCAGCTCCACCCCTAGACCAAGTTAGACCAAGTTCAAACCTTTTGTCCTATGGAAAATGTTTTTAAGATTTTATATAACTCTAAGCCTTTTACGAAACATTCATCATTCATGTGGATATGTATTATTACACTTATAATAGAGACATGTAAAATCCAAGTTATGATAGAATGACCACACAAATTGACTTTATTTTATACCCCTATGGTGAAGAAGTGGTATGTGAGATGGATCCTTATCCTCCTTGAAATACTCAATCTGGGGAAAATATCCAAGTACCATGTTCAGTGACACCATCTCTAGGTTGGTTGACTATGATCTTCAGCCTCTCACCACTCATGGTGTTCTCTCTAACACTTATACCATTCACCCTCCTTCAGATTATGTGATTCACCAAGATCAATAGTGTCCAAGGATTACTATTCCATGCCCTCATCCTTTGGCTTGTGTGAACAACCAAACTTCATAATGCCCTATCATTTATATACTAATAACTCATTTTTGGCTTGTGAGAGAAACCAAGCTTTGTAATTCCTTACCATTTCTCTACTAGGACCTCATCCTTTGGATTGTGTAAGTAACCAAGCTTTGTAATGCCCTACTATTTCTATACTAGGACCTCATCCTTTGGCTTGTGAAATTAACCAAGCTTCGTAATACCCTACCATTTCTATATCAAGCCCTCATCCTTTGGCTTGTGTAATAAACCAAGATTTTCAATACCTTACCATTACTATTCCAGGCCCTTCCAAGTATGATAGGTCATTTTCCAAACAAGGTTATGAAATCACAACTTGACAGGTCATAATTACCATCCTAGGCCATAAACTATCCTTTGTTAATCTTATCATCATCCAACCATTAGCCATTATTCATCCATTACCAACCATCCCCCACTTTAGAAAACCCATGCCGATCATTGAGACACAACCAAGCCAATCAATACCTCTCCAACTGAGCCAATCATTTGAAGACCAAGATGTATTCAAAACTAGTATTTTACAACTACTTGTAAACCAAGGCCAAGAGAACCAACCAATCCATGATGTTTTTGTTGAAACACCTATTTGTGACAAGTCAACCTATGGTGAGTCACCTTTTGATATTTTACCCATTGTCAATGAGTCTCATTCTGACAAGCTAGTCTTTGCTGAGTCACTTCTTAGTGATTATAAATGCCTTTAGACAAGTCATTACCTTGACCATTGTCCTATTTTTCAAGAGCCTCCCTTTGACAAGTCAGTCTCTATGGAGTTATCTCTTGACCTATTCCCCCTGTTGAGGAGTCTCACTTTGGCAAACCAATCTTTGTGTAGTCTTTCTTAGCTAAGCCTATTCTCAAAGAGCCCATTATGCCATCACAGGTCATTACTTGTCCAAAACCAAACATTCAAAAAAACATCATTGTAGTAGCATCCACACCAGATGAATAATCAACATTGAAGTTAGGTTTTATTTTGAACCAACATCATATTTAGCATTAGAATAAAAATGAACATCAGTCTCAACATCAGATTCAGATTCCTTTGATTCAAACTCTGCTTCAGAATCAGAATACTTTCATGGCTATTACAATATTGGTTACACATTCCTTGTAGACCAATTTGAATATATTTGTGATCCTTCTATGATTTTTGAGGATGATTACTTTATCTCTGACATAAATTCTCCTAGTATCTTCTATGAGTATTATGTTACCTCTTTCCATTCCATTACCATTACACATATGATTACCACTAACCAACTAAGCCATTATATTGACCTTTCACCTCCCACAAGAGTTTATTGGGACTGATAGAATCACACCTTATTGAACTAGATCGATGGTGGCATACTAGTTGAATAATATTAGGGGGAATAAGACTAACATCATGCAAAAGAAGAATAATCTCCGAGTGAAACCTTCTCGAAGGCACTAACAGGAAATCAAATTCCAAACTCAGAATCTTCTATTGAAACCTTGTTTGAGGTGCTAAAAGATATTCAAATTCAAAATTCAATGTTCCTTAGTGAAACCTTCTTGAAGGCACTATGGGACAACTAAGACAACATCGATGGTGAAAACTCATTGAGGTGCCAATAGCTAAGCACGATATTTATTCTCTTATTAATGAAGACATTACCATAGATGAAATCAATACAACTTCCAATATACAACATAATAAAATGGTATCTACTCTTAGGCCCAAATAATAATAAAATCAAGTGGTCCTATTGAGAGCACATTCAAAAGTCTTCATCCCCATGACATCTAAAATTATGTTGAATCTGGAATCATCAACATTGTGTGTGCCTGAAAAATCTTGATCTTGATTTGTTTCCCAACCATTATACATTCCATTATCATCCATCTTGACATCACCAAACTAGACCTATCATCCATTGTTTATCCATATTTATCATCCTTGGCCGCGCTTTCCTTTGTAGAGGCTATAAAGATATCTTGTCTTGACATTTGAAGGAAACATAATCAATGACCAACAAAAATCACAAATACATTTTTTGAGTCCAAATTTGTAGTTGGTTCTTGATAGAGAAATAATTTAGATGTGGTGTTGGCTATTAATTTACATTATTGATTATTCTATTTGTATCATATATTGATCAAGATGTGCATCTCCACATCATCAAAAAAAAAACATAATCATATACCTTGGCCAAAAACATTTACCTTTCCATTTCCATTTGACATTTACCATACCATTTACTTTTCCTTACCACTTAGGGGGAACCCTATTCCCATTACCACAAATTTCCATTCCATCATCATCTTTATGCCATACCATATGTCATCCTACCATGCCTCTACTATTGACCAAAGCTTGTTTTAGACTATCATACCTTAACCTTTTTTGTCTTGGTTTCTTTGGTTCTTCCCAAACCTTTTGTGAGGGGATTGTGATCTAACTTCAACCATTTTAAAATTTTGTGTTTAAATGATAGTCTATGAAAGTAGTGTGACAGTCGATCTGGCAAGTTATCTTTCATTTACATTTGATTGGTGCCACTGATTATAACCACCTATGGGAAAATAATTATCCTATATTGTATTACTAATTATAACCAAATATTAGTAAAGTAGTATCACTGACCTATGTCATTATTTCCTAATTATAACTACCTATGGGAAAATTAAGAAAAACACCTTTACCATGGATTGCCACATCACCTTACCATTGTTATTCTCATTTGCCTATCTATTTTCCTTAATTTTATATATTATTGTGACCTAGTCAATTCTCCTTGCCTTTTGCATGGGTTGAATTACTATGACTTGAGGTCCTAATGGGACTATGTAGGTCGTGCTTGATTCACACTGAGGTCAGCTCAGTACTCCTTTGCCATACACTCTCATCATTTTGTGAACAAACTAAGCCAATTCTCTTGCCATTTTATGAGTGGTGTATTGTCAATCTCTAATGATTTAAGATACCCCAAAAATTCCAAAAACATTAAAATTTTTCAAAATCCAAAATCATGTGTCTTATTTAAACCTAGTTTGTCATCCTCGATACACTTTACTAGGGTGAATCCATTATTTGTTTGAAATAATTACAATGCCATTCGGGGTGTGACCCTTCCCTTTGCATGTATACTTGCTTAGTTTTAACACCTATTTATCATTCCACTTAGCCATCATGCATAGGTATTTACTTGGTTGATGACAAGATGCTTTCTATTGCTTTTTCTTTCAATCTTTCTATGTGTTTATTTGCTTAGTTGTTTGTTTTTTTGTGTTTGCCTATTTATTCTCTTTCCTTGTTGTGCCTTGACTCAATATTTATGTGTTCATTGGGTGGTTCCTTGTGTATTATTATATATTCCATCCATATTCGTATGTCAACATTTTCATCATGTTTTTTATCATTGGTGTGTTATTTTCAATTATTTATTGGATCATGAGTAAGTCCTTATGCACATTTCAACTAAGTTCTGATGGTGTTCTTTCATGATGCATACCATCATTTGCTATAGCAAAAATCAATTCATGAACTCTTACAATCAATGGAGCGTCAAAAGTTTCTCCTTCGTAGCCTTGGCAAATCCTCCAACCCTCCTTGATCAAATCAATCCCTTAACCATTCTAGTTGTATCAATGCTAATAAGGATGTGCATCTTTGTATTGGTAGGTATGACCAAATCATTCATGTTGATCAATTCTTATTCTTCTATCTATATCTTTCATCACTTTATGCATCCTCATGTGCCTAATTGTTTATGAATTCCATTAGATCATTACATATATGTTTGCACTCACTCATCTTTAATCTATGCAATAAATTATAGCCTTGAGTTATGCTTGCCAACCTACCCTACTGGGACACAATCAAACATCATTATTCAATCCAATTCATCTTAATTATTATAACCACCTATGGTAAAATTATTATTTTGACTCATTTACCCTAACTGGGGTAGATGCCTATGCCATTAGTTATAATCAGTGTTACCACCTTTGTTACTGATTATAACTGCCTTTGGGAAAATTGGTACTTTTTAAACCAATAAATACAAGAATTTTCTTGATTAGATTAATCTCACCCATGATTTGATTTCATTCTTCTTCTTACTTCTTTTTGAGGGATCGTCTATCAATCGTATGTGTCAGCCACTCCCTCGAGGGGTCATCATTATAGGATTCCTAAATATTGTTTGGATATTTTTATTCTATAATTATCTTCTTTTAAACCTATTTCATTATTTAAAAATATGTTACTATGCCTACATCTTGAAACATCTTCCTAAATAGGGGTAAACTATAGACACCTAAAACTATCCACAACTGGCTTCCACCCAGACTTTAGACTGATTCCTACCAACCATTGAAAATTAATCCTAGGAATCATTAAACATCCCAAATATGATTGTGCATCATTCATCAAATCTCAAAATCATATTGAGACATCTCTAATTTGGGTGCCCTATTGTATGTAATAATAATCTCTCACATATTCATCCCTAATCACTTTGCGATATTAAAACTATCAATTTGGACTATGAACCTATTAAGTGGGGCACTTACACACTTAGATCAAATATTGAAAGAGCTACAAGGCTAATCAAAATAAATTAACAAGTTAAACATGATTAAATGCCTAGTTGAATTATCTATTTGAAATTAATGAATATCTAAAAAAGGAAATTCAAATCTTTAAAATATCTTAGCCTTTCATCATTGCCTTTATGAGTTGTCAAGCTCTTTGAAAATATCCTAAAATATCTAATTTTGAGATCCATGCATAGTGATTGCAAATCATAATTAATTGACAACTATTAACTCTACTAGGGTTATATTTGACTCACCTAGGTTAGGTTTGAACCGATTATAAGCCTTAACTCAACCCTAACTCACCTTGGGTGAGAGTTAAATCCTTAGGCTATAAATACAATGCCATGATTTTTCATTATAAGCTCTTATAAGCCAAAGTTATAATTCTAATTTAGATAGAGACAAGATTTTCAATAATTTTATAATACAAAAATATTGATCCAAATAAACATCAATCCACATCAAAGCCATGGTGCCAAGGAGAGAGGAAGATACACAAGCTTCATTGCTAAAGAATTCTTGATGCACAAGCCAAGCAGCCACTTAACAAATAATTTGGAGATCCCAAGAAAGGTAAAGTATTTGTTATCTTTTATGTTTTAGTTGTGCTTTCATTTAGATTTTTTTAATAATCTCTCCCTAGTATATAGGCTAGGATTGTAAGTTTTAGTGTGTTTATTTGATTTTTCATTACTTAAACTAACACTATACTAACCTCCCTTCTTGGATTCTATGATCAGAGGGTTAGCCATAATAAAATCATGACTGAGCAACAAGATACAAAAACTTAATAAATGGTAGGTTGCACATAATTCAATAATAAAATGATCTAAAATAGGTTATGTTAATAAGAGACCATGCCAAAAATCAAAGCTAATTTTGATGCTAATAACTAAGGAAAGAAAAAAATCCAAGGTTAAATCCATACGACTAAACCAAACAACATGTGACTGAGCATGAATAAATGTGAAAACATGTAATTAATTCCTTAATTCCAAATAATAAAATGGTGGCCTAAGACCAAAACTTCAAGGGCAATTTAGTAAAGGAAATTAATAAAACAATTTTCCAAAGAGATCATCTTTTGTCTTTGATTTCCAAATATGGGATAGATGGATGTATAGGGAGTACATCTATTGATGGTAATTCATATATACTACATTCATATTGAATAAATATTACATTTGTTTCTATTTTAATACCTTTCAAAGAAAAATACTTCAACTTATTACATCAAACAAAATCCTTCCTTTTAACAATTATTTAGCCAAATAATCATTTTAATACAAGGATGAAATTCCATTTTCTCCCTCAATATTTACCAAACCTATATATAAATATATTTATTTTATAGAAAAATAAGGGTGTGATAAAACCCAGAAATTACTTTCCTAAACTTCATCTCAGTACTTACAATAATCATATCTCTTTCTTAACCTTCATTACATGACAAAAATGCATAGTATTAAAACATTTTCAAATATTCTATTGATTATGCCAATATTTATTATGAATATACCTTCATATTCCAAATTTTAATGATCCCAAAATATGTGCAGACTTAATGTATTTTAAACAAAAGATACATATTTCATTAGTTGTTTGGCTTCTCATATTTTAAAAGCAATAATCATCTATTAGAACTAATTCTCTTCCTATTCCAAATAAAAGGATTTTAATTTTTTTTATAGGTAATTGTCTTTAACTTAATTTTAAATATTTCTATTATCTATAAAGAGATATAATTGAGCAATATTCCTTGCATTATACTCTCAATTAGTTCATTCGACAACTATTATATGTTACAAAAATGATGAACTATCATACTCTTACTATCAAAATATCATTACATTATACCCAAATAATATTTAGGCATTCTCCCTTTAGATCATATATTCATTCTCTTATATCTAAGGCTATTCTCATATTATCCAAAAAGAGATAGATGTTAATATGCTTAGAGATATAGATATTCATCAAATTTGTCTATAATTAAATGCTGACAACTAAACTATTTATTGATCATCTCAAATATGCAGGTTGTTCAATCAATGAACATGAATCATATGTCTATGACCATAATATCTCCCCACAATATTCAATTTCCAATGGTATATATTATTATTTTTCTAGGTATAGGACCAAGGTCATTCATTTAATCAGTTTATATTGGATAAACATGAATCCTTATTTCCAAGGATGGGAAGTCCATTAAACACAAAAAAATAAGTGTAAGATTTTTTATCACATTCTTACTCTCAAATGCTTCTTGACTTATCCCTAGAAAGTAGAGAAAACATGGTTCATTACTATATTAATTAGTGTGAGATCTTTAACCTAATAGATCAAAATGCACAAATATCCTTAAATATGAAGTATAGTGAATTGCAATGAATGTGTTTATTCTCAAGGAATAAGAATACAAGGATCTTATTCTTGTTCATTTCATCATTCCAAGAAAAATATCATTCATAATATTTATTAAACAAAATAATGATATTACCTAATTAATGCATTCATAACTAGCTCTAGCATTATTCAAATCGATATTTAGATTTCCTATCAATAAATCATATAAAATAAAATAAGGATTTTAAGTTAGAACATGTGCACCTATTTATCAATTCTTGTTTGTTGAACAACAAGATCCATCATGTTCATCTATTGATAATGGTTATGAGATTATTTAGTGCCATGATCCACCCAACCACCCACATGACATTTGTACATAGTCTAATTGGTGTGAAACCAAGAAATCCTTCCCATTTATCTATGCTCTATAGCTATATCATTTTTCATTAAATTAACTTAGTTTGGTTGAGCACCAATGCATTCAAAAATGTTTCCAATGATTTCATTTAATCGAACGTATTTGATTGAGCTTTACCTTGTCCATATAAATGAGTATGTGTTATGTTAAGGTAACTTCATTTTGATAAGAACCAATGCATTATAATAATGTTAGCAAAGGCTTTATTTTATCTAGTCGATCTATTTATCTGGTCTATTTTTTTATCATATAACTATGTATGCATTACATTAGAATGTCTCAATCCAATTGAGATTAAATAATATGGTACCACAGATCAATGTGAGGCTTTCATAATGGATAATTATTCCTCCATTCATTGCCTTACTCTAAAACTTTCTCTCCCTAATCATAATTTTTTTAACCATTTATTCAAACTAATGATCCCTCTACATAGTTGTGTGTCTTATTGAAAGTGTTGCGATCTATATATCACCTTTCTCTTCATCAGAGATGTATCTTACTCATTTACTATTCAAACTACTTTGAGCTAATCATATTAATTATAATATCATGTTATATGATATTATCTAATTTCAAGATTGATTTTATCTACATTTTTCATCTATTCAAATTTCTCTTTTGCACGCTATAGGGTTAGCTATCATATTTTGTAGTAGTCTTCATTCCTTCTACATTTTTTCTACACTTACATCTTCTTGTGGCCACGTTTTATCTTATATGCATTTAATTTTGTTGTTAAGTAGTTGCATTTATTTCCACGGTCCACTTTCATATTCAATGCATATTGACCATTATGATTCCATATAGATCTAAATTGACCTCTATGGTCTTGGTCTCTATTCTATTAATACTAGCTACCACATTCCTTAGGCTACTTGTATCCCACTTGTATGTTAAACAATTTCCAACCAATGTGGCCTGGATCATGGTATTGATTTAATTATTATTTATTTCAATATTTTTTATGGATTTCACTAGGCTGAATATAAATATTATTTCACATTTTATAGTTACATTTCATTTTTATGGATATGAATCATTTAACTTCTATTTTCATTCTATAATTTATACATCCATTTTTTACCTTTCCATTTATATTTTATGATCACAAATCTCTTAGATTTATTGCATCCATTCACCATATTATTTTATTTCCTATCCATGTGAAATAGTCTTATTGTGTTTATGCCACATATGCATAAGGTGATAAGGACTCAAGCATCTAACATGCCATATAAACAAACTGCATAAGGGTGACTCCCATCACCAATCCCCTGTCAACATCTATGCTCATAACAAATTCCCTCTATTAAGGCTCCTATTTGTGTTGGGTTGACTTAGATAACCCTATTATGAATTAAATGTAAACCCAACTAATTCATCTCATTATCAATATATGAATAAGATATCAACCCCTTCAGAAACACCTATTTCCTACACATGCACCAAACTCATCATGGTACCTCTATGGTATAAAGAGATACAAATGAAATCATATTAATTAAATGAATATTCATCATAACAATAATAAATGTCTCTTATTTAATTATCAAATATAATTTCACCAAAGGATATATAAGATAAAGCATGATAACAATCATGAATAGATAACATATCAATGGGTCCAACCCTGATTAATATTTAACCATGTGCCTAAGCCAAGGTGAAGCTAGATGGGTTGTTACATACTTCCTCCCTTTAGGAAACTTCATCTTGAAGTTTTATTGTCATAATAATAATAATAATAAGTATGCTTATAGCTACATCCATCCAATATTTTTATAATCAAATATGGTAGCATTAATATAACCTCTCATTTGTGTGTTGATAATAACAATGAAAGTTATATATATATATATATATATATATATATATATATATATATATATATATATAAACTCTTACATGGATTAGAATTTTCACATAATTACTTATTTCAAAAAATCCATAAAAGTTATCACTAATGAAATACCAACCATAGGAGACCCATTTTAAAAGCACATTCACAAGGTAGTGGCAATGATCAATGGGCACATCGAGTGATACATCGATATAGTATCAATTATATTATTAGGCCATGGTTGGAATGTCTGAAGTGTAAATCAACAAACATAGTTAGAATGTATAAACATGGTATCAAATAAAGATGCAATCATGTTAGTTTTTATGTGGGGTAATACATAATGGCTCATTTGTTTCAACTAATCAATAGCATCTCTTTCTAGCATCCAACTCTGAGACATAACCACTTCTCTCATTAAAACTAGGGATATGATCTTGATAATTACATTAGGACTACAACTTATCCCCCTCTCTTAGCCTTCTAGTGGATATCTCTTACATACAATGCATCTAGGGAAGTTCATCCATCTCATTCACACAAGTAGGAGGTGTTTACACTTATCTAGGTGGGCATACCTAAATTCTGAGAATAATATTTCACTTTACCTTCATGCATTAAAGCAATAATATGAATCATATCAATATAATTTCACACATTATAATAAATTTTTTCTCCTTTATGCATAGAATTCATACATAGGGAAGAACCTAATTTAAACGAACATCCATAATATATGGGAAATCTAAATATCCTATAAATAGTAAATAATTATTATTATCATTTCATATAAAGAAAACATCCATTACATATATTAAAATTTACATATTTATATCAACATAAGGCAATTGTCCATCATTGTAGTAAGTAAATATTATAGAGAAAATATTCACATGGGGTAGTTGCAATCAACCATTATAATATTGTCATTTGGTATTTTTATAGTGATTGGGTCATCCAATCACATTCCACAACTACTCATTTACTCATATTTTGGCATGCATGTTTTCATAAAAATTTAATATCTCAATTATAAAGATAAATAATTCATAGAAGACACACCCATATAATTATCATGCACAATAATTTGATGACACAAATGGCTCATTAGAAATTTATTACATAATTTGAATAACTTTCACCCACTCAAAGCAACATACACATGAATAGTAATGATAAATTATCATCCAAAAGTAAATAACAGAAGTATATACATAAAAACATACACACACAACAATGTAAATAGTAGCATATACATAGTAGCACATCAAAAAAAAATATTAAGGTGGAAACCATGTTCATTCACAATCAATCAATGAATACACATTAATAGCAACAAAAAATATTCTATCAATCACTCCCAATATCATTGGGCAATGAAATCACACATTAATTTTATTATATATGATCTATTAAGAAAAATAATTGTGATCACATATTATTTTTTTTACCTAAACATAAAGTTACTTATTCTTAATTATTTTTAGTTGAATAAGTTTTATTTTAACTATTTTCATATTATTGGAGACGTTACATCAATTTTTTTATAAATAAGAGTAATATAAATTATTATTAGTTATTTCATATTTAAATGTTTAACCCAGTATTCAAGAATCAATGTCCACACTAAGGAGTAAAACTATCAAGTATTGAGAAACATAGAGTATACCAATTAACTAATTACAGTGCCATACACAATGCTAAAATTTATTTACAATAACATCAACAAGAATAGTCACACACATTGTCCCTTCCAATTTAATTTAAAATATCACCAAATTAATCAGATTAGAAAAGAGTATATTATCACATCTAACACTCTTATTCTTTCCACAACAAGAAGGTCAACATCCATTCCCAAATGGGAAAAAGTACCATCAACCACAAATTGTCTCTCATTCATAAATCATATTGGTAAACTAGTAAGTAATAATAAATCAATGTGATGAAGCATATATGGAACTAAATCCTAACCTATAATTCAATCAATTCAATATAGATAAGGATTACAAAACGTAAGGATTACACCAAAAGGTAAATATGATATGCCCCTAACCTATCGCATGTGTTCAGATAGGAATAGCCAACTTATGGCTTACTGATTCCTCTTTGATGCTTTATCACATTTCTCTATGCATTCATTTGGTTAGTAGGTTATCTTATGGAGTAACCATGGCCTAGATAGACTATATATAGGAGGTAGTGGGTAATTGTTTATGATCATATTGTGAATTCTACTCTTATTGAAAATTGTGAAGGTTTCCCCCTTGAAGTGGCTTGTCTATTATCATATATTATGATATATTTCAGTCATATTTGGATCTATTTCTGCTATTCTACTTTATTGTTGAAGTAATTTCATTACAAGTGGTATCAGAGCTGCGATTTGGGCAATCTTGTGGGTGAAACCCTAATTTTTTAAATTTGGATATATCTAAAAAAGGGTTGATAATTTATCTACAATTGTTTAAATATAGGTGATAAATAATTAAATTAATCTTCCATTAAAATTTTATCTCATTTGGATCTATTCTAAAAAATTTATCACAGTTTTAGGTTTTTTCATAAAATTGCTATATAGTGCACAATTCAAAGAATTTTTATGATTTATTTACATTTTTGGAAATATTAGAAAAATTTGGATAGGGTATGTTCTTTGTATGTTTTTATTTGAGGCTGACATAAGTCCAAAATTGCTTGGTCAAAGTTGGGTCAAAAGTGTCAATCAAGGTCGACATCGTAAAGCCCTTTTATGGCAGGTCCACAAACTTAGGGCTGAGGAAAGGGTGATGAAACTCTAGGTAAAACTCATAAAAAGGAATATATGGAGTTAGAAGGGGGATGTACTAGATCCTTTGTACTAGGGTTCTCTAACATAGATCACAAAGTGAGCCAGCTTGACTATAGTGTGCAAGGCATTCAAAGTGAGGTGCAAGACATACAATCTAATATGAAATCCATACAATATAGTTTGGTAGATATCATGATGGATTTTAAAAATAATCAGTCAAATTATCTAGTTATCGATATTTCATAACCCCACTAGGGTAGTTCTTCTAACCAGTCTACTTCAAATCCAACTACATTGCCACAGAAGAACCTGTTACCAAAGGTAGTTATGCACAAATTTAATGGAAAAGATCCACTCAATTGGATCAACCAAATGGAGAATTTTTTTGATCTACATCATATCCTAGGTGGATAAAAGGTTACCATGGCATCCTTGTATCTTGAACCTGATCAATTCATTTGGTATCGATGGTTGTGTGCTCAAATCAAAAAGATGACTCTCAATGTCACCTGGTCATTTTTCATAGAGGAGCTATAATTAAACTATAGAAATAGTGCGATAGAGAATTACTTTAGCCAACTATCAAAATTGTGATAGACTATCTCTGTCAAGGATTATATTCATCATTTTCAAAACCTATCCTTACGTGTGGAGACAATTTTTGAGGAGAACTTGAATGACCTATTTTTGGGTGGACTCAAGGACCACCTTCAACATGAGGTACACATGTTTAATCCACTTAAGATTTTTGATTCTATTATCATGGCACATAGAGCTAAGGAAAAATTCATAGCCAACAAGAAGTAGCCATTCACTCACTTCAAAGATTGTACCATATCGACAACAACATTTCCTCTACCTACGAGATTGACCCCTTAGCAAATTGAAGAGAAGCATGCAAAAGGATTATGTTTCAGTTGTGACAACAAGTGGAGTAAAGGACATAGATGTGTTGAGAATAATTTATTCTACATTAATGGATCCAATGAAGATGAAGAAGAAGATGATACCTCTAATGATGATGAGGAAGAGATATAGGAGGTACCTAAAGATTCCCAACCTACAATATCTTGTCATGCACTTGTAGGTATTAGCACTCCACAAACTCTTAAGGCGGTGGGTTTCCTCAAGAAATAGAAGGTGACAGTGTTGATTGATTTGGGGAGCACACATAACTTCATCAACCATAAGTTGGCCACTTGATTGAACTGTTTCATCTACCCAGCACCAAAATTATAGGTCATGATTGTAGATGGTAACACAATTAATTGTTTAGGTAAATGACATAGTAATAAGATTGCTATGGGTGAGTACAATCTCAATTATCTTATGTTTTCTACTCCCATGGGTAACACAAACATTGTTTTAGGAGTCCAATGGCTCACAACCTTGGGTACCATTGTGATGAACTTCCAGGAACTATTCATGCACTTTCATTTTAATGGTAGGAAAATTGAACTACATGGATTACAGGCAAAATCTCCACAATTGATTAGTTCACATCAGATGACCAAGATGCTAAGAAAGGGGGTAGAGGGAATTATTACATGATTATGTTCCATATAAGTTCAAACCACACAGGCATCTACACATCCTAATCTACATATGATTCTTGATGACCACCCATCTATTTTTGGGGCCATGCCAAAAGGATTACCACCAAAAAGAGAACATGATCATGCCATTCAACTAATTCCAAGGATTCAACCATCAAATATCAGACCATATATATATCCATATGCACAGAAGATTGAAATCAAAAAGATGGTCCATGAGATGCTGGAGGCAAGGATCATCAAGCACAACCAAAGTGTATATTCATCACCAGTGGTCATGGTGTGGAAGAAATATGACACATGGAGGATGTGCCCAAATTATAGGGAACTCCACAAGTACACCATCAAAGATAAGTTTCCTATTCTAGTAATTGATGATTTACTTGATGAGTTGCATGGTGTTAATTATTTCACAAAATTGGATCTTCGCTCAGGGTACCATCAAATTAGAATCAAGGATGAAGATGCTCATAAAATTGCTTTGAGAACACATGAGGGCCATTATGACTTTTTGGTAATGCCTTTTGGTCTTACAAATGCACCATCTACTTTTCAGTGCTTGATGAACACTATTTTTAGGCATTTTTTAAGGAAGTTTTTGTTGGTTTTATTTGACGACATATTGATTTATAGTCAGACATTGGAAGCACATCTGTAACATGTGAAACAGGTGCTGATAGTTTTAGAGAAGCATCAGCTTTATGCAAAGCCATCCAAATGTGATTTTGGAGTATAAGAGGTAGAGTACCTAGGTCACATTGTTTCCCATGAAGGTGTCAAAGTTGATCCCCAGAAGATCAAAGCTATGCTATAATGGCCCATGCCAAAAACTCTCAAAAACCTTTGAGGGTTCCTAGGACTAACAAGTTACTACCAAAGATTTATGAAAGGTTATGTCAGCATAGTAGCTCCACTCACTACATTTATAAATAAGGATGCCTTCCATTGGAATGATGCCGCCACCAAAGCATTTGAGAAACTAAAAGTAGTTATGTGCACCACTCCATTTTTGGCTACTCCAGACTTCTCAAAGACATTCATTATTGAATGTGATGCTTCTGGATCCGATTTGGGAGTGGTACTAATGTAGGAAGGAAGACCCATTACATTTGAGAGTCATCAATTCAAAGGTAAGAATATACAAAAACCTATCTATGAGAAAGAAATGATGGCTTTTCTTCATGTAGTTTAACAATGGAGGCCCTATCTGATGGGTAGACACTTTAAGGTGAAAATGGATCATGATAGTCTCAAATACTTTTTGGAACAAAGATTATCATCTAAGGAACAACAAATGTGGTAAACCAAAATGTTGGGTTATGATTTTGAAATCATCTACAAGAAGGGTAAAGATAATGTAGTAGCATATGCACTATCCAAATGGGATACATCCATAGAAGCATTACTTTGTGCAATGTCCATGTTACAAGCAGATTGGGTGGATGAAGCTAGGTTAGAATGGGAGCAAGACAAAGATACACATGTTCTGATTCAGAATCTCCAACAAGGTACTTTAGCCTCTAAAAATTTTGAATGGAAAGGTAATGTCCTATAGTATAAAGGTAGGTTATACTTTTATAAAAATTTAGAGCTTAAGCATAAGATTCTTGCGGAGTTGCATGCATCTCCAATTGGGGGACACTCAGGGTTCTTAAAAACTTATCACAAAATTAAGAAAGAATTATTTTGGGAAGGACTCAAGGGAGATGTATAAAAGTTTGTGGAAAAATGCTTGATATGCCAATAGAATAAAGGTGAGACAATTAAGACCCCGTGTCTATTACAACCGTTAGCAATTCCTAGTTAAAGGTGGGAAGAGATTTCCATGGATTTCATCACAGGGTTTCCTTGTTCTAAAGGTAAGAATGTTATCTTGGTCATTGTGGATAGGCTTATAAAATATGCCCATTTTTTTCCTCTCTCACACCCATTTTTAGCAAGTACAGTAGTAGCTATTTTTTTGGAAGTAGTTCTAAAATTACATGGAACCCCAAAAATAATTGTAAGTGATCATGATCCTATTTTCACTACTAATTTATAGACTAAACTATTTTCCTACTTGGGTACTCAGCTAGCTCATAGCTCATCTTACCACCCCCAATCTAATGAATAAATAGAAGTGGTTAACAAATGTTTAGAGGGATATCTCCATTGTTTTGTATCAGATAAACAAGAACGTTGGATTAAATGGCTACCACTTGCAGAATGGTGATATAACACATCTTTCCATACCTCTTCTAAAATGTCTCCATTTCTATCACTATATGGTTACCATCCACCTTCCATCACTTCTTCATTAAAGGTACAAACCAAGGTTTGAGATGTGGAGGAGCACATTCAACATCAATAAGGGGTTTTGGCTAGTTTGAGAGAGAATTTGGCCTTGACACAAAATAAGATGAAGCAATAAGCAGATCAACACTGTAGTAAGAAAAATTTTGGGGTGGGTGACTGGGTATTTGTATGTTTTCATCCTTACAAGCAGATGTCCTTGAATCAATAGAAAAAGGACAACAAACTTGCTCTTAAATATTATGGCCCTTATCAGGTTTTGCAAAAAATTGGAAGTGTGGCTTACAAGCTCGAGTTACCTCATTCATCTCGCATACACCCAATATTTCATGTTTCTTGTTCGAAGAAGGTCATTGGATAGAAAGTTTCAGCCCAGATAGAGCTCCTAAAACTAGATGAAGAAGGACGAGTCATTTTAGAACTAGAGAAGATCCTCCAAACATGTACTAAGAGGTTGAGAACCAGAGAGATTAGGGAATATTTGATCAAGTGAAAGAACCTCAGCAGTGAAGATGCAACTTGGGAAGGTGAAGATTTTCTAAAACAACATCTAGAGTTGTTCAACGTTGAGGACAAGATTGGTTTGAAGGGGAAGGGCATGCTACGCCCCTAACCTATTACATGTATTAGGATAGGAATAGCCAACTTATGGCTTACTTATTCCTCTTTGATGCTATATCACATTTCTTTATGCATTCATTCGGTTAATAGGTTGGCCTATGGAGTAACCATGGCCTAGATAGACTATATATAGGAGGTAGTGGGTAATTTTTTATCATCATATTGTGAATTCTTCTCTTATTGAAACTTGTGGAGGTTTCCCCCTTGAATTAACTTGTCTATTATCATATATTCTGATATATTTTAGTCATATTTGGATCTATTTCTACTATTCTACTTTATTGTTGAAGTAATTTCATTACAAAATATGTCTTAGTTCTAGCAGGAGACTTGATCCATTAAAAATGATCACCTTGTGGAAAGAGTTCACCCAAATCTCTCAAATCAAAAAAATAATTTATCCAAGAAGGGAGGGGGTGATCCACTTGAATATTATGTGTATCTTGAAGTTTGTATATGTTATAAGGTAAATATTCTAGATGTAAAATAGGCCCTTAGATATTGATTTAGAATTATGAAATGTAGAAATGCCTTTTCAGATCTGTCAAATATTGAAGTTGAAGAGCCTCAACTTGTTAGGTTTAGAAATCAAAATACGTGCAAAGATTAAGCTTGTCATTTCTAGGACAGGTGGTTTTTTTTTTTGTTTTGGTAGAGGGCTGAAAATTTTATATCAATTATTTGTCTTTATGCACATGGTTTTCTATCGGTTAGCTAATTTTTCTATGGTTTAGTGTGTTGATAGGCCAATTGGTAATTGGTATTAAGTATATTATCTTCTTTTTATGTATTATTGTTATACATGGTTTGATATTTGGGTATCGTTGATATCTTGTCTTGTCTTAATGTAAAATAGAGCATGATTTGATTGGGTAAAAATTGGGGTTTGTTCTTGAAATTTAATGGGTTTGTTATCTTTTTTTAATTGTTCTTGGTATATTACTGGTAGAGGTGTCTCATTAGAACTTTTATTGATATATTTTTATTATTATTTTTATAATTTTTTGGGGTCATTTAAAAACCCTTAATTTTTCCCAATAAAAAAAAGTTAACAAGGATAAAAATGCAATCACATGAAATCAAAACAAAAATGATTCATAGATGGAACTAGAGCTAGAAGTGTTGTAAATGCATGTAAAACATGCATAATAATGAATATGATTAATTATAGTGGAGAAATTTAATCCCAAAGGAGATAATATTCACCAAAAACCCTAGTTTGATACTTAACCACCTCTCCCATGCCTTGGAAGAGGCCTTTATGTTACGTAGCTAATAATTACAGTGAACCCAAAAGAATTACCAGACATATATTTATATTTTTATTATTATTCAACCCACCCAAATAAGTAAAAGGATGGAAAATAAATAATTATAATAATAATCACATAAATTTAAATAGAACAGTCTATCTAGGGTACTTAAAGATGAAAAAATCCACAATGGAGATTGTCATTAAATTAAAATCAAATCAAAATATTAGAGATAAAATATCATCCTCCAACAAGGTAATAATATAAAGTGCAATCATAAATAAATTCATAATAAACAATCTTGGATATGTATGCAATCAAAATAGGAAACAATGGAAAGACCAACAAAATCATTTTGGGCATCATCCCCCTACACAACAATAGGTTGTCAAGTTCCTTTCCCAGTCTACTCTTTTTTCAAAATGACTTATGTTTCTTCAATAAGGATTACAAAATTTTTCCTTTTTCGGGAAGTTGTAATGATAATTTTTAGTCTATCTTCAAAACATGATATTATATCATGCATTTACAAGGATTTCAACACAAAATTTAATTATTTTCTCATTCCAACTTGGGACTATACACTCTCAAACATGGCTGTAAAAATTGGTCCCTTACAATCCAGTTATATATATTTTTTATGATTTCCAAAGCGTATGGTTTTGATTATGACTAGTTTTTGAATTCATCGAATGTAAAAATTACCATACACTAATCAAGGGTCTATTTATTCACTTATAAAAGTAGTTATTTGCTTCATCAAGTGTCAAATCTATGATTATTAATTAAAAATATACATACAAATTTGAGATATATTATGTTCTCATATTTCAAACTCTTTAGTGTGTCCACCACGTAGTGGTCGAATCCATATGTTACTCTTTTAATGTTCACAATTATATTCTACATGCACAAATTTTATCCAAAAACTTTCCCCAATTGTTAACTGAATTTAAATCAAGTCTGATACCAATATGTATTACCCCCATTTTTATGAAATATATATTTTTTGTAGACAACTTAATTTATTTCATGTAAAGTGAATGAACCCATTGTTTAACCATATTTTCACCAAAATTTTACTTTTAAATAACAAATATTGTTTTTGAATCCATAGTTAATCCTTTTGGATTAATTATGAATGTCTACTAAATCAAACTTGATTTGACAATGCTAACACCAAGTTATGATCCTAGGCCTGTGAGTTATCAACCCACAAAAGACTACTTCTCCGAAAACTAGGGAACTGATTATCTCATTAAATATTCATTTCTTTACTTCAATCTAATGCTTCTTTTTTGGTCATACATAAACATATTCTTGAAATCATTATAACATATTATGACACTTATCACATACCTATCAAAGGTTAGAGAATTACACAATATAATCATGGTGATTATTAAACAATGATAGAGTTGCCTGAAAATTTTACTATACCTATGTGTTGGATGGTATGATGGATAGTATGGACATTAATTTTAAGTAGGTGATAATATGACAACATAGATGATTGAATCATGGGCCTTGGTATTTAAGTGTCATTGTCTATGTTTACCTAGGTTCTGATAATATGTGGCATCATTTCATGCAATCATGATAGTGATTAAGTTTTCAAATAAATGCCTTGCCATTTACTTATGAATGAATGGTGTGATGACACTTGGTGCCTTAATATTTATTTTCAAGATTTTAGGGAGAAGACATCAAAACATGTCATGATTTAATTTATGTTTTGGCATTATGAATTAAATACATGTGCCCCTGAGTGGTGGGGTCATATCACTTAAACTAGGGTAATATATGAGGTTAACCCATGATTCCCTCTTAGGCTTGAAGGCTTACTTACTACAAAGGCTTTGATTAAAATCCAATAATTTGTAAAATTCACATTTTATAAGTGTCAAGCTTAGATTACATCAAAAATGTGTATTTGTCAAGCTCTATGTCAATTTAATTTGTGCTCACGAGAGTGTGAGAATGTGAGATGCTACCAAGTGGCACTAAGGACTTAAGTAAGGATTTTACCTTAAAAAAATATGAAGGTTATGTCATGATGTAATGATTATGTGTGGCAAGCTTAGGATAAGAATTTAAAACTCATGACTAAGTAACAAGATGCAAAAACTCAATAACTGGTAAGTTGCCCACAAGTGATCAATCAAAAAAACTAAATTTAGCTAAGTTAAAAAGTGACCAAGCTTGAAAATAAATGTAATTTCAATGCCAATGGATAAGGAAATAAAAAATTCAAACATCAAATCCATGTGATTAAGTGAAAACCACATGTAACCAAGCGTGAATAAGTGTGACAACAGGAGATTAAGTCCTTAATTCCAAGTAATAAAAGGATGACCTAAGGAAAAAAATTCAATGTCTATCAAGTAAAATAAAATTATAGAACAATTTTTCGAAGTGATTATATTTTGCCTTCAATTTCAAAATATGGGATGGCTGAATGCAAAGCAACTAAATGTTATAATCTTCATCCATAAGTCATGCATTCATGTTGAATAATTATTACTTTAATTTTTGGTTTAATCCTTCCCAAAGAAAAATACTTTAAATTAATATATCAAATGGGATCCTTCTTTTTAATAATTGTTTAGCCAAATAACCATTTTACTTCGAAGGTGAAATTCCATTTTCTTCATTAATATACATTAGACTCTTGTAAAACTATATTTTTTTAAGGGTAAAGATGGGTGTGATAAATTCCATAAATAACTTTCCCAAAATTCATCCCACTACATAGCATCAATCATATCTCTTTCAAATCCTCTATTACATGGTGGAAATGTGATGAAGATCATTGTTTCATATTCATTTAATCAACTGATTTGGTTGATGTCATTCAAACCAAGGGTAGTGTCTAATGATTGTATGCAATAAGGCATAGAGGACAAGGAATAATAATTATATGTTTGTGGTTGATTTGGATCACTTAATCTTAAAGATCTAATCTACTTGCATGAATTGAAATCTAATCTATTATTTGTGAAAAGAAATGCACTTGTTGAATTGGAAACTATCAAATTTGATTGAAATAAACACACTTGTTATAGAATCAAAAGCACACTTTGACAAAATGGAAAACACTCTTTGCTTGTGAAGGGAAAATGTTGATAATCAAACACACTTGTTGATCAAAAGAAATCACACTCTAGTCTAGTTGCAAAATTAAATTTACTTTAAATGGAAATTATTTCATAAATAAAAAATGATAACAATGTTGTAAACAATAAATTGAAAGTAAATTCACACATAAATAGAAATAGACCTATAAGTTACTAATCCAAACTTATTAACATAAAGACTGAAATAGTTAAACAACACACAATATAAAATATCATAAAAGATCATTCTTCCTTGGTTGAGTGGAAAATTTATCTTCCTTGGAATGGGATGTGGATTAACACTTAAATATTCATAAACATCAAATCTTCATTAACTTCAGAATTAATTTACAATATGTAAATTTATTAATCCATGCTTAGTCTAATTCATCTACTCTTCTACTAACCACTACTAACTTTGTTAATTCCAATAATGTATGATAAGGTTATATTTATAAAAAAATATTGTTAGATAGTAACAACTTGATTTATAATCTTAACAACCTAACAACTGAGATTTATTATTCTAAAAAACTAACAAATCAGTTTGAAACTGATTTACTACAACAAACTAACAAAATAGTTTAGAAACCAATTTTTATTATAGGATAACAAATAAAAAATTGATTCTCACAACAAATTTGATATATAAAATATTCATACTAGTTGGATTACTAAGAATACATTTTATTCTTCAAAGATACTTATTTTCATAAATATATACTTTCTAAAAATAGATAAAAATCATTTCTTGGGGCTCTTTTCCTTCATCTTTCCATAGTTGCTAAATTGTGTATCTTTTGATTTGTATTTTTGGAAGTTTCCATTTTTAGAATTTCTATAATTATAAAGTATATAAAACAAGTTTGAAAACATTCTTTCATCCCTCCTTTAACCTACCAAACTTCAAAATCCATTATTTTCATCCTTAGAACAAATTCTATGCAACCCTGAAGCTCGGCTAATGTACTTTGGAGCTTGACTTTTGAAGTTTGGAGCTTCATTATAATGCTCATAAATTTTGCATACGAGTTTAGATCAAAATAATTGTTTTTTTGAACTTGTCTATTTTTTCAATAGGAATATAAATATGAAATTATATTCATGATCAAATATCGTATTGATGATTATTTTTATTATTCTATATAGCCTGTCCATTCTATCCTTACACCTTCATAGCCAAAACATCAAGCAAACCAATATAAAAACACAAGACATGTTTTTGGTTGATACAAAGGTGTTTATATATCTTGTATAATCATGCATAAATAGTAAATCTATATCAATAGAAACTGAATTACCTTGAAGATGATTTACATGAGCCTCTGAAGCTACTGAAGATCTTTGGAGCTACATGAAGATTGTTCTTGGTTTTGTATTTGAGAAGTTAAAACTTTTCTATCTTCCTTGCTAACTCATTTCAGCCTACATGTATAACATTTGACATATTTTCCCAACAATCAGTTATAAAATAGAAACAATTTTAGACTGTAATGACTCATAAAGAATATACTAGATACATATATTATATTTCATTCTAAAACAAGCACAAATTATTAAACTACATCTAATTCCACTTTTTAGAATATGATTTATGTAATATAAAATACTGTCATTTGTTGATATAATGAGCCATTTTATGGACTCATCAAAATGCATATTATTATAACATTTTAAATTTTATGTTGATTATGCTTATCTTTATTATGAATCTCCCTTCAGACTCCAAATGTCATGTGTCCAAATTATGTGTAGGCATACTATATTTACAACCAAATATACATATTTCATAAGTTGGTGGGTTGTTCATATATTTAAATTAATAATCCTATGTTTAACCTAATTTTATTCCTATTATAAATAAGAATGATTTTAATTCTATTGCAGGTAATTACCTTGAACATAAGATTTACTATTTATCTTATGCATAAAGATATATAAGTGACCAATATCCTTGCCTTATAATCTAAATTACTTCATTCTACAAACCTTATAGGTTATAGAAATGATGAACTATCATACTCTTATTTCCAAAATATTATTAAATTATTCCTAAATCATATTTAAGCATACTCCATTAAAATCATCTTTGCTCTCTCAGCTGTAATGCTATTTTCAAATTTTCTAACTAGAGATCTAGATGTTACTATGCTTAGAGAAGAACATATTCATCAGCCTCCTCTTTAATTATGCATGGATAACTAAGTTATTTATAGATCATCTCAAATGTGTAGGTAATTCAATCAACCAACGCACATCCTATGTTTATGACCATACTACCTCCCCATAATATACAATGTCCAATGGTCTATATTATTAGTTTACTGGGTATATGATCAAGGTCATTCATTTTAATAGTTTATATTGGACAATCATGAATATTTTTTCATAAGGATGGGAAGTCCATTAAACACAAAAAATAGGCGCAATATGACTTATTAAATTATTAATATAAAATGATTCTTACCTTATACTTAAAAATGTAGAGGAAATAGGGTTCATTAATATAAAAATGAGTGCAATTTATATAACGCAACAGTTCAGAATGCCCAGATATCCCCAAATATGTAGTATAGCAAACTATAATGAATGTGTTTCTTCTCAATGAATAATAACACAAGAACATGAGTCTTTTTCATTTTACCATTCCAATATAAATAGAATTCATTTTATGCATTGATAAAAATAATGATATTAAGCTAATTAATTTCATCATAACTACTTTAGTATTATTCAAACTAATATTTAGATTTCTAATAATAAATCATATTTTCTAAGGAAATTTGTAAATGAAAAGTGAAAATTTAAGTTAGAACATGTACACATATTTGTCATGGATTTTTTATTGAATAAAAAGTTCATGCATGTTCATTTGGTACTAGTTATGAGAATATTTGGTGTCATGGCCCACCTGGACACCCACACGGGATTTTCATGTAGTACATATAGTGAAACTCATGAATCCATCCCACTACTCTATCCTTTATATTTTTATTGTTTTGCAATAAATTAAGTCACTTTGTTTTAGCACCAATGAATTTAACAACCTTTCCAAATATTTCATTCAATTGAACATATTTGACTAATCTTTCCTTTTTTCACAGAATGGAGTATGTATTATACTAAGATAACTCAGTTTGGATAAGAACCAATGCATTGTAATAATGTAGTATAAAGATTTCCTTCAATTATTTGATTTATTTTTATAATATTTTATTTGCCACACAAATATATATACATTACACTAAAGTGGCTTGATCTAAATAAGCATCAATATTGTGATATCATAGATCGACGTGGGGATTTCATAATGGAGACTTTGTCCTTTATTCACTATATTCCTCTAAAAATTCCTATTCTTAATCATATTTATCTGAACCTCTTCTTAAAATTAATTTTTCCTCTCCATAATTATGTGTCTTCTTTGAAGGGTTGTGCTCTACATATGTCTCTTTTTCCCTTCATCATAAAGTCATCTTGATCATTTACTATTTGAACTATTTTGATCTAATCACATTAATTTTGTGATTATATTCCATATTATTTTATAACTTCAAGATTATTTATAGCTACATTTTACTTTATTCACATTTATCATATTGTAGACTATAGGGTCAGTTATCATTTCTTGAGGCAGTTTACATTCCTTATAAAAATTGTCTACACTTACATCCTCTTGTGTCCACTTTATATCTTGCCTATATTTAATTTTAAAATTGAATAGCTAAATTTCTTTCCACAATCCACTTTCTTGTTTAATGTATGTCAGCCACCTTGAATTCCTCTAGATCTAGATTTAAACCTCAATAATCTTGGTCATTTTTATATTAATACTAGCTACCACCTTTGTTGGGATGTTTAGAGTCACTTGTATGTTAAACATTTTCCAACCACTATGGCTTAGATTTTGGCTTGAATTTATTTATTATTTTCATAAATATTTGTCTTGGATGCCACAAAGATGTTGATAAATATTATTCCACACATTATAGTTACATTTGAATATGATGCATCCAAATCCTTTGGATTATATTTTCATTCTATAATTTATGCATCTGTCTTTTACCTTATCATTTGTAATTTTTTATCATAAATTTCTTTCCTTTATTGTATCCATTCACCATATTATTTTATTTAACATCCATTGGAAATGGTCCTCTTGAGATTATATCACATACACATAAGGTGATAACAACTCAGACATCCAATGTGTTATATAAACAAGCTACATAAGGGTGACTTTGATCACGAATCCACTATTAGGGTCCTTCATCATTACATATGTCCTTTGTTGAGGCTCCTATTTGTTCTACATAGATGTAGATAACACTCTAATGGGATAAATTCAAACCCAATGAACTCATCTCATATTTGGTATATGAATAAAATGTCAACTCATTTGGAAACACTTGTCTCCTATACATACACTAAACTCATCATAGTACCTCTATAATATGAAGAGATATAAATGAAATAAAATTAATAAAATGATTATGAATCATAAAAATAATAAATTTATCTTTTTATGTGATCAAATATAATATCAGCGTAGATGCAGGATAATGGGGGACAAAAGGTGGGGTATAAAGCAACACTTTTTTTCTTAAAATAACAATAGTTGTACTTGGAGAGAATGTTAAAAACACTTTGAAAAAGAATTTGAAAATGACATAAGAACATGAAATATGAAATTTTGAATTTAGTTTATAAATATATAACTTTTTTAAATACCCAGATGATAAAAGTGTGTGAAATAGATGTATTTATGATAATAGGTTGGTTATTTTTTGTGAAAAGATAAGGAGATTGCATGTGTATAAACACATTTTTTTTTAGTAAACACAAGAATTTTTGTATGAAAATTCATATATGGATAGGTGAAATTTATAATATTTTTAAGAATATTTTTTATTATTTTTTTATTAAATATATAATTTTTAAATAGTTTTACAAGTTAAGACAGCTGGAAAATTGAAACTGCAAGTGTATGAACACAACTTTTTTAATCTTAACTTCATGAAAATCAATTTTTTTTTAAAGCATAGTTGAGAATGTGTATATTTTTTAGATATAAGTTTTATAAATGTTTGATTAATATTCAAAATTTTCTAAGGTAATTTGTGATGATGTGTTTATAGTTCATAAGGAGGTATATTACGTAAAAATTAAGTAATGATTGTTGACCAATTTTGACCCCCAAGGTTAAAATATCAACCCCTATAGGCAAAAACTTTATTTTCATGTGTTATAACATTGTTAATATATTTTTAATGCCTTATGTAGTATCCAAATAACCTTTCTAAAACCTTATTAGCATTGTTTAAGATAAATTTGCAAAGATTAAGGTAATGGTTGTTTTTGACTTAGAATAGCATAGTCATGTCATGAGGTAGAAAGGGTGTGTCCAAAGGGTGTAATAGGTACTTAGGTTGATATTAAATTCAATTTACCACCCAATAACTTGTATAAACATTTCATGTTGATTTGAAAAATTTAAGGTTTATTTGTGTACTTTAAGGTAAAGTTTATATGAATAAAAAGGGTGTTTTGACTAATTTTAACGTATGACAAAGCTTATAAAGTGAATAATACATCAAATAAAATTTTACAAGGTTATTTAGGGAGTTATATAACTTTCGCACATGTCAATGCAGTCAGAAAAGGTCAGTTACTTTATAAATAACTCTAAAATGGTAGTTTAAGGCATTTGTATGGACTTCAAGAACTCACTTTTAGTTTAAAATAGCTCAGGGGTGTCATTTAATATTAAGTTTTAGGTTCCAAAGATTTAAATAACACTCTCCTCCATCGTTACCTTTATAAGCTCATAAAGATAAAATTCAAATGCATGGTATGGCCATGAGAGAAAGTTAAAGCTAAAATTTTGGTAAATATTAGGAGTCCCAGTAGGATTCCATTTTGTCTAATTATTTTTTAGATTCATTCCATGTCCTTTATGAATAATTTTTAAGAGTGATAGGAGGTCATGATGTCTTGTCTGTTCAAACAGGGTCTAGTTTTGATCATGTTTCTTCACTACAGAGTTTGATGGAGGAGACTGGATTTTTTGGGATGTTTATATAAAATTAATCCTTTTAATGTTGGTTTAATAAATCAAATAAACCTAATCAGGTGTATTCATCAAGGATAATAGTGACTCAAGTATATGGAACATATCACCCCTACTGCAAGTTTTTGGGTTGGTTTGAAATATTTTCACTCTTAAAAGGTTCCAAGTGATTAAGTATTCATGAAAACCCCTCTACCTTCCATGATTCATGTTCCTTATCCTTGAGGATTATTTCCTTGTATATGATCCTTAAAGAGACATCATGTTTCTCACTCTTGGAAGCATGCTACAGTTCATAAATAGTCCTATACAAGTTTATTTGCCAAATTTGACCTAATTGATAATGGAGGATAATTAATAGCATGATAAATCACTATTGAATATTTTTTTAAACATAAGGTAGTGATCATGAAGTTAAAAATCACTCTCCAACAAAGGCTTAGACAAAATCATTTCATCCACATGTATGTAGACTTGTAGGTGAATATTCAAGGGTCTAGGTTCATCTTAAAGATGTTTTAGCAAAGGATATATGTGGTTTAAGCTTCTAAATAACCATGTGACCTTTATTGATCTCAATAAAATCATTATAATGCATGAAAAAATCATAAACTCCAACTTTTATAAATAATCCATGAGCTAACTTCATACAGGCCTGTACATATATATGGGCAATTTTGAGATTATGTAACCTTCAATTAGAAATCTAAAAACTATTTAGATAGATGATAGGTAAATGAAATAATTTGACACAATATCCAAGCTTTTAGACTCAATAAATTGGTTGTCTCTAATAGTCTATGCAAGCAAAAGGCAGACCTATAGGTCATATTTTAGACAAAGAGCTAATTGCCATAAAAGGAAGAATAGGTGTTGAGACATGATTCAGTGAAAACATAAAGTAAAATACATCCCCATGAAGATAACCCAACTATATGAGATATAAAATAATACTTAAATAGCTAGTGTCATAGTCAATTATTGTTTTTATAAGCTTAAGTACTCATACACAAGCTTGTGTATGAAGGTAAGAGGAGAAAGGTTTGTAGAACACAATGAAAGGGTCAATGAAACTTGTAGTGAAATGAGAATAAACTTACAATTAAGTTTATTTAGCTTTATGTTGTTAATGACCTAATAGAGGAAGGTCACATTTTAGGGCTTAACACTCTAATCACCAAAATGACCATCTATAGTCACGTGTTAGACACAAGCAGGAGAGGGTGTATATTGTGTGAAGGTGTAGGATTTTGGGTCAAAGGAAAGGTTCTAAGTTTTCAATACATTGATAGTGATATTTGACTAATAAATGATTTGTGTTATAACTTTTAACTCTAAAGTACAACCAAAATTCCAAAATTGTAGTCAAATCTTAAATCACCACCTATAGGTTTACTAGGAATAGTAGGTTAGTTTCAAGATTTTAAAGAAGGCAGAGTGTACATAAAGAGAATTGGAGTTTAGTTAAGTAGATAAATTTTTTTATGATTTCAATTGAGGTTAAATTAAAAAATAAGAGAATCAGAAGAAATGAAGAAATATGGGTCAGTCAAACCTTGCATACACACAACCAAACAAACATATAGGTCTACCTGCCTATAATGAAAATAATCTACATGTTTTGAGAAAGATTAGGTCACTATGGTAGGAATGCAATATGGATGATATTATAATTCTAATATGACCTTATATACATCATACTCAAGTGATAAAGGTGGAGATGTTGAAAACCCTATTTAGGCCTGGTAAGCCTAAAACCAAGCACATAGGCATACAAGTATAGTCATGAATAAGTGGTATTTTTTGAGGTGAAATGAGATAAAAGGGATTTTTAAATTTTATAATGTTATTAAAAACCATAAAAAACCATTCATGGACAATGGAAGACAAAGAATGTGGCATTTATGCCTAGAAGACCCCCTCGAGCTCTCTTGGTGCAAGACTACAACTGAAGACCAATCTTCTCTCACCTAGTACAACCTTTATGTTATAAATAGTAAAAAATGGTTTTCACATATGATATTTATGTCATAATAATT
Source organism: Torreya grandis (assembly GCA_037957365.1). NCBI lineage: Eukaryota > Viridiplantae > Streptophyta > Pinopsida > Cupressales > Taxaceae > Torreya > Torreya grandis. Next base: position 2,836,087 of record JARHVA010000796.1, read on the forward strand.
AAAAATAATATCATTAAATTTTTTTATTTGTTCCTTGATATGCATGAATAAGGCCAAAGAACTCAGGCCCCTCTCCAATGGCCTATTTGCAACCCAAGAGCCAACTTCTTGCACTTGGTATATAAAAATGATATACATGGAATATTTATCACCTAGGTAAAGTTGATGGGGATAATTCAATTGAAATTTTTGGCATTGGTTTAGGGATTAAGGGCCTAGGGTTTATGAATAATCACTAAGAACCTAAGTCACTTTAAACCCTCCTAAAACTCTAGTAATGTCCAGTTGAGAGAGATGGACCTATAAAGTAAATTAAATTACATAAATTCTTATAAAACCTGTTGAAAATTTTTTATCACTCCAATTAGGTTCTCAACATGAATTTTTATGTACATGCAACTATACAAACTTCATTTAATGCCTTATTTTGTAATATTTTTAGGTGTTTTATAGGTTTTTGAATAGTTAAACACTTTAAAATTATTGGAGAGGGTTTTTTGGGATGAATTTTATATCTAAAATCCCAAAATTCCTTACAATACACCTATATATTCTCAAAAAAACTTGGTTTTTCAAGGCAATCTTAAACAAACTTTAAAAGAGACTAGGTTTTGAGACCATTTCATGGTTCTCACACTTCCATAGGGTTTCACCACATAAAATTTGTCATTGGAGGTTTGTGATAGGATATATAAATTTAATCATATGTTTTTATTGGTTTCACATGTGTGGGAGATATATAGAGCATAAAATTAGTCTTTTAGGCAAGGAGGCCTAATTGAGGCTTAATTAAGGGAAGAGAACAGTAGAATAAACACACTTCCACTCACTCTCAAGATCTAAAACTCGGCATGGAGTTGTAAATACATACTAGGTCCTCAAATATATATTCATTTTATCATTATCATCCTTACACTATCCTATACAAATAGGTTTACATGATTTTAGGGCTATAAGGAAAAGAGGCCTAATCAGAGCAAAAGGTGCAATATGGAATCTTGGGAGTTATTTCAAGAACCTAAATGATTTGATTAGGTTATAATAAGTTATTTTAATTAATTTAATGGAGAGATATTTCCTTGATTAATTTTAAATCAAATTTTGAGCCATTTAGACAAGGCTAAGTGTAGTAGATAAAGGACTTCCTTGACATCGGAGGAGTTATGTGATGATTTCCCATGAAATGTCAGACCAAGGTAGTTTCAAATTGCATGATAAGTGTCAAATTAAGTGTCTAAATTTATTCATTTTTATATGATGATGAATGGGTCCATTTGTCACTCATCACATGCAAAGAAGGGCAGTTTTGAATAAGATGACCAAGGTATCAAGTAAGTGATCTAGCTCCTATGCCACTTGGATGATAAACATATTTAGAGGAGATACATATGTCTTTAGAGACCTGATGTATTAGTTTATAATTATTATTTTTAACTCTCTCATGAGACATTTGTCACCTCTCTCTCATACACCTTTCTCCCTTCTTCTCTCTCACTTCTCTATATATTCAGCCTTAATAGGCTATGTTTTTATCCTCCACCTGGATATGGTGAAGCCTTGCCCATTTTCAAAAATTTGATCAATGATAAAAAATTTATGTTACCTCCTCCTTTGACTAATTCAATGTGTGTTCTTGATTATTTGATCTTATCAAGTGATTATCTTTGCTTCCTTAGTATGTTGTCCTTGTCTTGCATTCATATTCAGTTTGAAATCCTTTTTACAAGTATTGTGAAGTGTCTAAGTGAGGTGTGAAGGTTGGATGAGTTGTCCTTTAATTAGTGTAATTTCATGACCTCTTGACTAGTCCTCCTAGTTTAAGCATTATTCACGACCTTCATGAGAAATGTTGATGTAAAGAAGAAGATTTCAAGTAGTGTCTTGTTCAGGTTAGTCTCATGTTCGAAGTGCATTTGTAGTTAGTTAGTAGTGGTCAAAGCTATTTTTTCCATCACCTCTATTAGAATAGGTTTTCTCTCTCTATTCCTAACAATTTTTTAGAGTAGTTGTGAGCCTAAGTGATTCATCAAGGGGAGCTATCCCTTTAACTTAGATATTCAACCAAGTTTAGGCCACCCACAACCTAAGATTATTTATGGGTTATTCTAAATTTTGAAGGCTTGAACTACCTTCCAAAGGATGAAAATTTGGTTAAAAACAATAATTATAATAATATTCTAACATTAAAATATATATAGTCTAGAACTACGCTTTGCCCTCTACAAACCCATGTAATTTGTTTTTTAAATAATAAAAAATGTCTACTTAGATGTGTATACAAAGGTGAAAAAAACTCTTAAATTTATTAGAAACCAAGTGAGATGCTCCATGGCTGGTTTCAAACTAGGTTTGGATCTCCCCAAGTTTGTACTTGAGGCAAATTTGGAGGGAAAATGCAAAAAAAAAATAGAAATGTTGAAAGGGCATATGCCCTTTTGAAAGACATCTATATTTTTTTGTTTTGTGCAATTTGAGGTGGTTTTTTTTGTGTTTAAAGATGTGTATGTGTTTTTTGTTGTGTTTTTGTTTCTTTGTGCATTCTAAGCTATTTATTTGGCTATGTTATTATGGTTTTATTTGTGTGTGCAAAGATATATTCATTAAAATAAATGTAATAAGTATAAGTTTACATTTAATTAAACTTATACTTTAAATTTATTTTAATAAATACAATAAATTAGGGTCACTCTACATCTTATGAAATCTATTTCAGATTTGTAGGAATTACCATTTATAAGTTAGTTTTTTTTAAATCAAATCTAGTCAATACTTAGTTTTCATAATTTCAAGATTGGAAGATAGAATGAGAAACAATGTTTCAAATCATGTTATGTATGTAATTAATTTATTACACATGTAGATACCCTAGAAAAGAGTATCCAACTAGATCAAAGTGGAGTATGAACCCAAGATAAAACACATGATCATGGAGTACAATACCATGAATTAAAAGGTAGACTTTGTATCTTCGCATGTAGGCATGTACACATTTACTACTAAAATAAAACATGCATCACATGAATGAGAATTTGAAGTCCTTCCCAGTTATGCACTCTCCATTTTTATGGATCTAGATCAAAGAAAGGTTCAAGTGTTGGTGTGGCCTTAATTGACCTAGCTGAAAATTAATACTTAGCTACCTACAAGTTGTAGTTCCTCTACACTAATAATAAAGCCAAGTATGAAGCTTTACTTCTAGGCCTAGAGTTTACACTAATTCATAATTTTACGCATATAAAAATCTTTGATTAATCTAAACTAGTTGTGAACCAAATCATAAAAAAAAAATCAATGCAAATTCACATATTTAAAGATGTATAAGCACTAGGCATGGGACCTCATTGAGTCCTTTCAAGCATTTAACATCAAATCCATCCCAAGGGAATATAACTAAATATTAAACTCATTATTAGCCTTAGTTTCTAATCTGGCACCACTCCAAGAGTCTAAAATGTATAAATTATCAATGCAATTAGATCATTATCCCTCTATCACATATAATGTGGATCACTTCCAACTATTTGAAGATGACCAACAGATTGTGCAATTCATGACTAGTTATGGAGCCTTTGATTCTTAGATAATAGATGAGAAGGATGTTGAGCCCATGTAGATTGAAAATCAAGGAGAGGATGGCATATTAAAGTTTAAGGATAACCACATCCCTTTTGGGATGGTTTCCTTATAATCAACCTTTGATGTAGATCCATAGGTCTAGAAGTAGAAATAGCTTAGAGTGACTGAGTCTGATTTTACCAAAGAGAATATAGGCACTGATGAACATCCTCAGTTTTTAAACATTGGACTAAGTTGCACTAAAATTGAGAATAAAAAATTGAAAAATATACTAATATAGTACAAGGATTTGATTTCCTGGACATACGAGTATTTTAAAGCCTTCGACCACATGGTCATCACCATACCATTCCATTTAATCAAGATCATAAGCATTTCAATTAGAGACAAAGGCCAATAAATCCAATTCTAGAACCTCTAATTCAAGTAGAAGCATATAAGCTACTATATGGTAGGATTATTTTCTTAATCAGGCATTCAATGTGGGTATCTAATTTAGTACCATTCAAGAAGAAGAGTAGATAAATTAGACTCTACATGGATTTTAGGAACCTGAACAAAGCATTAAATAAATATAATTAAACTTGAATTCATTGGACGAGGTGATTCAGGTGGTGATTGGGTCATAGATGATCTCTTTCTTGGATGGATTCTTAGGCTACAACCAAGTCCTGGTATAAGCACAAGATAGGATGAAGACTAGATTTACCACCAATTGGAGAACTTATGCATATAAAAGGATGCCATTTGGCCTAATTATTGTAGGATCAAATTTCCATAGGGATATGGACTTTGCTTTCTATGGACTTTTTGGTAAGTTAATAATCATTTACATGGATGATTTGATGTTATATTCCAAGATAGATTTAATCATGTAGATCACTTATATAAAGTGTTTGACATATGAAGAAGGTATGGAGTGTCACTTAATCGAAAGAAAAGCATCTTTGGGATTACTAAAGGAAAGATATTAGGCCAAATCAACACCAAAGATATGATCTCCATTGATCGAGATCTAGTTCAAATTATTTCCAAGTTGACATCTCCTAGCAACAAGGAGCTGAAGTCCTTTGGTAAGATAAACTTTGTGCCGAAATTCATTTCTAGATTTGCAAAGATTTTCAAGACATTAAACATTATGCTAAAGAAATATGATAAGATAGAATGGACTACACAATCTTAGAGATATTTCCAAGACATCAAAACTACCATTACTCAAGCTTTAGTTCTAATTAGTCTAGATTTCAGTAAGGATTTATATCTCTATTCATTTGCTTATGAACATATTATGGATAATGTGCTTATACAAAACATATAAGATAATGAGCACCCTATTTCCTTCATAAGTATCAATCTAAAGGATGATAAGTTAAAGTAATATATGATAGATGATAAGATTTATTCCCTAATTAAAGCCATCAAAAAATTTAGTCACTATATTTTATGAAATAAAATGTTCACTATTGTCCCATACCTAGTTATCAATCTCACGCTTGGCCAGAATGAGCTAAGCCAAAGGAGAGGAAAATGGATGGCCAAAATTTAGGAGTTTGACCCTGAAATTAGGCCAACCAAGATGGTATGAGGCTAATGGATTATCCAACTAATAACTGATATTGATCCACACATCAATATTGAAAAAATTAATGAGACCTAGGTAACTAGTAGTGAGTGGTACACTTGAATCATCCATTTTTTGCTCGTAGGCACTTGCCCCCTAAACTAAATAAATAGTAAAGATGAGAACTTGAGATCAAATAATATCATTAAATTATTAATAAATGATTATTATATAGGAGGATTTATGAGGGAATCTATCTAAAATGTGTTTTTAAATAAGTTATAGAAATCTTAAATAACTTACTCTAGAAGATAGGTAGTGGTCATACCTTAAGAAACATAACATCCCATATAATTATGAGAATGGGATAATACTAGCCTACAATATTTGAGTATTCCCATAGTCATGTTAGGACCTCCCATGAGTGTTAGGTATTTGAGAAGAGAGAAGTGAATGATGCCATGCCTTTGCAACTAATCATTAAAGGATGTCCCTTTTCCCAATGGGGTATTGATTTTATTGGGGTGATAAACACAACTCTTCAGTAGGACACAAATTTTTTGTCACATCTACTAACTATTGCACTAAGTGGATAGAATCTATAGCAATAAAGAATTCTAGAGAAATTGATGTCATTAAGTATTTAGAAGAAAGTATATTGACCAGGTTTTGCACTCCCATTTCCTTAGTTTTTGAAAATGGTCTAGCTTTTCAATTATCTAAACTCATAGAATGGGCCTATGAGATTCAAATTATAATCAAGTTCTCTTCAAACTAATATCCACAAATAAATAGAGTAGCTGAGCCTACCAATAAGAATCTGGTGGGTGCCATTAATAATTTGGTGTAATACAAACCAAGAGACTGACATTTATTATTGAAATATGTACTGTGGGAAGATAGAACCATGCATAATCAATCCCTCAAGGCTTCATATTTTATTCTAGTGTATGAATAACAATCGGTCTTCCATATTACTCTCAAGATACCAATGTACCAATTCATTAAGGAATATATGAGAGAAGATGAAAGAGTATAATATAAAATATTAGATATAATCCAAATGGAGGATGTAGTAACTAAATCACTAGACAACTTTAATAAACATCATTATATTGTTAAGAGATGATTTGACAAGATATCTAAGATAAAAGCTTCCAAAATTTCAGACTTAGTGCTCTTATGGGATAATCATATGAGAAGAAAGGTCAACATTATAAGTTCACTCCTTTGTGGATTGGACCCTATCATATATCAAAAATATTAGGCAATAATTTCTTCTACTTGAAGGACTTGTAAGGTAATGACCCTACCTTTCTAGTCAATGGATAGTTTTTGAAGTGTTACTTCATAGCTGCTCCAAATGGAGATGCATCAAAATGACTGTAAGTGGAAATATAGATGTAAGATTAGATTAGATTCCCTAGTTTTTAGATTAGATTTCCTACATTTTAGGAGAAGTCTTCCCTACTTTATGCATTTCACTTTTATTAGATTAGTTATTATGCTTTCTAGGTTAGATGTCTAAAATTTTAGAATAGACCAACAAATTTCTTATACTGAAGTCAAAAAAGGACATGCCAAAAACAAGGGGACAAGATATAAAGAAACATGATTGATATTTACAAAAATTTATTTTGATAGTACCAGATTGTCTAAGATTGATGTATGTATTATGATTAAATTAGGCTTTTCTTGAATTAGATAGGTTTACTAGGATTATGGAATTTACTTTGATATACTCATACAAATTTTAGAAATACTTTCCATTTCCAAAGATTAATTACACTATTTCATGTTAAAACTCTGGTGAAAGCAAAGATAATTCCCTAAAACTTACTATACAATCCTAGAAAATTATAGAGTTCAAATATAATTCCATTGGCTAATCTTTGGAAAAATCACCATGTAGGTATAAATTGACTAGTTAGTTCTATTAGCTCTTTTAAAAAACTTATAAATATATGGTGAAATAAACATCATATTCAAATAAATAAATAATGGAAAAAAATCCATAATTAAACCCCTTTCTCTAAACACATTCACGAGGTAAATATGTTTGAGGTGGAATAATGATTATGATCAATAGATACCTTAAGTTTTTTAGAACAACTATTTTTCTTTGCCCTATGAAATTGGGGGAAATCCATCCATTTAAAACACTTGCTTGAATGAATAAATCCAAGCAAGGAGGATATGAGAGGCAACACAAATAAGAAATACTATAGGCCCATCTCAAAATTAAACCATAAACAGGTGTGTGAGACTTTGAAAAAAAAGTCATCACCATATCAATGCCCAGACACACATTCACAATAATTTTGAGGTTTTATTGATCTCATTAATAAACAAATATTCCCAAAAAAACACAAATATCTTGATGATCTCATTACTAAATAAACAATCCCACATGATAACCTAATTGTGTCTAATATTAAGGGTTTTGATATAAGATTAAAAAAAAGGGTTTTCACACTATGAATAAAGATCTGATGAAAAAATAACATGGCAACAGTTCAAATCCTTTAAAAGATAGGCAAAATTCATTAAAAGTGTGAAAACATTTACAAATATTAAGGCTTGTATTTCTTATTGGATTATACTTCATTGTTGGCTTTTTAGACTCCTTGGCCTGCTCTTGCAAATGTCAATCATTTCATGATTCCCATGACCACAAAGGAATAAAACTTTAACAAAAATGAAATTATATAAATTTAGGTTTTAGGGTTTTGTGGTTCTAGCATTTTAATCAATTTGAAGAATTTATGTAGATTTATTTTATAAGAGTTAATTAATTTTAATTAAAAACCAATAGAGAAAGAGGTTAGAGGATGAGAAGTCTAAATTCGAGATCTTATTTATGGTTCCTTTTTTTTATGATTAAATTTGTCCTTATTTTTAAGGACTAAATTTTATGGCCATATGACTTTGTATAAATTGAGTACAGACCTCTATAAGTCTCTCAAAAGACCAACTAGATAATATAATAAATTGAGTATAACAAAAATTGTGATAAAAAATTAGAGTATGGAGCATAAACTGACTATGGGGCCATAGGGCAAGACAACTATGAAAATCGAGGATGACATAACTATAAAAATATTCAAAATATATTCATAGTTTTAAAATTATAAACTATATAATAATGTATACCAAAATGTCTTAACCATATCCATATTAGCCTTTCAAATATTTTTTAATTTTAATTAACAAACCATGCCAACCAAAATATAATTATTACCTTAAACATCTAACAATAAAATAAAATATGATCATGAGGCTCTATTGCATTTATTTAGTTTATTCTTTATGCATTGTTTAAAATAAGTATCTTGCATGCCATAATTTCATAGAAGAAATATGTTTCTTATTTGTTTAAAATTAGTATGTGGTAAATAAAAACCATATAATATAATAGACTGAGTATAACAAAAATGTGACAAAAAATTAGAGTATAGAGTACAAATAATAAACTGATTATGAGGCCATATGGTAAGACAACTATGAAAATCGTAATGCAATCAGACCAACCTGGTAATTAGATGATGTGTTTTTGAAACTTCAAATCTTTTCCATTTCTTGAATTTAATGACCAATAACATAATATAGATAATGGGATTAGTTTGGACTCATGAGACATCATTTTTATCACTTCTAAATTTTACAAATTTGTTATCTTGAACAAAAAATGGCTAAAATTCTATTGTAGATACATAAGCCATGGATTAATTGAGATTATTCATTTTATTATGTAAATATGATATAATATGAGTATTTAAAATCATAAATTAATTCCAACACATGGATTAGGCTTATCTAGCTTTAGGTAGTGAAGAATTTTTAGGATTTTTAAAGATAATAGGCTTTGACATGGAGCTCTAGTGTTCTAATGTGGACTTCCTAATTCAATGATGAATTTTCAATTACGACACAATGGTCCAAGAAATTACTCAAGTGGCATGGTATAAATTGAGTACAGACCTATGTAAGTCTCTCAAAAGACCAACTAGATAATGTAATAAATTGAATATAACAAAAATCGTGATAAAAAATCAAAGTATAGAGTATAAATTGACTATGGGGACATAGGGAAAGACAACTATGAAAAGTGAGGATGACATAGCTGAAAAATATTCAAAACATTTTCATAGTATAAACTATAATAAGGTCTGTTAAAATGTTTTAACCATATCCATAATCAATAATGGCCTTTCAAATATTTTTTATTTCAATTAAAAAACCATGCCAACCAAACTATAATTATTACTTTAAATTTTTAAAAATGAAATACAGTATGAAAACCTCTCTATAGTTTCTATGGCTGGGTGTGTTTTCAAAATGTGAGCCTCGTAGTTGATTCATCTATATCTTCTTTATTAAGGTTGTATACAATAGTTGTGAAGGCTACTAGAGTAAGTCAACAAGTCTTCTAGCTAGTGGATTATGTTTCATCCCTACCAAAATCAGTAAATGATGTATGTAACATGATCAAGATTCAAGATTGGCCTAAGGGAGAGGTTAAAATCAATAATGGTTTTTTTGTTATCCTTTATGTCCCAGAAATATGGTTTTTTGGGACTTTTTTTTTAGTACATATGGTAAGATCATGTGCAGTACTTAGTATAAATTGAGTACAAACCTCTGTAAGTCTCTCAAAAGACCAATTAAATAATATAATAAATTGAGTATGTAAAAACTATGATAAAAAATTAGAGCATAGAGTACAAACTAACTATGGGGCCATAGGGAAAGATGAGTATGAAAATTAAGGATGACATAACTAATTTTCATAGTTTTAAAATTATAAACTATATAACAAAGTCTATCAAAATATATTAACCATGTCCATAATCAATAATGGCCTTTAAAATATTTTTTATTTCAATTAACAAATCATGCCAACCAAAATATAAATTATTACCTTATACATCTAAAAACAAAATACGATATGAAAACCTCTCTATAGTTTCTATAGTTAGTTGTGTTTTCAAAACGTGAGCCTCATAGATGGTTAAGCTATATCTTATTTATTAGGGATATATACAACATCTATGAAGGTTGCCAAAGCAAGTCAACAAGTCTTCTAGCTAGTGGATCATGTTTTAGCCTTGCCAAAATCAATCAATAAATGTATGTAACATGATCAAGATTCTAGATGAGCCTGAGGGAGATGTTGAAATCAATAATGTTTTTTGACATCCTTTATTGATCTGAGAGGATCTATATTCACTCTAAAAATAAGACATCAAATTCTAGGTTGATCATTATCATGGCAAAGAGCTCATCAAGAGCTTTCTAATGCATCTCATGGCTCACAAAATGGAGTCCGTATGCACAAGATATCACGCATTGAAGATCAACTAGGGAAAGTAAAAAAATTGGGTTTGAATGGAACATCTAGTTGGATGTCCATAAGTGGCAAGTGGTCAAAAAGTGTCAAGTGGAAGATAAGTGGTGAGAGGAGATTGGACCACATGGTGGGTCCTCAAGCCACCACCTGGCTTGCCACCATTCATTATTTTCTATGGTCCAATTTTATATTATTTCCTGAATGTTCCAAACAAACCATACTTAACTTACCATTTCCATGTACTTTCCATGTAATCCTACATTCCATGATACCACCCAAAATTCACATGAAACCCAACATACCACTCAATATTCCATTCACGTTGCATGCCCAAACATCCACGTTTCATGCCCAAATATCCACGTGAAACCTCTCCACATCCACAAACCTATCACATGCCATGGTCAAATCCCCACATACCATCAAAATACATGCCAATGCCAATTAATTAGCATATCATACCATAAACTTCATGTTATTTGAACCAATATGTGCCCCCCACTTCCCAAATGTAGGATATATGGATAAACAATGCCTACCAAATACATTGAGCATGGGTTTTGAACCCTTATTACTTCAGATAAAATGATAAGGCCCAACTACTTGGTCTATGGGTGTGAATGATATATAAATCATTGGAAATTTGTATTTGAATTCATTCAAAAAACTTAGCAGCCATTGTTAAAGGCTAAAGCTGGAGAGCTTGGATGAGTTGCAGAGAGTGCTAGAGGCAAAATTGGGGAAAAGTCCAAAAAGGGACTTATATTATTTTTTCCCAAGGAATAACTTTTCAGTTGTTCTTTTTTCAATTTGGAGACATTTTAAATTATTTTTCAAGAATTTTTCCTAATACATCGGTTGATATAGGACCTAGAGACGTAGGCCATCGTGTCAAACTCCGTTATCAATTATGTTGTGGAATTTATTGAATTATTATTCAAAAAATGATGTTTTATAAGTCATTATTTTAAAATTATTCCATAAATTGATATTTTAAAGCAAAATTAAAATACACAAGCATATTATTGCTTAAGTTTATGGATCAGGTTGGTATCAGAATGGTTAATGAGCTAGGCTAGCTTCTGTTTAAGCATTATTCTAGTGCATCAAATTGATATCAAAACTAAATTTGTGGGTGAATTTGTGATTTTGTTGTTTTAACTAAAATCATTTATTGTTTAACAACAGATCCAATGCTAGCTCAGATTTAGTTGTTATTGAATTCCATTATCACTATGATAATGCAATAACTAAAATCTCAAGAACAAATTCAGAAAGCAACAGAGCAATGGTAAGAGCAACAAATCAAGAGGCTCTAACAAAGCATTGATTCACTATGATCAAAAATACAATAGGAACATCAACAGAAGAAGAGGATGTGAGGAGATTTAGAGATTTGTGGACATTATGCCTGACAAGGTCATATTGTTGAGCAATGTTGGATCCTACATCCCAATCAGGCTCCATTATGGTTCAAGAAGTAGAATGAGCAAAGATTCAAGGCAAAGGGGAAGGCACCTATTAGAAAAATAATAAATCCTAGGTATCCTAAGTATCTATTAGAAAATGAAGGATTTATTCAAGAGATGTTGTCAAGTTAGGTACCAAATATATGTTGCATTTAGAAAATGAAATCAATGAAATCAATTATTCTAACTATATTAAGAATGTTAGGGATACTGAATGTACTAACCCTAAACATTCATCAAGCTCATGTGTTAATACATTTGAAAATCACATAAAGGGAATAGGTTCTAAGCTGTTAGCTAAAATGGGATTCAAAGGAAAAGGCCTTGACATTAATGGTCAAGGAATTGTCCACCCTATCCAAGTGGCAAAGTGACCATTCTATGTAGGATTAGGATATGTAGATGAAGGATAATCTTCCCAAGAAGATGAGCTAAAGAGTTACTCAAGTAGCAAGTTAGAACACCCTGAAGAGTTGAAGGAAGCATTATCAGAAGATGAAGTAGTTAAATATGACAAGACATCTTTAGATGACTTATCAAGGTATGAAAAGAAGAAATACTTGCATGTATCTTATAATTATTCCTTCGAAAGCCCTAGAATGATGCTTAAGAGACATGTCAAGAAGAAGACTGACAAAACAAAATTACTTAAAAAATACATGAAGTTGGGTTTTTACTTCAATGCTAAGGGGAAAATGCTAAAAGAATATAAAAAAACTTATGCACAACCCCAGGCAAAGGTTATAACTTCATCTTCAGTCAAGTAGAAGACAAAATCTTTTCATTTAGAACCTGAGATAACGTCAACAAAGGAGACAATAATCAATGAGAAGCTGATAGTTCAAAAATTGTCACCCTGGAAAGGTAAATAACATTTCTTTAAAAGAATAATTGTTAAGCATTCTAAGATAGATGTTATTTTTGATAAAAATTATCAAAGGAATTTGATCTCAAAAGATGTTGTAGAAACCTTAAGATTGGAAACTAAGCCACATTTGCAACCCTATTCTCTGGATAAGATAGATGATGGTAATAATATACATGTAAGTAAAACATGTAAACTAGGGTTTACAATTACCACCAACTTTTTATATGAAGTTGAGTTAGATGTGGTTCCACTACAGTTTAGTGGCATTGTCATAGGAAAACCATATTTGTCTCTGAGAAAGGAAACTTTTTCCAAGAAGGAAAATTAGTATAACATTGTAAAAGATGGGATAGAATATCTCGTGTGAGCACATCGATAGTAACCATTATAGGTAAATGGTTCCTTAATTTTTTTTATACCCATGTATGTTGTAGACAGGAACACTATAGGGTAACATGAAGATGCCATCATGAGAAGCATCGAGAATATCTCAAAAGATAGGTTTTATATTTTAATCTGTATAGAGTATGCAAACATGCATACAAATTTGCCTTATGTTTTTAAGACCTAAATATAGGTATTATTTATAAATTCATAAGACCTAAGTATGGGCAATGTTTGTAATCATTATAGTGTTTTTAAATACCTAAGATGGACAATGTTTGTATAACTATGATGCTAGGTAAAACCCTATGAGGGTAATTGTAAAATGGTGATTATTATAACACCAAGGGATTTTTTTCATAGTTTCACAATATGAAGACCTGAAACCAACTAACATTTAGGAGATCATCTGAGCCAGAGCCATGAAAAGATCCTCATATTGAGTATTAGGTCCAGTACTAACTTTTTGAGAACAAAAAGCCTTTTCAGTGGGGATTATTGATTTAAGAGGATCCATATTCACTTTGAAAAAGAAGACATCAAATTCTAAGTTGATCATTGTCACAGTGAATATCTCATTGAGAGCTTTCTTATGCATCTCATGATTCACAAAATAGAGCCCGTATATGCAAGATATCACATATCAAAGATCAACTAGGGAAAGTAAAAAAAATTGGGTTTGGATAGAACATCCAGTTGAACGTCAATAAGTGGTGAGTGGCCAACAAGTGATGAGTGGATGATAAGTGGTGAAAGGATATTGGACCATGTGGTGGGTCCTTAAGCCACCATGTGGTTTGCCACCATTTATTATTTTCCATGGTCCAATTTTATATTATTTTTTGAATGTTCCAAACAAACCATATTTAACTTACCATTTCCACGTATTTGCCACGTAATCTTATGCTACATGATACCACCCAACATTCACGTGAAACCCAACATACCACTCAATATTCCATTCACGTTGCATGCCCAAACATCCACATTTCATGTCTAAATATCCATGTGAAACCTCTCCACATCCACAAACCTACCACATGCCATGGTCAAATCCCCACATACCATAAAAATACATGTCAATGCCAATTACTTGGCATATCATACCACAAAATTCATGGTATTTGAAACACTACATGCCCCCCACTTCCTCAATGTGGGATATGTGGATAAACAATGCCTACCGAATATGTTGAGCATGAGTTTCGAACCCTTATCACTTTGGATAAAATTATAGGGCTCAACCACTTGGGATATGGGTTTGAATTCTATATAAAGTGTTGGGAATTTGTATTTGAATTCATTCAAAAAACTTAGTAGTCATTGTTAAAAGCTAAAGCTAGAGAGCTTAGATGAGTTGTAGAGAGTGTTAGAGGTAGAATTGGGAAAAATTCCAAAAAGGGACGTATTTTATTTTTTTCCAAGGAAAAAATTGTCAGTTGTTGATTTTTCAATTTGGAGACTTTTTAAAGTATTTTTCAAGAATTTTTCCTAATACATCAGCTGATATAGGACCTAGAGATGTAGGCCATCGTGTCAAACTCTGTTATCAATTATGTTGTGGAATTTCTTGAATTCTTCTTTAAAAATTGATGTTTTGTAAGTCATTATTTTAAAATTATTTCATAAATTGATATTGTAAAGAAAAATTAAAATATGCAAGCGTATTATTGCTTAAGTTTACAGATCATTTATGTCCTAAAAATACGGTTCTCCAAGACTCTTTTTATGTAGTACATACAATATTATCATGTACAATACTTAGTATAAATTGAGTACAAACCTTTGTAAGTCTCTCAAAATACCAACTAGATAATATAATAAATTGAGTATAGAAAAAATTGTGATAAAAAATTAGAGTATAGAGAATAAACCAACTATGGGACCATAGGGCAAGACAACTATGAAAAGAGAGGTTGATGTAACTGAAAAAAATATTCAAAATATTTTGATCTAATTTTTTCAAGGGCCCATAAGAAAAATCCCTATGTAATTTTTTAGTGAATATTGAAAATCCAATTTTGAAATGGAGGTGAATTGAAGTGAAAGTAATTTTTTTGGGAAGGCAAATCATATGCACCATCCCCTGGATAGCATCTAAATTTGGTAGATGGCATCTAGATCCTGTGGATGACATTTAAATCCTATGGATGGCATATAGATCCTGTGGATGACATATAGATCCTATGGATAACATCTAAATCCTGTGGATAACATCCAAAGTGGTGGTTGATGTCCAAAATCTATGGACACCATATAGAACCTATATATGACATCCAAAGTTTATGGGCATTATCTAGATCCTATGGATGAAATTTAAATCTTATGGATGGCATATAGATCTTATGGATGACATCTAGATCCTATAGATAACATCTAAATCCTGTGGATAACATCTAAAGTGGTGGATGATGTCCAAAATCTATAGACACTATGTAGAACCTATAGATGACATCTAAAGTTTATGGGCATTATCTAGACTCTCTGAATGTCATCTAAATAGAGTGGATAGTGTCTAAACCCAATTCAAAACATCCAGACATTGTATATACCATCTAGAGCACATAAACACCATTTAGAGTGTATGTACATCATTTATAACCCATAAACAGAATCTAAAGTACATGGATAATGTCTATATCATGTGGACATCATCCAGAGTATGTGGATGTCATCTAGAGCCTATGAATAGTTTTCAAAGTGCATGGAAGATTTTTAGAACTCATGGATGATGTATAGAGTCTGTGGACATCATTTAGAGGTTGTGGATGACATACAAAGTCTGTAGATGACATCTAAAACCTGTGGATAGCATCTAAATCTGGTGGACATAATCTAGGCTAAGTGTATGGCATCCAAACATGGTAGACAATGTACAAACCCCATGGACAATGTCCATACGTTGTGGCAATCATCCATAGTTTTTGGATGCCATTTAGAGCACTTAGATGCCATCTAGAGTAGGTGACTGTCATCTAGACACCTTGGATGTCATCCAACCTTGGTGGATGCTGTCGAGACTTAGTATATGCCTTTTAGACTTGGTGGATGTTTTCTAGCACCCATGGTTGGTGTCTAGAGTGTGTGATCAACATCTAGAGTGTGTGGTTAGTGTTTCAAGTTTATGGGCATGTTTAGAGTGCATGTTTGGGGTCCAAAAAGTGTGTCTAATGTCTAACTCTTCTTGACATTGTTTGGGATCTATGGGGAGTGCCTAAGACCTATATATATCCCTTGACCCTTATATTTGCTCATTTCTCTTATATGTATAGTCTAAACCTTGATCTCATACTCTATACCTCTACCTTAAAACTCATACTATATTCGCATTTATCAATCTATTCACATATTTGTGTATATAAATCTTATTTTCCCAAAATATTGAGGCTTATAGAATATAAAAACTCTTATAGTGACTAGATCAATAAATGTTATCTAAGAGGCCATATTTACATGCCCTAGTATGAGATGGACACCAATTTACTAAACATTCTCATGTCTGGTTACAAACCTTATACTATAGAGTTTTCTTTTAGCCTCGACTCTCAAACTATTAATTTTGGCTTCACTCCTTTAGATATCAAGTGATTGTTAGGACTGCAACACAGAAATGTTGAACCTATGTCCATGAAAGTTGTTTTGTGTGATGAAGATAAAATATATCTATAAAATGACTTGGCTATATATACATCTATCTCAGTAGGTAATCTTGTTTTTGTTAATTAATATTGTATGTTTTATGTATGAAATTTGAAAGTAAATGTCTTAGATAAAGATTGAAAATAATTTTTGACTTCCATTACAGGCACCCCTAATCATTCGAGAAGGGGTCTTTTAGTTCAAAATATAACAAACTCATATATAGAATCCCTCATTGATTTTTTCCAAACAAGGATTATTTTATAAGGAATACTTACAAATATCCCCTTTTGGGATGTAACATACATTGTCTGTTCTCTTAGAGTAAAATAATTTGATTGGTGTACATTCATTTCAAATAAGATAAGAAATGATTTGGATTGTGCCTTTGAAAGTGACAGTTACACAATTTTCATTTCTAATTATATATTGGCTTTAAACTATTAGGTGTACCATGAGTTGAGGAAAAAATTATTCCCATTATATTGCATGAAAACATGAAATCTAATTCTATGGCCCTTGATGAGCTATAGGTAAGTTTTTAGTTTAATTCTAAGTCATTAAATTGTCATGGTATTATATTGTTACAATTCAAATTAATTATGTATAAACTTGCTTGTAATAGAGAAAAGAATTTGTTTCTCAATCTAGAAGAAAAGCTACACTAAATAAATATTGTCCTATCGAGGGATCTGGGGATTCTTAGTTTGATATGGATGATGACACAAATTTTGGTGCAATTACACCATTTATAAGGAATAAGAAGATGTAAAGATATATCTCTCATACTATTTCACGTTGGTTAGGCCCCTTAAGCACACCCCTAGGCATAAATCTAGGTTTTTAGATTTTTAAAAGTTCATTGAAATTTGATGTAACAACAAAAAAAATAAGAATTATTAATGTTTCATTTAATTTCATAGCGACATCCACCATTAGAAACATTGCTTATCCACATGATCAACATTTAACTTTCATGCAAGGTATTTGACTTCATGTTTGCAGTTATGTTAGTTTTAAATTACATGTCATTCAATATGTTAAAATGAATTTTTGATTATATGAGAATCTGAGTCTTTGATAGAAATTTAAGCTTTACTTTTTCTTACAATAGTCCACCACAACAAAACATATCGACAACTCAATGTATGGATCCTAATTCTAATGTCTCTGACCTTCAACTTAACTTAGTTTAAATTTTAATGAAGTTTGTTTGTTAATTAATGATGGCATTTCTTATTGTAGGTAAATGTACAATAAGAAGTAATATGTCACCTCCACCCCCTGCACTATATAGACTAAGGGGAAGAATTTACCAATGTCAAAATGTAATAAGGGAACAATGCATATAACAAATTAGGAGTTCCCCATTTTTTCTATGGGTGGAGTATTTTTTGCAATAGGTGCCACAAAAATTTTGCAAAATATCTATCTTGAAAATGATTTATTTAAGGATATTGATTCCATAATTACAGGCTGATTTGTTGTGCATAATATTATTTAGGGATTTCAATTCCAGGATCCTAAAAAAATAGTTGGACATGGTTCTTCTAGTTCACCACTTGAACCATACAATGATGAGGATATATCTTTTGATGAATTGACATCCTTTACATTGAATAATCTTGTTGTAGATAATGCTTTTGCTTTGTTATATGACATTGTATAGACTAATTTGAAATTTTTGAAATAATGAGAGATTTGAGGAAAGGATTTGGTAAAAGAAATTAATGAGCATTATCACAACCATTCCCAAATATATTCTTTATATTATATGGTTTAAAAATGATCAGTCCAAAATTGACATGTTAGTGAATCATGATGAATCAGAATCCATTTTTGTGGCAAATCTCTATAATGATAATATTTTAGATGTTATGATTAATAGATTTGAAAATTTGAATATAGAGGCACATGCTTACTAAATAAATGGGAAAAAGACCAAAACCTTTTTCACCTTGCTAATGCAGAGAGATAAAGTTAAATGGTAAGTAATTATTTTTTATCCATTTTTTATCATAATTTTGTAATTTTTATCTAACCTAGTTATTTTCGAAATTGTAGTCAAAATATAATAACCTCAAGAATGAAGCACAAGTACTGAATATTCATCTAGAAAGGTGCAAAAAATCTTAAATACAACAACTACATATAAATAGAAACTTGTGCTAGTCAAAAAATATAATAACACACTAAGGAGGATAATCAAAGGGCATGGAATGGATCTAGATGTTCTTCTAAAAGAGAAAATAAATGCACACCCCTCTATCCTATCAATAGGAGATGCAATGCATGAAGAAAGGGATGTAGTTGAAAATATTAATGTTACAACTAAGGATCTTGCTAGAGAAGGTGTTTTACATTTGGATTCAAGGAAGGGGGAAGTTGAGGCAACAACATCCACTTGTGAATAACAAACTGGAATTCCTCATGTGGAATGTTATCTATTCAGTGCATGTATCTCTGTTAAATTTAAATGGGTCAAAGAATATGGAAATGATGTTTTTTAGATATGTTATGTTGAAACTTGAAGGTTTATATTTTAAATTAAAATTTTCAAGTCTAAAATATAAGTCTTTGTTTTTATTTTATTATGTGCATTTTATCCATGACAATTTTATTCTTGCATTTTTATATATGTTATGTTGAAACTGGAAATCTTATATTGTAAATTAAAGTTTGAAAGATTAAATATAAGTCTTTTTTGCATTTTTATTCTATCTATATTATCCATGGCAAGTTTATTTTGTGAATTTTTTATATATGTTATGTTGAAACTGAAAAGTTTATACTATATTTAAAGTTTGCAAGTTTAAATATAAATATTTATTTCTGTCCTTTTTTCTATTTTAATCTATACATTTGATAAATTTATTACTTAATATGTATAGTGATAATATCATAATTCATTGATGTATAATATTGAAAACAACATGAAATAATAAATTCATATTTTAAAATAAATATTTTTCATACATATAACCTAAATATATTGTTTAACAAAGCTTGAATTTTAAACTATTGTAATATAACACAACTATTTTAAAATAATACAATAACATGATTTATGAATTCTTGTAATTTACATAATAAAAAAAAATCCATGATTTTATATACAAATAATAATATAAAAAATCAATTGCAAAATTGAAAGTTGAAACTTACATATTAAAATTCAGGTACCTAAAATAGTTTTTGAGTAGCACTTTCTTCATAAGTATCTTTTGTATGTATTGTATTGGATACATATAGAGTCTTGATATCTATATTAGTTATGTAATTTTTTATATTGGTAACTCCTTTTCTTTTAATAAGAAAATTCCAAATTTGAAGTGCTTTATCATAGGGAAATGCATCCATGAAACATACAATCTCAAACATGTGTCTAGATTTCTATCCAAACTATTATGAATTTTTAATTTAACAAAAGATATGCACCAAAGACTCATTCATCTTCCATAAAGCCCAAAATCATTATTTGGCAGAGTTCATAAAATTGAAAATATTCCCTTCTATATTCTTGCAAGATGATATTGGGATACATTTTTTTCCATAGCCTTGTAATAACACCACTTTCAGTTGGCTCCTTTAGACACTTATATTGATCAATCATTGTGAATCTGAAATGGATATACGATGTTCTCAATAAATATTTTTGCAAAATACCTAGAATTTCAACTCCATTGATATCTACAGACTTTGAAAAATGTTTAATAAGAGTACCCATGTATCTAAAAAATAAATTAGTGATTTATTCTTTACCATCCTCAGCTTTCCAAATTATGGGATTCACCACTACCATGGATTCAAGCAACTCATCCATTTGAAATCATTCTCAAATTTACATAAGAAATCTATCCTTTATCTTTCTCAAATTTATCTATGTTTCCAGTATCACAGTTTTGTAAAGAATACATGTTACAAGGAATTCTTCAATTTTTGATCCTGCTAAATTAACTCATTTTTGGAATGTGTGCAATGGTATTTCCTTTCCATTCATTAAGATACAAATAATTTCATGAATATTTAATTTTAAGTAGGATTTTGGATCCTTGATATCTATTGAAGTATTCCAAATACCAAAATAAGGAAGCTTAAAACTATTTTGGCCCAAGTACAAGACATCAAGAGATTGACAAACCCATTTTTTCAAATGTACAAAGTTACAATATATATTGTTGTCCCCCAAAAATATCACTCATTTTTGGGACAACATTTGAAACATTTTGGTCCTATAGACCAAAATTGTCTCTTCCCTTTTTAAAATTTGTCCTGGGTATTCAAATTCCTCATTTATCAAGCTTCTCAGAAATCTATAGACTCTGTAGGCTTAAATCTACGGACTCTACAGGCTTAAATCTACAGACTCTGCAGGCTTGAATCTACGGACTCAGTAGGAAGAGAAAATATATGGAATCTACAGGTAGGTTCATTTCTACAGGTTCAAAGGCTTCTACAGGTGGGTTCAACTAAAAGAATCAGTTTCTAACACTTGATCATTTTCATGATTGGTTCAGTGCCTTGGTTCAAATAAAAATCTCCATCGACAAGCATCAGCAGCAGGTTCAACATTTGGTTCATCCTTTGGTTCAACATCAAATGGTTCAAAGGTAGGTTCAATCAAGTGGTTCAATGCTTTATTTCACTCATTTGGTTCATCCTCTTTGTTTCAATGCTTTCATTCATCATTTGGTTCAATCAAATGGTTTGTCAGTTGGTTCAAGGCTTTGTTTGAATCGTTGAACCAAAACTTAGTTCAACGGTTGGTTCAACGTCTTGGTTCAATGAAAAGGTTCAACATCTTGGTTCAATGGAGCATTTCATCAGCTTGGTTCATTCAATTAAACCATTGGCTTGAACCATTTTGGTTCAAAGCTTGGTTCAACTGATTGGTTCAACTAAGTGGTTCAACGGTTGGTTCAAACAAAGGGTTCATTGGCTTGAACCATTTTGGTTCAAAGCCTAGATTTAACAATTGGTTCAAAGCCTTGGTTTAATGGAATGGTTCAACAGTTGGTTCATCGCTAAAGTTCAAAAGGCCTCTCGAAGGACAAGTGCCCTTGCAGAGGGCATTTGGTCAACAAAAATACCCTTTGAAAGGGTCGTTTTCAAAAAGACTAAGGCAAAGTCTAAGGCACAATTCTTTTGGACAAAAAGTTTGAAAGAATTCTGAGAAGTCACGGAAGCAAGAAACCCAAAGGAATTTGTGTATTGGCAAACAAAATAATTTCCACAGACTTTTTGTCCGCGGGAAATTTTTGTGGACAATTTTTCCGCGAGAATTTGCTTAGGGAAAAGCCCTAGGAAAGTACTCACGGGAATTATCCATGAGAATTTATGAAGGGCAACCGAAGGACCCCAAAGGGTAGGTGCCCTTGTGGGGGACTCTCAGCAGCCAACTTAAAGGGCACTTCTTGAAGCTGAAGGGTCACCTTCCCTTCGGGAAGGATGTAAAACAAGAAGCCTGAAGGCCATTCAGGGGTCATTTCTTAAGGCCCAAAAGGGCAAGTCCAATCCAAAAAAGTGCCAAATAGAGAGCTAAAAGAGGACCAAGGGGTGACACACCCAAAGATGTCAAATTCAACACAATGAACTAACTATTGAAAACATAGTGACAAGCGCACGAATGTCAAATTCAAGACAACAAGATAATCGTTGATCCTTTGAAGCTACAGACTAGAATGCATTCATAGACTTCAAGGCCAAGACCAGTAGAAAGTGAGGAAAGAATAGAATAGAAAATTGAATCCAAGACCCAATTTAATTAGCCAAAAAAGGAGGAATGATGAAGGTAAGATCAGATCACCAGGTGGACATTGAAAGTTGCAAACTTTCAATAAACGTGACTTGTTTCCCTACATTGATAAAATCAAATGGGTAAAACACCCCTAAGTTCCAGCTTGTCTTCTTAATAGATTCCAATACAACATGATGTGTTATTGTTCCCGATTCCTTCTTGAATAAGCTATATAAGGGACTCTCTTCTATTGTAAATATCTCTCTCTTTTGATAATCAGAATGAAACTCTACCCAAATTGAAAGGCACTTCTGAGACTTTGAGCTCAGTTTGTTGATCATATTTTGTTACTAGAATAAGAAAGCAAGTGACTTTGTAGACTTTGTGCTGTGATATCTTTGTTGTTAAAGAAACTATTCTTATGTCTTTTTCCTTGAATTATTTTATGTTCCTTTAATTCAACAAGCAGGATTAGTGAAATTAGTCAAAAAGGTGTCCTCAAGAATCAACTATGGATAGACTTTATGCCCCCATAATTACCTTTCAGTGTGTTTTCTTTTCATTTTTGTGTAAAGGACTTTGGGATGACTTTGTGCCCTCATTGTCCTTCGTATCTTACTCTTGAGCAATTCAGGTGGAGACTTTGTGCCACATCTCGATTTGCTAGTTATTACATCCTTTGATACATTTTGATTTTGTTACCTGGAGTATTCTTGTGGCTTGTTGAATAGTACTTCTGAAAGAAGAGGAGTGCTTTTTGTCATTTTCCTTGAGTTTCTCCTGTGATCTGCATGCATCATCTCTGAAGAAAGAGAGATGGATGGTTTGTCCTAACCTTGAGTATTATTTTCTATTAATATATATATAGCATACCTATATGGAACCTCCCCTTGATGAGAGGAGAGATCAGTGTCCTTCTGATGTGGTAAACCTACACATTTGGACAACTAATCTTCCTACTTTGGCTGATCAGACCTATTTTGTTTATCAGTATGCTGATCAAAAAAATATTCAACCAACAGTTTTTGGTGACTCTACTAGGGATATAATATCCATTATCCATTTATAATCTATCCATTCACCTCCACACTAACTGGGAAAGAATGCAAAGTTTAAAGCCTCAAGCTTTAACTGAAGCAAGGTCAATTCTTTTCCCATTTTTGTTTCACAATCTAGTAGATTCAAGGTATGCATGAAGCCAAAGGGATAAAGGTATTGTTGACCCTGTGTTTAAGTTGGTATAGTAAAGTGATTTTGATCTATTTCCTTCACCATCTCATCTCCAACGAACCAAGATCTTTTCTCCTACTAAAGTCAGATCTCCATTGCCAGACGAAGTATCTACTTCTGCTATTGATAAAGCTTTACCAATAATTACCCCTCTGAGATTTGTTATCCCTCCTTTTCATAATCCTAAAATGGCAGTTCAAGGCCCCTGGGGTAATTATTTTAGTCCTCTCAATCTTACTCCACCTCTACATGAGCTTCCACGCAGTTCAAGGAAGAACTTCCCTAAGTTATATGGTGATGGGAAAGTTCATCCTGATGAGCACATTGCAGCTTTCAGCATAGCCTGTGGAGTAATCAGAGTAGAATTTGAAGATGTAGTAGTCAGGCTTTTTGTAGAGACATTACAAGGTACTACTACAAATTGGTTTTATCATCTACAGGCTCAGTCAGTGACTGATTGGAATACTCTCAAAGGTAATTTTGAAGACAAATTTAAACCTACAGAAGATGCACATACACTTCTGGCTCAACTTACACAGATGAAGAAAGAGCATCATGAGCCTATGAAAGACTTCATAGCCAAATTTGAAAAATTGAGAAATAAAATCCCTGTAATTGCTCGACCTACAGCTAAGAATCTCAAATGCTTTTTCATTAATTCTTAGTTACCTGAAGTAAGTTTTCTCTTGAGACATGCTGGTTAAATAGATCTTGCTGCAGCTTAACTTTTGGCCACTGAGGTAGAAGATGATCTCATCTTAATAGGGAAAATAAGGAGAGATCCAAATAGAAATAGAGCTTCATCATCTTTTGAATATGCATCTACAAGCACCATAGATCCAATGGTGTAGAAATTATCAAATGAGTTGCTTGCTCTCAAAAAGCAAATGGCTTAAGGAATGTCTTCTATCCCTTCATATAGAAGGACATTCCCAAATTAGTCATATCAGGTCAATGCTGCCAAGAATCAAGGGCAACAAAATTGCCTTCCTCCCCCACAAGGGAAACTTGCCCTGGAAGCTCCTCCAACCAATTCAGCAATGGGATATCTTGAAGCAGAATCAAAATTCTCTTTCTAGCCTGAATTGAATCAATAAAATGACGCTGATCTCCTTGAAGACAATCAAGAAGAATCAGTTGGTGACTCCCACATTGGTTTCCTGAACTATCAGGATAAACCCAGAAGCAAAGGAGAAACTATTGATGGATCATATGAAGTGTTTACCAGGTCCAAGAACCAATCATTCTAGCAAGCTAATAAAAAGAAGACAGAGGAGCAACCTCAACCATCAATTACAATTACTAAACATGGAACCACTCTACCTTTTCAATCAAAGGATTCGGTGATTACCCAAAATGTAAGTACATCAAGTTTACCTTCACCTTTTACTCCCATTTCACAAATCAGAGCTCTTCCCATCCCTCTTAAAACCCAAAAGGTTGAAATACCTTATTCTATTCCTAGTCCAATTTAGCCATTTGACATAATTGATCATGTCAAAAAGACCAAAATACAAATGTCTAAATTTTAATATTTGCAAGCTAATCCTGATCAATTAGATAGGTTGGTCCAATATGTCAAGAACCAAACCATCCCTGCAAGACAAGAGGTTAAGAAAATAATTCATAATTCCCCAAAGAACACACCCATTCCAAACAATATTGTCATTACTCCTCCAGCTGCCCCTGGGAAAATAGAACCTTTCTATGTTTCCCTGTTAATAAATGGTTATCAGCTCAACAATTGCATCATTGATTTCAGGGCATCTGACAATGTCATGCCTACTAAAGTAGCTAAGTCTCTAGGTCTCACATTGACCAAGACATTTGGGAGATGTTTCTCCATGGAAAACAAGCAAGTATCATTGTTGGGGCAAATTAAAGATGCCCAATTTGCATTGGCAGCCTTTCCAGACAAGAGAATCAGGATGACTATCTTGGTGGCTGATGTCCTAGCATCCTATGGCATTTTGCTTGGATGAAATTTCTGAAAAGATGTGGGAGGAGAACTAAGCATGGACCTATCTGAAGCAAGGATCCCTATCCAAGGCATGATGAAGAGATTGCTCCTAGAAAAGGAGGCAAAATACGTGGTTACCCAAACATCAGCCCCTGCAGCAAAAATTTTGTTTGAGTCCTCATGCAGGGGTAATTATTTCTTTACCATAGAGGATGTTCATGTTTCTACAGATGAAATTCTTGTAGCTGACAATCTAGGAATTGATCCAAACAAGACTTCAGGAGTATTGGCAGAGCACTGTATAAACAAGGAAGGATCTTCCATCTCTAATGAAGATAAATCTGATAGGAGATCAACTTTTGATGATAACAATAATTCTTCCACCATTGATGAAGTTGAGACTGTTTTGATATCTCCTCAAGGAGATATTCTTCCTTCATGCAATTTGTAAGTCAGCAACACCAAAAACATAGCTGGATGTGAATCTCTATTACTTGAATTGAAGATTGCTCAAGATGAAGAAGTTAAACTCCTTCACATCAAAGGAGATGTTAATCTGATAGTTTGTCAAGAGTTTGATATGGACAATCCAATCATGTGTTGGACTGGACCAGCAGAACAACAAGTTATGACGGTGGACCATGCTGCTACAAATCAAAATCAAGCAAAGGAATCCTTCACCAAGAGAGCAAGGAGTTATGGTTTCCAATTTAAAGACCACATCTTGCCATAGGATAAGAAGAAGAAAAGGCCAAGGGGAAGATGCAAAAAATTGGTTTCTTGGTGGAGAACTTCATTTTCCCATCACCGTTTCTAGGGGGAAAATGTCTTCTTGCTGGTTTATTAGGATAGAGTACTATTTCCACTGTCTCCCAAGAAGCAGCATCTAAAATACTTCAATTCTTGAAGTATCAAATCATTTCATCTGTATATGTGTAAATTTGTATAGTTTTTAATTCTATTTTGTTTTATTTGTTTCCATTTTTTATGCCTTTCATTTTTGGGTAGCATGACTCTGTAACCCAATGGTACACATGAAGACACTGGAGTTTCTGGATTCTACTCCTTTCAATTCTTTTTGAAATTGATAGAAGTTCCCCAACTGGAGCCAGTTGTTGTCCCCCAAAAATATCACTCATTTTTGGGACAACATTTGAACCATTTTGGTCCTACATACCAAAATTTTCTGTTCCCTTTTTAAAATTTGTCCTGGGCATTCAAATTCCTCATTTTTCAAGCTTCTCAGAAATCTATGAACTCTGTAGGCTTAAATCTATAGACTCTATAGGCTTAAATCTATGGACTCTGTAGGCTTGAATCTACGAACTCAGTAGGAAGAGAAAATCTATGGACTCTGTAGGCAGGTTCATTTCTACAGGTTCAAAGGCTTATACAGGTGGGTTCAACCAAAAGAATCAGTTTCTAACACTTGATCATTTTCATGATTGGTTCAGTGCCTTGGTTCAAACAAAAATCTCCATTGACAAGCATTAGCAGCAAGTTCAACATTTGGTTCATCCTTTGGTTCAACGTCAAATGGTTCAAAGGCAGGTTCAATCAAGCAGTTCAACACTTTTTTTTAGTCATTTAGTTCATCTACTTTGTTTCAATGCTTTCATTCATCCTTTAGATCAATCAAATGGTTCATTAGTCGGTTTAAGGCTTTGTTTGAACCGTTGAACCAAAACTTTGTTCAACGTCTTGGTTCAATGAAAAGGTTCAACATCTTGGTTCAATGGAGCATTTCATTGGCTTGGTTTATTCAATTAAACCATCATCTTGAACCATTTTGGTTCAAATCTTGTTTTAACTGATTGGTTCAATGAAGTGGTTCAACGATTGGTTCAAACAAAGGGTTCATCAGCTTGAACCATTTTGGTTCAAATCCTAGATTCAACAATTGGTTCAAAGCCTTGGTTCAACGGAACGGTTCAATAGTTGGTTCATCACCAAAGTTCAAAAGGCCTCCCAAAAGATAAGTGCCCTTGCGGAGGGCACTTGGTCAATGAAAATACCCTTTGGAAGGGTCATTTTCAAAAAGACTAAGGCAAAGTCTAAGGCACAATTCTTTCAGACAAAAAGTCTGAAAGAATTCTGAGAAGTCACGAAAGCAAGAAACCTGAGGAATTTGCGTATTGGCAAATGGAATGATTTTTATAGACTTTTTTTCCATGGGAAATTTCTACGGATAATTTGTCTGCGAGAATTTGCCCAGGGAAAATCCCTGGGAAAGTACTTGCAAAAATTATCCATGAGATTTTGCGAAGGGCCACTGAAAGACCCCAAAAGGTAGGTTCCCTTGCAGGGGACTCTCGATTGCCAACTTAAAGGGCACTTCTTGAAGCCGAAGGGTTACCTTCTCTTAGGGAAGGATGTAAAACAAGAAGCCCGAAGGCCATTCAGGGTTCATTTCTTAAGGCCCAAAAGGGCAAGTCCAATATGGAAAAGTGCCAAATAGAGAGCTGAAAGAAGACCAAGGGGTGACACACTCGAAGATGTCAAATTCAACACAGTGAACTAACAGTTGAAAACATAGTGACGGGCACGTGAACGTTAAATTCAAGACAACAAGATAACTGTTGATCCTTTGAACCTACAAACTAGAATGCATTCACAGACTTCAAAGCCAAGACTTGCAAAAAGTGAGGAAAGAACAGAATAGCAAACTAAATCTAAGACCTAATTTAATTAACCAAAAAAGGAGGAACGATGAAGGTAAGATCAGATCGCCAAGTGGACATTGAAAGTTTCAAACTTTCAATAAGCATGACTTGTTTCCCTACATTGATAAAATCAAATGGGTAAAACACCCCTAAGTTCTAGCCTATCTTCTTAACAGATTCCAACACAAAATGATGTGTTACTGTTCCTGAGTCCTTCTTGAACAAGCTATATAAGGAACTCTCTTCTATTGTAAATATATCTCTCTCTTGACAATCAGAATGAAACTCTACCCAAATTGAAAGGCACTTCTGAGACTTTGAGCTCAGTTTGTTGATCATATTTTGTTACTAGAATAAGAAAGCAAGTGACTTTTCAGACTTTGTGCTGTGATATCTTTGTTGTTAAGGAAATTGTTCTTATGTATTTTTCCTTGATTTATTTTCTGTTCCTTTAATTCAACAAGTAGGATTAGTGAAATTAGTCAGAAAGGTGTCCTAAAGAATCAACTGTGGAGAGACTTTGTGCCCCCATAATTTCCTTTCAGTGTGTTTTCTTTTCATTTCTGTGTAAAGGAGTTTGGGATGACTTTGTGCCCTCATTATCCTTCATATCTTACTCTTGAGCAATTCATGTGGAGACTTTGTGCTGCATCTCAATTTACTAGTTATTACATCCTTTACTACATTTTGCTTTTGTTACCTGGAGTATTCTTGTGGCTTGCTAAATAGTACTTCTGAAAGAAGAGGAGTGCTTTTTGTCATTTTTCTTGAGTTTCTCCTGTGATCTGCATGCATCATATCTAAAGAAATAGAGATGGATGGTTTGTCCTACCCTTGAGTATTATTTTCTATATATATATAGCATACCTACAGGGAACCTCCCCTTGATGAGAGGAGAGATCAGTGTCCTTTTGATGTGGTAAACCTACACATTTGGATGACTAATCTTCCTACTTTGGCTGATCAGACCTATTTTGTTTATCAGTACGCTGATCGACAAAATATTTAACGAACATATATCAATCTCTATTGAGCACGTTTCATCAAACAATTTATTTCATTCAACATTAGGAGAATACCACATAGTGCTAAAAGTATTTTTGAATCTATTAAATGGTATAATATATCCTTTACCTTGTTGACTTCCATATGGTATTTAAACATAAAACCCACCATTGATGGATATTCTTCAAAAGAATTGCATACAGGATCATACATGGAAGTCCATCTTATATTATTATATTTTAGAATATTTTTACCATCAGTAACTCCAATTATAATTTTTTTAAACTCTAATAACCTTTTAGGATTGTTTGACATATAAGTGTGTAAATCACAAATAAGATCCTCCAATTTTACAATATTTTTAAATGTGCTTATAATTTTATGTACAAAATTCATTATGCGGGCCATGCAATGAACTAAAATCATATATTAGGAAACTATTATATGTATTCAAAGACATAAACCATTTTTGTTCCCCTACATTACTGTTACACCATCAGCTCCAACTCACACTAGATTCGTAGCTATAGCATAATAATCCATCTCAGTAATATCCTTCAATTTCGAAATAGCTAACTTGAAAAGGTTTTTTTCATTACAATTTTCAACTATTTTATGTATAACTAATAGATGAGGTGTCCTTAAATTTTTCTCAAAAGTGTAAACATGGATACAAACACATGTTTTGTTGTCATCTATTGTGATCTCATTAATGGAAATTGATATAAAGATTGCATTTTTAACTTTTTCTTTCAAATCTTTCTTCTCAATCATCACAAGACATTTTTCCATGTCCCAAGCACTACCATCTAACCAATGTGATTATGAAATTTTATGAAGTCCATTATGTTGAAACAAATGTTTATAATCTGAAAGGTTAGATATAAGTCTACCTTATTTGAGAACATGATAGATCATTGAGAACTGTATATTTTTGGTATGTTGATTCAACTGAATAAATTTTATTATTTGAGTTATAATTATTCCTCTTTTTTCAACAAGATGTCATGTATGTTTTTGATATTTTTCATACTTTGTTGTGTATATAACATGTATGCATTCATTGGCATCTTTCCATCTATGAGTATTTTGAATTTATCCATCTTCTTCAACTGACACATAAATTTTATCATAATGTTTCTCAATTGTGTCTAGTTTAAGTTACATTTTGTGGTCCTTTCCTAATTTTCAAGAACATATTGTGTATTTACATTCAATTGAGGTATAATTACTATTTTTGGCTCTACTATTTCAATAAAAGAAAATCTTACTACCCAGTCAAACTTAAAAGACCTTCCAATTATCTATTTGCTTCTCTTTCTTTGCACAAATTTTTGAGTACTTTTATCTACTAGATTGATCTCATCATCTGGAATGTCCTCAAGTTTCCTCTTCATTGGTAAAAATTATGGATTTTTATTTACAAGAGATGTTTTATGAGATCTATAATCTTCTTTTAATGTTTGTATCATATCATCTGGTTTGTCATTCGCTATAGCCATGCCATACTCAAGAATGTATTCAAGTGGTGTCATGTCACCATCAATAATATCTTCAAATGATGAAATAATATTGTTATTAAATATTTCATTTGGAAAACCACACTCAGTGGAGAAATATTTATGTATAAATATTTTTCTATTATCCTTTAAATATTAAATAATAGTTATTATAAATAAATAAATAAATAAATGTTGCAAATCATTTAGTACATGTACTTTGAGTAGGTGTAGGTTGACTTTGCTTGGGTGTTCTTGTTTGTTGCCCAAAATAAGATAATATTCTCTTTATCATTGATATTGGCCTAATTTATTAACATTATCACCAGATGAACTTGAAAAAAAAATTGCTAGACAAACTATAGCCTACCACTTTAAGACTATGCAGTCGATCATCCTTTCTAAGTGGCCACTAGTAAGAGTCCTTATAGACACTGAACACTACCAAGTAATTTTGGTCATCACCTAACCCTTGTAGACACCATTTAATTATTATGGATACCATCTAGGCTATATGGTTACTACCCAAACCCAGTAGACACCATCCAGTCTATTTGGTCATCATCTAGAGTCTTTAGACAACATCTAAAACTTGTGGATGTTGTCTAGGTTATCTAATCATCATCTAGACCCTATGGATAATGTCCAAACTTTGTAGACATCACCCAATCTATCTAGTAACCATCTAAAGTTTATGGATAATGTCCATAACTTGTAGATGTTATCTAGGTTGTCTAGTTACCATCCAGACTCTATGAATGGCATCCAGACCTTGTGGACATCTTCTAAGTTGTTTGGTCACCATCTAGAGTCTATAGATGACATTTAGAACCTATAGATGCCATTTAGGCTATTTACTCATCATCTAGACTCTTTGGATGGTGTCCAAACCTTGTGTATGTCATTTAGGTTGTTTGGTCACCATCTAGATTCTATGGATAACATATAGAACTTATAGACACTATTCAGGCTGTCTAGTCACTGTCTAGACCTTGTGGATGTCATCTAGTTTGTTTGGCTTCCATCTAGACATTTTGGATGATGTATAGGCCTTGTGGATGCTATTTGGTCTATCTATATTCCATACAGACCCTATAAATGTCACTAAGACCCTGTGGGAATGTTTTGGTTATGTTTGTTATTTAGGGCATGTTGTCACTACCCTAACATTGAGTACATGTAGTATTTTTGGGATGGGTTGAATTTATAATCTTGATCATCTATAAAGTATATTATATATGTGGTGTAGAATATATGTTAGTAAAATAGTACAGAATGACCTTCTTCAGCATGATGATTTATAGTCCAAATTATGGAATTAGTTGTCAATGGTAGGTGAGCTGACCTCTAAATCATATTTACAACCTAAAATTTTTTGTGACCTAACACTCTTTTTGGGTCCAAAAAATATCCAAATCCAAATTTTGAAAAATGGAATATTCATGAATTAACAAATATTTGCCCCTAAAAAAACCCTAATTTTCATAGTTTTAAAATTATAAACTATATAATAAGGTCTACCAAAATGTGTTAACCATATCCATAATCTATAATGGCCTTTGAAATATTTTTTTATTTCAATTAACAAATCATGCCAACCAAAATATAGTTATTACCTTAAACATTTAAAAACAAAATATAGCATGAAAAGCTCTTTGTAGTTTCTATGGTTGGCTATATTTTGAAAACATGAGCCTCACATTCGATTCATCTATATCTTCTTTATTAGGGCTATATACAATAGTTGTGAAGGCTGCCAGAGCAAGTCATCAAGTCTTCCATCTAGTGGATCATGTTTTAGCCTTGCCATGATTAGTAAATGAATGTATGTAACATGGTCAAGATTCAAGCTGAGCCTAAGGGAGAAGTTAAAAACAATAATGTTTTTTTGTTATCCTTCTGTCCCAAAAATATGGTTCTCCAGGACTCTTTTTATTTAGTATACATGGTAAGATTGTGTGCATTACTTAGTATAAATTGAGTATAGACCTCTGAAAGTATCTCAAAATACTAATGAAATAATATAATAAATTGAGTATAGAAAAAATTGTGATTATAATAAACTAGATAATATAATTTATAAAGAAAAAAATGAATAAATGCAACAAATCTTCATGATCATTTAAACCATATTTATGAGTAACTCAAAAATACCCATTTCACAGATTTTGAGAACATATCAACCTTCTATCACATGTGAAAATGGAATGACTATGTGTAGTCAAAATGGGTGAAAGAAACAAAATTCTTTTATTAAGGAAAATATTTAAATATATACACATAATTTCCAAGAAAACCAATATATAGTGTTTTGAGAAAATATCTTTAAAGAAATTCTTTTCAAAAAACTTATCATTATATTTATTCATTTCAAGATAGATGGTTGTTCATGCAAATAACTTATCTCAGTATTCAAAATAAGAGAAGCACAAATCCATGCTTAAAATCACAAGGAACCAACTTATAAATTGTTTGCACCTTTGTTTCCAACCTCTCATCCCAATATTTTGACTACCATATATTCACTTCCACCAATAGCTTACATAATTGATTAGAAAAATCAAGAAATTGTCACATATGTATTTGATCAACTTACATTAATCCCATGGGTGATGTGTTTAACCAATATTAAATTTTACCTTGATTATCCCCTCAAAATGTCAACACCAATTCACTAAAAAATGGGGCTATATCTTAACCTTGATCCCTATAGCTTTAATTCCACCTGCACTGCATTCAATGCTAGAAATAAAATAAACATTAAGTTTCAGAATTATTTATTATTAATTTTTTTAGTTATTACAACCATATATAAGGAAGAGCATGTTTTTTTTACTTGGTTTTATAAATGGCATCAAAGAATATTCAAAACATTTTCAAAGTTTTACAATTATAAATTATTTAATAAGGTCTACTAAAATGTCTTAACCATATCCATAACTGGCCTTTTAAATATTTTTTTATTTTAATTAATAAACCTTGCCAACTAAAATATAATTATTACCTTAAGATTATTTTGCCCTCGGTGGTCCTTATCACACATGCACATGTCCATGCACATGTACACACACAAATGCACATGCACACACACACAAAGATATATATAGAGAGAGGGACATGCTTACATATATACTTGGTGTTTCTAGGTAACCAATACATATCTCATATAATTTCTTAGTGAATTAAACCCATATATCCATAGTAACTATGATGAATCTATGTCCCAAAATAGGACTTATTATAATTTATAAGGAGATTCAAAACATGTATATAAGAAATTATATAAAATTGAGACTATTTGACTTATGTATATTTTCACAAAATTATCCATTTTCAAAATTGAAAAAACCTACTTATAGCCTTTTGGCTATAAATAGCTTCTAAATTTTTCCCTGTGTGAAATCTAATGAACATAGAACTAGAGACACACTGGTATCGATGTATTGATCAAAATAATAACCTATACTAGCGCTATGGATGTCTGGCTAGTAGTAGAGCAAGGATTTGAGTAGGATCATATGTATCTTTATCAGTTTTATATATACCTAGATAGAATCAGAGCAATACCCAGGCTTCCCTTGTTATTTTTTTATTAAATTTGAAGTTAGTGCAAAACCTATAGTGTTTATCTAGGACTTTATCAAGATTCTAATGACAATGGAAAATTAAGTTCACAAAAACACACAAATACTAGGAATGGAAAGATTTAGCTTGTTGCATGGGGAGGTAGGAGTATTTTTCAGAGTTTAGTTTGCTTACTCTTTTCTTTTTTGAGCTAAAATTTTGTTTTGATATATTTTTGAGATTTTGGGTTCTCAAAATACTCTGGAGTATTTTCCCCTGTGAGTCATCATTTGTTGTGCCCTACATACATACCCAATTTTAAAAAAATAAATAAGTGCCCAATTTTAATTGAACATCCTTTTACAATATTTTGAATCAAAAGTGTATGATGTATAAGTTTGAAAATCATGACTTCAAGGAATTTATCTGATGATTGATAAATTCCATTAACTATCTTATTTTTTGTTGTTTGCTTAATATAATGCACAAGTTTTATCTCATTTTTCAAGTTATTTTTGAAGCTAAAAGGAATCAAAGTTGTGTCTAAGCCATGATATACACTTTATTCTTTGCCTTCAATTTTATTTAAATGCTTACATTAGTTTGTTTTAGTATTTTTTGTACTTTTTCAATGTGGACTAATTAGATACTAAAAACAAAGTATAAGTAGGGTTTTTAAGATTCCCTGGAGATATGGATGGTTGGTTGTGCATTGTAGATCAAGATCGAATGTGAAAACTCCTCTTTGGCTAGGAAGGAATGACCTATAATAAACCATACTTAAACAAAAATGGTATTAAAAGAGATATGAGCTGGTTTTTTGGTTACAAACTAGTCTCGAGAAGTGGTATGCTTTCTCAGATATATGTCAGCCCATGTTTAACATTCAAGTTTCTAAATAAACATGAAATTAAAAAAATTAAGATTACAAGATATAAATGGTGTATAAGATAATTTGAAAAATATAATATAATTATGTATTATTCAAGATAATAGAATGCAACTTTTGACACATTTTTAAGACTTAAAAAGTTATGAAAATAGATTGCAAGAAGGTTTTAAAAGTTTAGCAGGGATTGATGTCAATCCTATAAGATCGACGTCGATTCAGATGGATCGATGTCGATTCTATGTAAAATTCTAAAATTTAAAAATAGACTATAATAATGACCTTTATTATTGATAAAATAATAAAAACTAAATGTAAAATAGACACGGACAGACAAAAAACACTATAGATTGGAAATGTAAATAAATTGAAATGCAATACTAACCTTTATGGCTAAAAATCAAATTTGACAAGATGAGATAAATAACCTTAAAAATACTTTGATAAGCTCTCTAACAAAGGTTCCACAATATAAAAGGGTGTTGATAAAGTCCATACATTGGTTGCAATGAATTTTTTGTAGAGTTTCAAAGTACAAAAGCATAGTCACCATCCTTCTCAAGCCATGAAAGTTTGTTGTATATATATGGATCGACATTGATCTAGGAGAATAGACATCAATCATAGAATATCAATGTTGATCATGGAGGATTTATGTCAATCAACTTAATTTGGTTAAAAGTTGGTTTAGGCTACTTTGAACCGTGTGTTAAACTAAGTGAATGTAACACTAAGTTGTTTGCATGGGTTTTAACGAGGGTAAGTTGTTAGAAGGGTTGTTAAGATGTTAAATAATTTTTTTTAGTATTTTTATTTGTTTAAAATATTTTGGGTGGTTAGGGATGGTAAATAGTAATTAATATAATTAATTACCATGGGTAAATAGGGGGTATATACATAAAATAAACATTTAAGTATATGCCAACTTATGCTTTAAGTCATATTTTATGTATATACTTTCAAGATGTTTGAGAGTGTTTTCAGACCTCTAGGAGCTGAGATGCAAAATATAGATTTTTAGAAGTTTCTACCACATTTCAAACTTAGCCTATTTCAGGACTTTAGGATTTTAGACTCAGCTTATTTTAGGGTTTCAAGCTATGGTACAGATTTCTAGCATCTACATGTAATTATTAAAGCGATAGCCTAAAATATGGTAGAATAGGTTAAGGGTACTAAATTCTAGCATCTACATATTTTTTCTATTTATGATTTTAATGACTAACCAAACTAACATATTATATTGTTAGTGGGTTCTTTCCCTTTGCTATGTTTTAAAAGTTATTTTGTACATAGGCATTTCTTGGACTATACCAAAGTTCATCCTTTCCACATAACATATTTTCACTCATCTATATCCTAAGTCAAAAATACATGTCATCATCCTGGTACCCCAATGGTGATGTTAGTAAATCCTTTTTTTTATGAAAGATCCTAAGTAATTAGAGGAATAAGAGCCTTCCATTTGTCTTCATCCCACTCACCTGGGAACCCGACAATGATTTTAGTAAATCCTTTTGTATGGAAGATCCCAAGCAAGTGAATTAATGATATCCATCCACATGTCATCATCCCACTCACCTAACAACATAATCATCATATAAACATGTAAATTTTTATAAAAGATCCTAGGCAAGCAGATTAATAAGAGCCATCTATGTGTCATCATCCCACTCACCTGGAGGACCTTGATTTGTGCATAGTGTATGAAGCCTAGTTATTTAATGGAGCAATAAGATCCTACCACTTTTCACCATCCTGTTTACCTACTTCCCTAAATATCAAAGTACCATATATCACACCTCATTCATCAATAAAACAATGACTCACTTAGACATGTCCTTCAAAGCCACGAAAGTAAATAAAAAAGATACCAACATTAGGACCAAAATAGCAAAAAATATACATTTGTCATATTAATATGACTAAGCATATAATAACATGTGGAAGAATCCATATGGCATTAAAAATTCATGAAAGTTGACTTTATGAATTTTAAATGAAAAAACTAGGAAAGGAAAAGTAGTGAAAGTCATTGCAGTCATTAATTCATACAAAGAAATGAATTATCAAAGTAGACACAACTAAATAAATATATTTTGAATTACCAAATCTAGTTTAATCACATTGATTTTTAAAAAAATTCAAAGTGCATATTACAAATCTAGAGCTCTCTTGTGATGAAGAAATTTTTGTCTTTTCATAGAGTAAAGGATTTTCAAACTAGAGATTTAATGGTAGTCATAACTCATATTCCAATTCCCTCTGAATACTCTATTTCAAGATTGATTGAATATATTGATACAAAATTTAATTCAGTGACTTAAAACATGAATTTAATTATTATTCTACCATAAGGGATGTGGTTAAGGTAGCCCATACCTACAGAGTCAATGATCAGTTATCCATCTTCACACATAGATACATAGATGAACTACTGGCCTTAAAAGCAGTTAGTCTCCATAATACAGTGGCCAAGCCCTAGGTATTTCCATGGATAGATCTGTTATTTGATTTATTTATAAATTGAATTTTTTTTATAAAAATATTTCACTTCATGCTAATCAAAACACCAGTTGCATATATCAATGGAAAATCCTTCAATAATTATTATAGACTTATGGTTCCTAATATTAAATACAAGCAAGATAAGGTTATCTCATGATTTATCAACAATAATGTTAGTAGTAATTTATAGTAATAGACTGGTAACCCAAGAAAATTCATAGTTTAAGGCCCCACCTCTACCATTCCCATCAATGCCTTCAAGATAGGGGTAAGAATTGTTATATCCCTTTTGAATGAAATATACAATTTTTAAACCATTACCTACATTAATGCAATATGGGTCCCTTTTATAGACATGATTCTAACATCTAACAAATTCATAACAATTGGAGAAATCATCAGCTCTAACTTAATTCTTAGAATCAACAACCCTAGAATTTTACCAAATGGAAACTTCTATGTGAGTCATACGTAGTAGATTCTATAATTTTAATGGTCACTCATCATTTGAGGATCCCTAGAAACCATCATCACACTATCTTTAAACCTTTTACTTTATGGTTTATTTTGAAATTTAGGGAAAACATTTGTCTAGATTGTCTAACCAAACAAAGAAGTCTCTTCAAAAAATACATGACTACTAGTTTTACTTTGAGTTTACACTAATTAGAATAGAATGTATTAGATCACACCTTTTATACCTACCAAGGATTGTGCTTGATCAGTTGAGTAGGAAATTACTGCTCAATTGGTTGAGAGTGTTGACACTGAGTTAAAGAAGGAAAATCAAGTAGTCATCCATCTAAACCATCTCAATATTGGTAGGATTCAGTACATAATATTAGATTACCTCCAATTGGTTTGGAAGATTAGGACACATTATGCATTCAAATAGGCACCCTAAAATCACTAGGATCCAAGGAAAAATATTAAGGAGCACATCAAAAAATATGAAATAAAAATTAAGATCAACTATGGGCACCAAGTATATGACCATAACAACATATTTATGAATGTTAAATATGATTATGAAGTGGCCATAACGACGCACATGGACAACATGTCTATGATTATGGCACAAAGGATATAATATGATCAAACCATTAGTAAAGATGATTCTAAGAGGATTTAGAATTAAAAATGGGCTTCTAAACCTATCCATGGACCTCCCCCTCAGATATAATAATAAATACATGAACAAGTTATACCATATAGGGAATCTTATACTAAAGATAAAATTAGTGCCACTTCAAACTCTCCTACTCATAAAATTGGTGTTGCTTCTCCACAATGCTCAATTGAATAGGAGAAACCTATAAGTCCTACCTTTGGAAATTTTTCCATGTTGCCTTTATCTTCAATCATAATATCACAATAATTAAGTCCCCCTTACTTCTTGTCTCAACTTTCTATTTATTCTCCTCCTTTTTCATCACCATTTCTATTACTCCAGCCTATTTAATTACCACTCTCACCACCTACTATGACCATACCAACATTGGTAATGCCCTAGTATTCTGAGAAGTCATCATCACTACCTATTATTCCACCAATGGTGACTTCCCTTGCCACTTCATCACCATATTCTACCACCTCAATCCCTCCATCTCCCACTCCACCTTTAATTGGTCTAGTCTCTATCATTACAAAACCACTACTTGCATATACAAGAAAGCCTAAGAACCCTCTTATTTCACCCCAAAATGTGGAAGTGAAATAATAATAAGCATAAATCCATAAGGAGAGGGAAGATATAAGAAGAGGAACACAAGTATTAGATGATTTCATAAGCTATGATAATGAGGAAGAAGATAAAAGATGTAAAAATAAGGATGAATGGGTGTCAGGACTTGACACCAAAGAATCATGGTCAATCAGTGAGATAATAAAGTTAGATGAAGTAGATGAGTGGTTAAATAAAATAAGTAATCAGTCAAAATAAATTGAGCCATCCTCAGATGGAGAAGGAAATGTAGAAGAGGATGTAGGATCTAAAATGCAAACATCTATGTAGGGGGCAACATCAACCTCACCTCTGAGTTATCCATCTCAAGTCACTATAGTGATAACAACTCTAGATATTTATCCTTAGGTTGTAAGTTCTCTAAGTTATCATTATTTTATCACTTATTCAATACCTATAATCATAATTTGTGTAACACATTATTTACATTCTTCACATTCTTTAACTCAAATAACCCAACCCCAAGTTATTGCTACACTACCAATTTTTCCTAGTGTAGCCTAGCCTGCTACTATGGATCTTATGTCCACTACTATTATGAATTCTAATATCAGTTGTGTTTATTTATAATTATTTACAAAACCTATTAATCAAGCTAGTGACCTATTCATTCTTTATTAGAACTAGTCCTTAGTTCCTTAGGCCAAGCAAAGTGGTAAATTTTTAAAACTTGGTGTTTACCTTTATTTTTTCTACACAAATCACCCATCTGAAGCCATCTACACAAATTAAATGCCTATTTACCAAGATATATATATATATATATATATATATATATATATATATATATATATAGATACACCTATAGTTCGATGAATAAAGTATAAGGGAAGGCCAAATACATCATAGATACACCAGTCTAGAGGTAGGTTATGAGTTTGAGGAAGGTTATTTCTCTTTTTCTTACAATAGGGATATCCTCTTCAAAGGGTATGTTACCTCTAGGGAAATCCACTTTGATTAATAAAATAAATCATCTAGTTTATTCAGTTCATTAATTTTAACAAGCACAAAATATAGGGTAGATAGAGCAAACAAAACAAATAGGGAAATAGATTACACTAATTATTCTTTCATGGTTCAAGCAACTATAGTAAGAAGAAGAAATCAAAAGATAAGACTTGGTAATAAATAAGAAATGTATAGATAAATTCCATTTTGATAGATAGACAAACACTTTGATAAAATTCAAGAGGAAAACTATGATGGATGAAGGCCAATAGATAGAGCTAGAGTAGAGAGAAGATATATTCTCTCTAACAAAGAGAGGAAGGTGAATCCTTCATACCCAAATAGGATAAGATAATACCTTTATAGTTTTATGGACACAATAGGAGGGATAATCAAGGAAATGTTTAGAAGTTTTGATTAAGTAGTGCAGAGGTAGACAGAGGTGAATACCATCCAAGTCCTCAAAGAAATAGTGGATAATTTATAGGGGATAACTAGGAAGCTATTTGATACCATTGGTTTAATAAATTCTATAAATGCCACCTCCTAACCCAAATGGGGAGACATTCTTCAACTATTTAAAAAAATAAAAGATATCAATGGTAAATTGCATTTTGTAAGCCAAAAAATAAGAAATAAGGCTTATGCCCACCTCAATTTAATGACAACATCTGAAGTAACTTCCTCATAAAATTGTATTTTTATAAAAAGGGATAGTATACTTAAATGGCATCAAAAGATACAGGCTCTAGTCTAAAAATTTACAAACCAAAAGAGGGAATTTATCTCTATTCTGACTAAATTAATAGTCATTCAAGTAAGCACTTCATAGAGGAAATTGGTACCTAGGCTCATTTTTGAGAATATTCTACAATTAGCATTGGAAAAATTTAGAACATAGATTTAGGGGACTATTTATAGAACTAGTGATGAGGTAATACATCTAGTCAATTTTTCAATACATATAATTATAGGAACTGAGTCACTACATGCTAAGGTTCGAGCTATGTTGGGTATACACAACAAATTTATGGATAAAATTATTTAGTTATTAAAAATATATATGCTTTATTTTGAGACCATAAAGACCAAATTTTAGGGGAGTATTAGGGGTCATGCAAACCCCACCCCAGAGTACTCAGTTTCCCAAGTACACATTGGTGCATACTTAGACTAGGACAACTTATGTCTCACTTTTAGAAACTACTTCAAGCTCATCTCTGGTTCCATCCACATCAGCTTCATCATAGTTTAAATTCTTCCAGTAATGTCACATTAACACTTTCTAATTAGACATATGTACTTTCATGGTCTAGTCAAGATGGGACTGTTAGTTCCAAATTTATTTAACATGTATATATTATATTTTTAGATGAATAATTATATTTTGAGTTATCAATGTTCTGCATACATAATTTGCATGATATTATCCTACATTGTTATTTTTAAAATTCACTTGAGATAGGAGGCCTTACCCATCCACAAACTTATATATACTTATATCCTCCTATTCAAAACAAATGATAATTTTGGCTATTAAGATTAGTAATAAATTCTGAGAAGTTTTGCTAATTTGGTCTTGATGTGCAAAATATGATTCTTCTACAACTCTATGGACTATGTAAGACATGTTATCATTTTGGTATCTTAGTTTCTTGGTAATGTATGAGTTTTCTCTTTTAATATAATTATTCATTTTATGGTACTATGGATTTGAATTATTTTTGTATGATAATCATAATCCCCCTTTATGGATGTGCTAATGCAATATAAAAAACATGACAACCTTTGCTTGATTGTGTTTATGTTTAATTTATACTCATTCCTTTGACTCCTGACTTTGTCTAATTCTTAAGTGTGATACAACAAATTGTAGTCAATATTGGTTTCCTAAATGCTTGTCTGACCTTGATTTCAAGTATTGGCCTAAAAGGGTTTCATCTTGTGTGGTTCATAGACCTCATTTTTGCTTTACCCTTACTCCTTTCTATTTATTTTTTTAAATTAGAACCTTCAGGCATCCACCCAACTCAAGTATACTTAGGTTCATCCATATCTAGTTCATCTAAGGTAAATAATTTACTTCACTCACAACCATTCCACAACTAGGTTATTTATAAAAATGAATACCTAGAAACTCATGCCTTGGAGTGAATACTTTCTTAAAACATTAGAGGATACCTTGTAAGGTTATTGGGGTGTGCATAAAACCCACATAAACAAGATCCACATGGAACACATAAAGACTAAATCAAGTGCAACAAAATCAATCAAAATAATACATTTAATTTTATGGGGCATGTTTAGTATTTGTAACATGTTATATGAAACTACCCAATACAACATATATATAAACATATAAGGACCACACATAAACACAAAACAAGGTTAATAAGGATAAAATAATCTACATACTTAAATCAAATCTATAAATCCTATAATTTAGGATCATTTCTTTTGTCTCAATAATCTCATGGTTCCTAAGCTTTGGTTAATATCAATGCAAAAAAAATTCAAAAGGCCATACTCAGGGTATAGGAATTGAAAGCCTTGGTGGTTGAGTTCATCCTACAAGAATGATTTTACAATTAAAAAAAAATACTCAATTTATTTAAAATAATTTCATGCAAAACTTAAATTTCATAGATTTTCCATTAAATGGGTCCAAATTTTATCAATAACATCATCACTATATTAAAACGTGTTCTTAAATAAACTATTATTTTGGAAAATTATCCAATGGTAGATGTTTCTCAAGGTTCCAATCATGATTTACTAATTATCATGATGCATACTTAAAAATATGGTCATTTATGTATCTAAAATAATAATAAAGTTCATACCACAAAATTAAATATTGACAATTTCAGGGGATTGATAAGCCAATAAGGAAGGAAATAATGCGATATCATATGGCTTAGAGATATTGAGATAGTGGCCATTGGAATCAATAACACTATGGTAAAAAAATGAACAAATTAGAGCATTTTTATTTCATTGATAAGGTTACTTAATTTTTTGTACACTAACAATCCTAAGGATTCTAGTCATACCCACTCTATCCACCCAAATGATCATATGTAGAGAGATTGGTGTGGATCTCGGTCTTTGGGTAAAATTATATTTGAGACATTTATAAATCAATATAATGAAGAGGCCATATGTGTCTCCCCTCAAATAGTGATTATGATCACTGTTGTGACATTTACACAAGTAAAAAGGTTGAAGGCAAAGAAAAATCCATTTTACCCATAAAAATACAAAATCCTTCCCTGCTACCTGATTTTTTTATTTTTTAAAGGCATGATCTGTATGTGACATCCCCATAGATAAGGTAATCAATTTTCTAGTGTGAGTATTAAAAAATGGGTAAAGTAGATGATAAATTAGGTCATTAACATTATGCAATAAATGATAATAAATATAGAAAATATGCTCTTAAAAAAACCCCATTCATTTCAATATTAATTATTGGCCTTACTAGATTTCTTTACATAATGGAATTCACCTATAGGAGCAATGGTAGTAAAGGATAAATTTTGGCTAGAAGAAGCATTTTTCAAATTCATTGTTTTGAATAAGATGAATCATTATAACCATGCACAAAAATTTTGGGATCTAAAAAATATAGATAAGGGCACTAATCAATTGAATCCTTGGGTTCTATAGGATTTAATGTGATATTTTACACTCATTTCTAGGGTTACAAATATCATGATGAATTAATGATCTGCACATAGTAGCTTGGAACTCAAC
Source organism: Torreya grandis (assembly GCA_037957365.1). Lineage (NCBI taxonomy): Eukaryota > Viridiplantae > Streptophyta > Pinopsida > Cupressales > Taxaceae > Torreya > Torreya grandis. The sequence goes on from JARHVA010000796.1 coordinate 2,880,440, forward strand.
GTGTATTTCTTCTACCTTTCTTCATCACCATGATTGAGGTGAAAATAAAAATCAAGCAATAGGACCACCAACTCATGTAAGCACCAATATGCACAATACCACCATTAGTTTCATCCTGGTCATCACCATCATAATAAATTCCTTTAGGATGACAATATCCACTTATGAAAAGAAAATAACTACCTACTTAGTGATCTCAACCTCTAAATAATAATATTAAGAAGAGAGTAGCATGACCAGTGGAATCATTTTTAAATTAAATAAAATAATATTCATGTCACATTATAAAGTGTGCAAGAAATCATGAATTGAGACATAGGTAATTTACCCTATGAGGAAGATTAAAAATAATGGTTTTTATTGAAGGTTATGCACACCATGCATCTTAATAACATCATCCCCCATGTTTTATTGTATACCTCATAACCATGTTGTTATCCATTTAGAGAGATGCATAGTAGGTGCAATGACAATGCAAGTTGTTGGGATAATCCATATTATTAGCACCTGATGGAACAAAATTTCCATGAAATGTTATGGAGGAACAAGAGAGAAGTCCGGTAAAGCTTCTAACAAGAAAACACAAATCATTTTTGTGATGAAACTTAGATTATATAGTAATGGAAAGGAGTAAGTAACTAAGGAATGCCCATTTAAGTTTGGGAAACTAGGATAAAGAATGTGGTAAAAGAAGCCAAGAACACATGCGATAAAAAAATAACACACACCCAAATGAGGGTGGAATTGAGGATTCATATAAAATTACAAGGATCTTGAGTAATATTAAAATGAAGTGTAAATGCAAGAAACAAGGCTTAGGACGAGTTAAAGAAAGAATTAAATTATCATCCATGTCTCCAAAGCTAATTCCTTTGTTTTTAAATGACAAAATATATCTTTACATATCTCAACATTATTTCATTCACCCACATCTCCACCACAATTCCTTAATGAACCACTCCCACTACCTCCATTTAATTTTTTTTCATCTACACTATAGACCCTTATACATTATCAACCTAAATGTGTAACCCATCCACATATCCCGGGATCAACTTCTAATCCTTCTAGGGCATCCTTCATTCCATTTGTATTACTTGTGGAACAAGTAGTAGGGATAGACATAGGGTAATTCTTAGATAAAACTTGACATAGACTGAGAAGCCACACTCTTAGACACATCTTAATCAACTTTTAAGAAAAGTCACAGTGGAAGAACAACATTTCATAGAGGTTATAAAATCACACATTGAATCTGATTAAGGATAAGAAAGATTGGATGTGAAGGAAAAATAAGACCAAGACAAGTAGGTAGATGACAAATTTTTAAACAAGGAAGTAACACAACAAAAATAAGAAGGGCATAAATAAAAAGAATCAAGTAAAATGGTTGATAGGGAAAGGTTATACAATAAAAAATAGATAAGGAGAAGACTGATAAATAATATAAAGAGAAAGAAGAGAAGAAGGCTCATGATGATGAAGAGTAGAAGAAAGAAGATGAGGAACAATCCATGAAAGTCACAAAGGTATAGGAACTATAAATCAAATCTAGTTGGGAGGATATTGGAATTGTGCAATAAGGTAAAAGCATGAAATTTTACATTAGGGATGTGACACATATAAAGTAGGGAAAATGACTCATAGGTAGAACTAGAACAAACCAATTTGGAGACAATTTATATAAGATATGCCTTGGAAGGAGGGTCATAAGGAGGTAATGATACATTTAGATCTTAGTGTATAGAGATGTAGTACCTATTTATAAGGAAAATAACATTTTTCATTTCAACTTCCCAATTGATCCAATCCAAAAGAGACTAAATTACACATTAAATGTAGTTTGGTGAAGATTTTACCATATAATGTCATAATAGATATGTCCTACCTATCCTTGGAGAATAAAATCTATAGTGAAGAGGAATTCCATAAATCTATCATCCTGACTACAATCTAGTTGAAACAAGAAAACGACCCATTGAAGGAGAATATTTTTAATGCCCACAAAGTGATGGATTATATCTACCCATCCCTAGTTTAAAAAATGTTAGGAATCCAAGTATTGTTAAAACCATTGCATTTCATCACATTTATCAAAAATATATTAAAAGAATGGAAGTTTGTGAAGAGGCTAGAGGAATTAAAATACCAATTAAAAATAACCCACATGGAGGTCCAAGCCATTTTTTATTTTCTATAGTATTACAATAAAATATTCATTATAAAAAACATAACACAATACATAACCATCCAAATCTTGGACTATAAAGTGTAGTTTGAATAAGTGATGAAGAAAAACATGGAAAACCTAGAAAAACTAGACAAGGCCCAATTTTTTATTATATGAGGTGCATCAAAGAATGATATAGAAACTTCCTTGTAAGAATATATTTATTACCATGACAATGTAATAGATTTCCTATGCACATAGGAGCTATAAATTTTACATGGTACATTTATGGAAGTCCAAACAAATAGTTATGTGGACAGATTCAATAAAATTCTAATCATCATTGATCAAAATGTCACACTAAATAGGCTAATAATTTTAATTTTAGGTGAAGATAATTTGTAAGGGATCATGCAAAATTTGGTAGAATTACACATGTTTTTCACCATGATTTAGGAAGGTCTAATCAACTAACACAATTTAAAATCCAACCTAGTAGATGTATTATATTGGTCCTTCAATTTTGATGAAAAATTGGCTAAGTAATTTTTAGATACCATGGTTTGGAAGAAGAAAGTCACATGAAACAAAAAATTATGTAACATAGAAAACTCAAGAATGTAAGACTCAGATATTAGTGAAAGACTTAAGAAAGGGGCAAAAAGTAGATACGGTTAGGGAACATTTCACATGAACATAGAAAAAGAATAAGTCAAGCACAAATCTAGCATCAACCCTTAGGAAGATAGGTGCATAATGATGAGGATCTAGTGTATAGAGAGCATATAAGGGTAGTTAGGCCCAAATCCTTAATAATCCATTATAAATAGCTTGCCATGACTCATTTTTGTTAATTATCATTGGAAAGTCATATATTTTTTATTTATTTTTTAATTTTAAATAAAAATAAAAATAAAAAATAGATGACTCACCAACGACCATTAATAGTAATGAATTGTGGTAAGCCATTTATAATAAATTCCTAAGGACCCATGCCTAACTTCCCTTATATGCTCTCTCTATGTTATATCCTCATCGTCATGCACTTTTCTTCACGTGGGCTAGTGATAGATTCATGCTTAACTTATTCTTCTCAAACATTCATGTGAAATGTTCCTTAACCATAACCACTTTCCATGCTTTTCCCAAGTCATTTTTTAATATCTGAGTCCCACATTCTCAAATTTTACATGTTTCATGATTCTTTGTTGTATATGACTTACCTCTTTTGTGTCATGGTCTTCCACGCCATGGTATTTTATGTCATAGTCTTCCATGTCATGGTCATATGTTCCATGTTATTTCAAAAAGTACTTAGCCAAAAATTATTCAAAATTGAGGGCCCAATATATTAGCTTATTTGAAATATGTTCTCAACAAAACTAAGTATATAGCTATATTCAAGTTGCTTAAGAATCTATAATCTCAAAATTATTTAAAAAGTTAAAAAAAAAATAATAAATAAATAATAGAACCCACAAAATACACTAAGAAACTACCAAGAAAATAATTCTCCCCTAAAGCATCAATATCATGGCATCATATTTTAAGGTGGGTCAGTCAATTGATGTTACAAGCATAAATGCAACCACCATCACCTTTTCCATAACCAGGTATAAATTCATTTCACATTTTTTTCCAATTTTGGTCAATATGATTTTTTAAGTAATAATTTTTTTGGGTGAAGTCTTTGTGATTGGGCTGAGGTTGAAAAACCATTAAGGGTAGCCTTCTTGTTCTACCAATCTATTATAAACCTGTAAAGGGTAGTAGGTTGGTATGCTTTTTAGTGATCAATAGGAATCTAAGATGGTAAATTAGTATCATGTTAGTATTATCAAAATCAAACAAAAACACACTAATAAAACTAACACCTCTAGCCTAAACACTCAAGGAACAAGAGAATAATACATGTAACTATCAATAAAAGACAAAACAACCATTATTTACCTTCCTCAAGAGCAAGAGTTGTATGTTGGCCATGAATGGATGTTCTCAATTATCTGATCAAAGAATATTTACCAATAGTTCTCCTTACATCATCTCTCCTTTTCTCCTTAGTAATGTTGGGCTTGGATTTAGCTTTGGCTTGGCTCTCTCTCAACAAATGATCATTATAACACTGTGAAGAGGGTCCTTGAAGGTATTTTTGCATCATAACATTACACCAAAAATAACTTATTTGAAGGTATGTTAACATAATAACCTTACACAACAAAAGCTTCTTGAATAATGGGTGAAGCCTTGTATTTATATCCTTCCAAACTAACTCTAACCCAAGTACAGTTAGGTTAGATTTAACCGTAGTTAAGTTTAGACTAAACTAGTTAAGTTGAGGAGGGGACAAGAAATTAATATTTGTGATAGAGATCTAATTTATTAAGCTCATGACCTCATTTTTTTTAACATTTCCTTTTTAAAAAATTAATTTTCACCTATTACACATGGTAATTTCACTTAAGCATTTAATTTTATTTGTTTAGTTAATTCATTCTTCTTAGCATTTTTTCATTTTAAGAATTGTTTAAGTAACCCGTTTAATGGGTCCAAAAGCCAAACTATCAATTTGTTAGGTCACAAGCTGACTGGAGATGAATCCATAAGAGGTTACTATTGTGTACATGATAATACCCCAAATAAGGATGCATCAACATGATTATGAGCACTAATGTATGATGTGCAAATAAAATTAGGACATTTAGTGATTCCTATGTTTGCATTGTTTGGTATAAATTAATCTAAAGTCTGATTGGAACATAGTTGTGGCCAAAATGGGGTATCTACAAAAAAACCATTAAGGGTAGCCTTCTTGTTCTACCAATATATTAAAAACCTATAAAGGGTAGTATGGTGACATGCTTCTTAGTTAAAAATATAAAAAGGTGGCTACATAGTGCATAAGATGTGAAAACTATTAAACATCACTTCCTTTAAAACTATGGACAAAGCCTCCAAAAACATTAGATGTGATAAATTTTTAGAATAACACTTAGTGATCAAATCAATATGAAGGTCAATGTAATTATACAATAATTTTTTGTCTCAAGATGAGATAAATATTTAAGTTTGGGAAAATGTTCATATAAGATTACAAATTTTAGCTCATAAAAATTTTATATAGTTCGTGATGCAAATATTTTTATCTCCTCATAAATACCAAGCCCCAAGCTATAGTGGGTGTTAAAAAACAATAAAACTAGCCAATAAATACAACGTGAAAATTCACCTTAAATATACATAAGCATCAAACCACACACAATAGAAAATGGTCCTAATTGTGGATTTTTAATTGTCATTTAAATAAACATAGAAAAAAAACATGATTTGAAGAAAATTATGATCAGCCATAAATCTTATACAACTTACTCTTTCTTCCTCTACTTATCAAGATTATACATGTCTACTACACATATCTTTCTCTAAAGAAAACTAGAGAAATTATATTATTAACTCCTTTCATACCCATAACACTGTGCACCTATTTTCTATATACCATACTATTTTAAATGCCTACATTCATTTATCCCTACTAAATATCACAAATAACACTATTTCAATTTTAGGAGAACAACTCTACAAATATCTCAACTTTTCATTAACTAGTGTACATAATGTAAAATTATATTCAAGTGTTAAACTAAAACTCTTTGACTCAAAAACCACTATCATAAATATATATTATTTATTCAAATAATATTTTAATATTTATTTTAAATGCTCCAAAATTTCCTGCACTTTACTTTGTCTTGAGCTAATGCATTGGCTCTATATGTGACTAATGTATATTTTATAAAATTTTGAGTATATAGGTAAGATAAATGAAACGTTAAATGTCTCATATGACTGAAAAAAATAATAAATGAAGAGATAATAAATTTAAGAGTTGTATAACCTTTATAGGTATTGTATAATCACATAATGTAAAAGGTTGTTCTTTTATATGAATTTTTTTGTTCATTTTTTATACACACAAGAAATTCATTATCATAATTCAAGTGTTATAAAACCCAAAAAAAAGCACAAATGAATGCTAAACAAACTTAGAAATGAATGCCTCAAATTGAGTTAAAAGGGAGTATGATAAAATACCTTCACTTACCACAAAGAGAAGATTATGCTTTTGACATAGAATTTTATCAATTGATGTGTAGATGTGGGTGATCAAAAGGTTGCATGCAATTATATGGGTAACATATACCCTTTTTGGATGGCTTGATGTGCTTTAAGTGTGATGGCTTGATGCAATGTTTTGTTCTTAAAAATTGTAGAATTTTTTTATGATCCTCAAACTTATTGAAATGAATGGGGTTACCCTCAATTTATAATATTTGTGAATGAATGATAACCATTGATCTAGATTCAAGACCAATGGTGGAGGATGTGTCCTAAATCTCATTGAATTTGAGAGGAGATGTGCAATAAATGTTGTGGGTTGAGTACGTAAGATGATAAATGGGCTTGATTACAATCAGATTTGGTTAATTTCCATGGGGATTTAGATGATTTGCATGAGGATTTGGTTAAAATTGATTGTGGATTGTGTGGATGATAAGTTGGTGATGATGTCACCAAATTAAGATGACAAGCTGATGGATGAATATTTATAATCATATTTATGAAAATATGAAATTGTAGTCATATAAAATGTCCAAATTCATAGTTTGTTTGTGGCTTGTGAGACCCCATCTATAGGTCCCTTTTGCATACTATTTTGACCCTTTTAAAGACCTTATTACTCATTACCAATCATCCATAACCTTCTGAACCTTGATTCTAGCTCAGCTAGACCATATTTTCTATTATAATCATGTTCCCCCAGATCTTGAGCCTATAGGATAAGAGTGTCAAATTTGGACTACAAAATCAAACCCAAAATTGTCCCATTTTTGGTGCTCATATACATTTTTACTTTGAACCCCAATGGTCATTTCCATCTAATCCTTATCCTTAATTATGTTAGCTTAGCACAAAGACATTTGACCCATGACCAATTATTCCTTATAAAAGCCCACTCAAAGCTCATTTATAAGGGAGGTGACCAAAATTACAAAGTAAGCAATCATACAAAAAAATCACTAAGGTAAACTTCCATATTCTCTATATGAAGTCACCCAACACAACTAAAAACATACTAAAACCCTCATACCAATCCCTAGCCACCTCAAACACTATCAAATTGGCATTTACATATGCATCACACTATTGCACAAAGCACACTAGGTGGGAGAACTACATATGGCTTGATCCCTCTTCAGAGTATTGGTATGTAGGTAGCGTGCCCACATAAGGGGCGTGGATTATAAGTTCAGTGCATCTTACACACTAACCCCGCCTCTTTCTCAAAGTGACTAAAATATCCTTTTATCAAACATGATAAAGGATTAAGGTTTAAAGACAAAATCATCTCTATAGTGAGTTCCATCACAACCAGTGCTCAATTTTTCATAGGTAGATTCACATAGGGACAATGCAACTACCCAAAAAGTTTTAGGTCTCTATGATCGGTTTAGACAATAAGAGCAAGAATGGACAACAACACCAAACACCAAAGCATCCACTTTTCAACATTCTTGTCCTTTACCGAATGAAATCTAGATTCAGGTTTATGACACCTTCCTAGTCCTACACAACCATTTTTAGCCTCTGTATTAGTTGTCTCAATCTATTTCCAACTAATTTATATTTCTTCTTATTTATTGTTATTTTTTAAAAGGTGAAAAATATAAATAGTTACACAAATTAGGACTTTAATTATTGTTATATTCTATAATGATTTCTTAATCTAGACCCTTAACTAAAATAGGAATAAAATTCCATTATTCCCAAAATATTTAAATCATTTGGTGAACCTGACTTACTTCATTTGCACACAAAAACCTTAGAAACCCTAGGAAAAATTCCTTGTTGATTTTAGAAATATTTTTTTGATTTTTCCTACATATATAAATCAGAATTTCACATTTAATTTTTAAAATTTACCATAGTAATTGAAAAGAATTATTTTTTTCAAACCCTAGTTGCCTATACTAGGTCCCAATATTTTCAAACCCTATCCTAGAGTTTTGAAATTAAAATTCTGATTTTTGCACATTGGGCTGAATATTCCAATTTTATTAATCATGATTTACTTATGCAAAGTTTTCTAGTTTCTCTTACATGCTTATTTCCTTTCATTTGTCATGAATTCAAAAATGACATAAATACTTATGTACATGCTATTTTAAGACCAATTTAAATATATGTCATATTTCATTACTTCTTTAACATGTTATCTCTCTATTATGTGTAATTCAATTAAGAATAAAATCCTTACATACTTAGAGGATCCATTACATAAGTTAACAACCACCTATCAAGTTTCAATGTCATATCTTATGTACATGAAAGAATTTCCTTCTCCTCCTCTCCCCTAAAAGGGTGATAGCTACTTTTCCTCTAACCAGGTCCATGCTCTCACCCCTCCAAAAGGTAAGGCAGACTATACTATTTTTCCTAATATATATATTTAGCCTATAGCTTCTTCAAACCCTCTTCAACATATGTTCTTACATGTTCAATCGAAAGCAACTAGGGTTTGAACTTGTGAGACTCTAAGGGATCAAATCACCAGTATGAGCAAGTTAATTTTATATTTACAAATGCAAAATTAGATATTACATGAAAAGATCATAAAATTGAAAAATTAGATTATAATAAAAAATCCTCAAAGGCACCCTAGTGTCAATCATGTATATGCACCTTCACCTAGTTAATTGGTTGCAAGCAATGTTACATATCAAAACAATAAATCACAAAAAAGTAACTCTATAACTAGTTATTCAAAAATAATTCAAAGATCAAATAAAATTTCAAGTGAGGTACTAATGGAAATGATTAAATCTAAGTTGATCAAACTACCTCCTCTACATCTAATGAGAAGATATAGATATTATTGTGCATATCATAGAATGCATTGGCACCACACATATTCATGTTTGGCATTGAAAAAACATATACAATAGATTATTGCTAATGAGGACCCTATATAAATTAAATCAATCAAGGAATCCACAGTGACACATGAACACATTCACAAAGTGTCAAATTCAGAAATAGTACAAAAGTGGTTACCAAATCATAACTCATAACAACAAAAGGATCAAAAAGAAAAATTAGAGCAACAAACAGTACCACAAGCATAGGTAAAGCATGATAAAGATGCATATCTACCTCTCTAAAATGAGGCTCAACTTTCAAAGTAGTATGGGTTTGGTGAAAAATATCTACAACAATTTGATTTTCAAGGTCAAGGGTTGGGCAAGCATGCTCAATGCATCATTATGCCTATTCTAGCAGTTGATAATGTTTCTCACCAAGGTTTAGGATTTGTTAGAAATCCTAAGGCAAATCATTCATAGACATAATTTATCAAACGAAAAGACCTAGATACAAGAAAAGTCAACACTAAAATTCCATTGGTTCAAAATCAAGATGATAATGATAAGTGGAACAATACAAGTTATTATGATTTCCAAGATACTAAAAATAAATCTAAATATTTAGAATCATATTCATAGCCATTCCCTCATGCTTCACAATCATGTATGATTCCTTTGTTTGATATAGAACACCATGATAGGGAGTCTCTTTTGAGACTCATTAGTTAGAATCATTTCTTCTCAGTCTTTCTTGTACATAGTTTCCTTATGATTACTTTTAAATAGCATATTAAAAAATACCAAAAATAATACAACATTTCAAAAAACCAAAAACAATATAACATATCAAAATACAAAAACATTCAAATAAACCAAAAAAAAATTAACTGTAAGCATTATCCATGCTTTACAGTTATACTACCATGCTGGACTTCCATTTTTTTGTTATATGCTATTATTTGTTGATTTAGCTACATTACCATGCTTCACTTGATCTTATTTGTGTGTGTGTAGTGACACCCATATCCTTGATTTCTTCACTCTACCCATTGAGGGGGCATCCTACTTTTACATTTGAGACATAGATCGACATATCTACCCACTAGGGGCATCTTCTACATGACTACACCATCTAGGTTATGTCATTCCTACACCACACACTCTAGTTATCATATTGATGTACATTACTTACTAAATTACACATATTATTCTAGTGACACTCACTAGTATATAGAGCTTATGTATTTCTTAGCATCTACGTAGCCTTGTACTACATATTTTGCATACTTTTCCTTCTTGATTTGATTAGTTGGATGCAATAGTATTTCCATCATTTACATGCATTCCTTTCTTGATTTGAGTAGCTATATGTGTTTGCATTTCTCAGTTTATATTATGTTACTTGTGTATGCCTTAGGACATTTGCCAATGTCCTTTGCTTGTACTCTTGTATGTGTTTATGGCCCTTGTGGCAAACTTGCTTGTTTGCAATTATATGTGTATGTGGGAATTTGAGCATGCCTTGTATGTTTTCTTTCCTAGTTTTAGTGACATGTTCCCATGTCCCTTTTTTTCTTGGCCCCTTTGCCTATTTTGTATGCTTTTTGTTTCTTGCTTTACGTACTTGTTTGCTTGTTTGCTTCTCAGTTGTTTGCAATGCCATGATCCACATCATGAATTATCTTGCCTTCTTGGATTCCATAATGGACATCATGCTCCATCCCTCATTTATAACTTAAAATATTTCCATTTTTAATTTAGTATATTGCAAATATAACTACATTGTTACATTTATCTAGGCATACCCCAATTAATTTAACAATCTCTAATAAAAACTATGCTATATCTTGACACATTTTTTTATCATTACTATATCATGTATTTCATAACATAACACACTTATAGGGATCTTTATTCTAAGGTTAGTCATTGTAGGGTCTTCATTTATACCCTCAAAATAGGGGGTAATAAATAGTAAAGGAAAATAGCGTTGAAAGTGGGCAACACCAGACACCAAAGTGTCCCATTTTGGTGCTCCTATCCAAACAACCAAAAATCTAAAAATTTTAGAAATAGATAGAAAGGTAAGGTTAATTACAATTTTATCAGCTATAGTTCAGTTTAAATCAGGTAGTTTTAGTATATTTTTACTCAGAGTATCCAAATATAAGGGGCATCAAACATGACATGATGGTTATCACTTCCAGTTTCAAAGTGGGTAGTTGGTACAGCTTCTGGATTTGAATCTATGTTATAGACACAAATGATTAGGGGTAATGTGCATGACACATTTGCCTTATTTTATTTTTAGTTCATTATATTACCCATGTATTCTTAGTAGTTGTGTGACTTATTCCATTTGTAGGTGGTTGGTATCATTTCATAGTGGCTTTTATATAAGCCTAGTTTTCAATTTCAGAGTGGCTTTCATACAAGCCTAATCTCTACCTTTCAGAGTACCCAAGATTGGCCTAGTTCTCAGTACACATTCGACTATCCATACCACATTGTTATATTATAAAACATTCATGGGATTCATGATCTATCTCATATGATACACATTTATATTGGTATTAGTTCATAGTTCACACATAGTGAGCAATGATGGAGCCAAAGGACTAACTAGCCTTTGTATTCTTGAGCCACCTACTTAGAGGGATTGGAAACATAGTCCAAACATCGATTAACACACATATGATCACATAGCTTCACTTAGTGGGGAATGATGGAGCTAAAGGGATAGCTTTTGTATTCTTGAGCCACCCTCAGAGAATTAAACACTCAACTCCATTCACAATATTACTCTTGGTATAGCACATACCTGATATCACTCAACATCATAATAGGTTTTGTATTGGTTCATGTACCTAATGAGTGTATTAATTCCTCTCTCTTTTACCTATTTTTTATACATTCTTATTTTAGACATAGCATATCTAGTAAGAACTAATCTACTCTTTACTTTATTTTTTATATTTATGCTTCAAGATGTGCTCTCTACTCACACTCAACATCACACATCTTCATGAGCTTCATCCTTGTAATTAAATTTAGTTACTCTTTCTATTTTTTCTTTATCCTAGTATTTCACTTTGTTGCATCACTAGAATAAAGGGGGTGGGGGCAAATGTAGTTATATAAAATGTCTAAATTGGTAGTTTGAGTGTGGCTTACAAGACCCCATCCATAAGTCCCTTTTTCATACTCTTATGACCCTTTTAGAGACGTTTTTACTCATTACTAGTCATCTAAAACCTTCTAAACCCTGATTCCAACTTAGCTAGACCATATTTCTTATGCCAATCCTATTCCCCTGGGCCCTAAGCCTATAAGATAAGAGCATTGAATTTGGACTATAGTACTTGTTGATGATTTAAAATTGCACTTGATTATAATCAAAAACAATGGGAAGTTTCAAGATATGGGACTTGCGTCTTGAAACAACCTCTAGATTTTTGAGAAGCTGGTTCTTCTTTATATTAAGTAGATACTGGGTAAAGGGATAGGAATTTAAATCAAAAACACAAATGCAAGAAAGGAAATCTAATCTATGGCAATGCACCTAAATATAATTTGACCTTAATCCTGAGCACAATGAGACTATATGTAGGATTCATTTACATTTAAGAGCAAAGAAGTGCATGATCAATGTAAAAGATGGAAACAATAGAAACAGAGGCTCATAGCATAGACTACTTTTGATGTGATACAGAAAATGTCAACAAAGGCATAGGGTTCAATCTTCTTATTTGAATTTTTTAGTCATATAAGAGGCACAGAAACACGTACAGTTATATAAAATTTTCAACTCAATAAAATGAGACAAAAGCAAATGACATTCCTAATCACAATTCTAGAAAGTCTATAGCCTAGACTACTTTTACAAATGACATAGAAAATATCAATAAAGGCATAGGGTTCAATCTTCTTATTTGAATTTTCCAATCATATAAGAGGCACAGAAACACGTACAGTTATATAAACCTTTCAACTCAAGAAAACGAGACAAAAGCAAATGATATTACTTAGTCACAGCTCTAGAAAGTCTAGACTCTTTACAATAATTATCTCTTCAAAATTCTCTCTGACCCTTTTTGATGATGATCCTTGCACCCTTATTTATAGCCTTGGATTCACTCTGAATTGTCTACTTGTTCTCAATCTAATGGCCCAAATGAAATTTTCCCCCACTGAAAGTGTCTAATAGAAGATATTTTATAGATTCTGAAATGCTTCATCTTCTGGCAATTCATTGGTTGAAATAGATTACAGGACACTCCCTTCTCTTGAATGTTATGTAACACTTAGCCAATTTCTTGAAAACCTTCTAATTACTTTAGAAAACACTAGAGGACAACACTTGGCATGTTCCGCAGCACTTATCGAAGACACGCGGCATTTTTTGCATAATTTATGCTCTTTTGTGTCTCTGCTTAGGAATATTCCACCTTTGACACTTGTCGCTATCCACTTCCTCAAAACTTCAACAGCTTAAAATAAAATAAGATTCATGGCATTTATTACCTGAGCAACTTTGAAAAGGAGCATAATGACAGGTGGCAATCTCTGCTTTCTTTAACAAAGGATATGTGGCAGTCTTTGCTCTACTTATCTAGGGTTACGTGGTGGTCTCTGCTCCTTTTAGCAACCCCTTTTTAGAAACCTACAGAAGATGACACAAGGTGTTCTCTGCTTTACCCTATTTATACCATTAAAACAAATGGGTCTCATTTATCATTTACACGGACAGTGACACATGGCACCTTCTGCTTGCTTTAGACACAAAACTTGGGACCTGTTGTCCCCCAAAAATATCACTCATTTTTGGGACAACATTTGAACTATTTTGGTCCTACAGACCAAAATTGTCTCTTCCCTTTTCAAAATTTGTCCTAGGCATTCAAATTCCTCATTTTTCAAGCTTCTCAAAAATCTATGGACTCAGCAGGTCAAGTTCAATGGGCTTCTACAAGTTGAAATCTATGGACTCTTTCAAGGTTAGAGAAAACTAAGGACTTGGTTTCTACGAACTCTGCAAACATGCTCATTTCTATAAGTTCAACGAGTTCTAGGTTCAATCAATTCAATGATTTTAGTTCAATGGTGGGTTCAATCAAAGGAATGGTTTAATGTCTCAGTTCAACCAAGTGGTTCAATGCTTTGGTTCATCCTTTGGTTTAATCAAATAATTCATCAATCAGTTCAAGGATTTATTTGAACCGTTGAACCAAAACTTGGTTCAACATCTTGGTTCAACGAAAAGGTTCAACATTTTGGTTCAATTCTTAGTTCATCAGCTTGGTTCATTCAATTGAATCATTGGCTTGAACCATCGACTTAAACCAAACTTGGTTCAATGGTTGGTTCACCGATTGGTTCAACGTCTTGGTTCAACAAAATGGTTCAAAGCTGTGGTTCAAACACATGGTTCAAAGGCAAGTTTAATGCATGGTTCAATCAAGCAGTTCACTCACTTGGTTCACTCACTTGGTTCATCTGCTTGATTCATTCAGTCAGTTCATCGGCTTGAACCATTTTGGTTCAAACCCTTGGTTCAACTGATTTGTTTAACAAAATAGTTCAACTGTTGGTTCATCACCAAATTTCAAAGGGGCAGTTCAATGCAAAAGGAAGCTTCCCAAAGGACAAGTGCCCTTGCAGAGGACACTTAATCGACAAAATCACCCTTCAGAAGGGTCATTTTTAAGGAAGCTGAAAGGTAATTCTTTTAGATTTTTGTTTAAGGAATTTAAAGTTGGCTAAGACATAATTCTTTCAGACTTTTGTCCAAAGGAATTCCTTCAGACAAAAAGTCCAAAAGAATTCAAGAAGTGAATGCGAGCAAAAAATCTAAAGACTTTTTCAAAGACTTGGTGGAACAAATTTTTGTAGCCTTTTTTTTTGCGGGAATTTTTTGCAAGACAAATGTCCGCGGGAATTTTCCCCAGGGAAAATGTCCGCGGGAAAATACCCACAGAGAAAACCCGAGGGATAGTCTAAGGGGGAAAATGCAGGAGACTCTTAAGGAAAAGGTCTCTAAAGGACCTTGAAGGGTAGGTGCCCTTACGGGGGACTCTTGGTGGCCAAAGTAAAGGAAATTTTCATGAAGTTTGAAAGAAGAATCTTAGTTACCCGTATGAAGCAAGAAACTTGAAGGCCATTTGAAGACTGCCTAAAAGGCAGATACCTTTACAGAGGGGGGACTCTTTCTGACCCAAGGTAGATCATTCATCAAGACTCAAAAGGGTAGATTCTTTCCAAAAAAGTGCCAAATAGAGAATTCGAATAAGGACCAAGGGGTGACGTGCCCGAAGACATCAAATTCAAGACAGTGAACTAGCCGTTGAGAGCACATCGACAGGCGTGTGAACATCAATTTTAAATCCCATAAACTAGCTATTGATCCTTTGAATCTACAGGCCCAAATGTATTCACAGACTTCAAGGTCAAGACCAACAAAAAGTAAGAAAGAAATAAAACAATAAACTAAATCCAGGATCCGATTCAATTAACCAAAAAAGGAGGAACGATGAAGGTAAGATCATATCACCAAGTGGACATTGAAAGTTGCACACTTTCAATAAGCATGACTTGTTTCCATGCATTGATAAAATCAAGTGGGTAAAATGCCCCTAAAGTTCCAGCCTATCTTCTTAACAAATTTCAACGTAACATGATGTGTTACAATTCTCGAGTCCTTCTTGAAATGGCTATATAAGGGACTTTCTTCTATTGTAAAAGTATCTCTTTTTGACAATCAGAATGAACCTCTGCCCAAATTGAAAGGCACTTCTGAGACTTTGAGCTCAGTTTGTTTATCATATTTTGTTATTGGAATAAGAAAGCAAATGGTTTTTCAGAATTTGTGCTGTAATATCTTTGTTGTTAAGGAAACTGTTCTTATGTCTTTTTCCTTGATGTATTTTGAGTTCCATTAATTCAACAAGCAAGATTAGTGAAATCAGTCAGGAAGGTGTCCTAAAGAATCAACTGTGGAGAGACTTTGTGCCCCCATAGTTACCTTTAGTGTGTTTTATTTTCATTTCTATGTAAAAGACTTTGGGATGACTTTGTGCCCTCATTGTCTTTCATACTTTACTCTTGAGCAATTCTAGTGGAGACTTTGTGCTGTATCTCAATTTGCTGGTTACTACACCTCTAGTTACATTCTATTTTTACTACCAAGAGTATTATTGTGGCTAGCTAAATAGTTCTTCTGAAAGAAGAGGAGTGATGTATGTCATTTCCCTTGAGTTTTTCCTTTATTTTGCACACATCATCTCTGAAGAAAGAGAGACGGATGTCTTGTCCTACCCTTGAGTATTATTATTTTTTATACATATATATAGTTTATCCACAGGGAACATCCCCTTGATGAGAGGAGAGATCAGTCCCCTTCTGATGTGGTAAACCTACACATTTGGATGACTAATCTTCCTACTTTGGCTGATCAGAGTTATTTTGATTATCAGTACGCTGATCGACAAAATATTCAACCAATAATTTTTGGTGACTCCACTGGGGAATATAACCCATTATTATTATAACCCTTATCCATTACAGACTCTGGTGACTCCATTTCATGTCTTACCCATTATTATTTATAGCCTTACCATTTTCATCCATCTCCATTTTTCATCCATCTCCATTATATTATGTGGTCTGCAAAACCAGAGCTGCTGGGAAAGAAAGCGCAATTTGAAGCCTCAAGATTTAAGCTGAAGCAAGGCCAATTTTTTTTCCATTTTTGTCCTATAATCTAGCAACTCTACTCATATTTGTTATCCCTATTGTTTATAATCTGATCATGGCAGTTTGAGGCCCCTGGGGTACTCATTTGGCCCACTTAATCTAACTCCACCCTTGTATGAGCTACCACTCAATTCAAGGAAGAATTTCCCCAAATTCTTTGGTGATGGAAGAGTCCACCCTAATGAACACATTTTAGCCTTCACCATAGCCTATGGTGTGATAGGGGTGGAATTTAAAGACGTGGCAGTCAGGATTTTTGTGGAGACAATACAAGGTGCTACTGCAGATTGGTTTTACCATCTGCAAGCTGGATCAGTGACTGACTGGAATACACTTAAAGCCAAGTTTGAAGCAAGGTTTAAGCCCACAAAAGATGCACATGCCTTGTTGGCCTAGCTCACTCAAATGAATAAAGAGCCTCATGAGCCTATGAGGGATTTCATAGACAAATTTGACAAACTGAGAAATAGAATCCCTGTAATAGCTCGACCTACAGCTGAGAATCTCAAATCCTTTTTCATTAATTCTCAATTACCTAAAGTCAATTTTCTTTTGAGACGTGCTGGTCAAATAGATCTTGCTGCAACTCAACTTTTAGCCACTGAGGTAGAAGATGATCTCATCTTAGCAGGGAAGATAAGAAGAGATCCAAACAGAAATAGATCTTCATCTTTTTTTTGAATATACATCTACAGGCACCACTGATCCAATGGTACAAAAGTTGGCAAATAAATTGCTAGCCTTGAAAAGGCAAATGGCACAAAGTATGTCTTATGCTCCTCTATATAAATATATATACCATGAAGGACATTCCCTAATCATCCATATCAAGGCAATACTGCCAGAAGTTAAGGGAAACAAAATCATCTTCTTCCTCCATAAAGGAATCCTAGCCTTGAAGCACCTCCAACAAACTCGGTAGATGGATATCTAGAAATAGAGCATGTTTCCTATTTCCAACCTGAGTTATAGCAATAAAATAGTGCTAATCTCTTCAAGGAGGATATAGAAGAATCAGCTAGTGACTCTCACATTAGTTTTCTAAATTACCAGGATGAACCTAGAAGTGAAGGTGAAGCAATCAAAGGATCATACGCAGTATTCACCCAGTCCCAAAATCAGTCAGCCCAGCAGGCTGACAAAGAGAAGATAGAGGAGCGACCCCAATCACTAATTTTAATTGTTGAGTAGAGAACCCCTCTTCTTTTTTAGTCAAAGGACCCAGTGATTACCAAAGAATTAAGTACATCAAACATCTCTGCACCGTCTACTTCAACTTCACAGATCAGTCCTTCCCCTCCCAAAAATCAAAAGGATGAACTCCCATTCTCTCTTCCAAATCCATTCCAATCATTTGACATGATTGATCATGTCAAGGAATCCAAAATTCAAATGACTGAGTTTGAATCCTTGCAATTCAATCCTGAGCAATTGGACATTGATGGAGAACCAGATGCGGACCTATTTGAGTCAAAGATTGTGGTTACCCGAATTTCAGCCCCTGCTGCTCAAATTCTATTTGAGCCTTCAAGTAGGGGTAATTACTCCTTGACCACAGAGGATGCTCATGTCTCAGCTAATCAAAGTCCCATGGCTAGAAATCCAAGATTTTATCCAAACAAGGCATCAAAAAAATTGGTAGGGCAAAGTACAAATCAAGAAGGATCTTCCATCTCCAATGAAGAGAAACTTGATAGAAAATCAGCTTTTGATGATGTTTAAATCTTGGAATCTGATGGTAGCATTTCTTCCACAGCTGAATATAGATCTCTTTTGCTCAGATTGAACACTGCTCAGGGTGAAGAGGTCAAACTCCTTCACATCAAAGGAGATGTTGAACTGATGGTTTGTCAGGGGTCTGATGCTGACAATCAAAGCATGTGCTAGACTAGACCAGTAGAACAGCAAGTTATGATTGTGGACCATGCTACTGCAAATCAAAATCAGGTAAAGGAACCCTTTGCAGGGAGAGCAAGGAGTTATGGTTTTCAGTTTGAAGACCATGTCCTGCCACAGAGCAAAAAGAAGGAAAGACCAAGAGGAAGACACAAAAAATTGGTTTCCTGGTCGAGAGCTCCATTTGCCCGTCACCATTTCTAGGGACAAAATGTCTTCTTATTGGTTTACCAAGATGGCACACTATTTTCACTATCTCTCAAGAAGCATCATCTAAAACACTTCAATTCTTAAAGTATCAGAGCATTGCATATGTATATATGTATATTTGTACAATTCTTAAATTTTGTTTTATTTTGTTTGTTTCCATTTTTGATGTCTTTCATTTTTGGGTAGCATGACTCTGTAACCCAATGGCATACTTGAAGACATTGGAGATTCTGGATTCTACTCCTTTCAATTTTTTTTGCAATTGACAAAAGTTCCCCAGCTGGAGCCAGCTATTGTCCCCCAAAAATATCACTCATTTTTGGGGCATTTGAACTATTTTGGTCCTACAGACCAAAATTGTCTCTTACCTTTTCAAAATTTGTCCTAGGCATTCAAATTCCTCATTTTTCAAGCTTCTCAGAAATCTACAAACTCAGCAAGTCAAGTTCAATGGGCTTCTATAGGTTGAAATCTATGAACTCTTTCAAGGTTAGAGAAAACTATAGACTCTGCAAATAGGCTCATTTCTACAAGTTTAACGAGTTCTAAGCTCAATTAGTTCAATGCTTTCAGTTCAATGGTGGGTTCAATCAAAGGAATGGTTCAATGTCTTAGTTCAACCAAGCGGTTCAATGCTTTGGTTCATCCTTTGGTTTAATCAAACAATTCATCAATCAGTTCAAGGCTTTGTTTGAACCGTTGAACCAAAACTGGGTTCAACATCTTGGTTCAACGAAAAGGTTCAATGTTTTGGTTCAATGCTTAGTTCATCAGCTTGGTTCATTCAATTGAATCATCAGCTTGAACCAAACTTGGTTCAATGGTTGGTTCACCGATTGGTTCAACGTCTTGGTTCAATAGAATGGTTCAAAGCCGTGGTTCAAACACATGGTTCAAAGGCAAGTTCAACGCATGGTTCAACCAAGTAGTTCACTCACTTGGTTCATCCACTTTATTCATTCAGTCAGTTCATCGGCTTGAATGATCAGCTTGAACCATTTTGGTTCAAACCCTTGGTTCAATGAAATGGTTCAACTGTTGGTTCATTGCCAAAGTTCAAAGGGGCAGTTCAATGCAAAAGGAAGCTTCCCGAAGGACAAGTGCCCTTGTAGAGGAAACTTAATCAAAAAAATCACCCTTTGGAAGGGTCATTTTCAAGGAAATTAAAAGGTAATTCTTTCAAATTTTTGTTTAAGGCATTTAAAATTGGCTAAGACATAATTCGTTCAGACTTTTATCCGAAGGAATTCCTTTGGACAAAAAGTCTGAAAGAATTCAAGAAGTGAATGCGGGTAAAAAATTTGAAGACTTTTTCAAAGACTTGGCGGAACAAATTTCCATGGACTTTTTGTCTACGGGAATTTTTCGCAGGACAAATGTCCATGGGAATTTTCCCTGGGGAAAATGTCTGCAAGAAAATACCCACGAAGAAAACCCGAGGGATAGTCTGCAGGGGCAAATGTGGGAGACTCTTAAGGAAAAGGTTGCCAAAGGACCCCGAAGGGCAGGTGCACTTGTGGGGGACTCTCGATGGCCAAAGTAAAGGACATTTTCATGAAGTCTGAAAGAAGAATCTTAGTTACCCGTATGAAGCAAGAAGCACGAAGGCCATTTGAAGACTGCCCAACAGGCAGACACCTTTGCAGAGGGGGGGGCTCTTTCTGACCCAAGGTAGATCATTCATCAAGACCCAAAAGGGTAGATTCTTTCTAGAAAAGTGCCAAATAGAGAAGCTGAAGAAGGAACAAGGGGTGACACACCTGAAGATGTCAAATTCAAGATAGTGAACTAGTCATTGAGAGCACATCGATGGGCGCGTGAATGTCAATTTTAAAGCTCATAAAATAGCTATTGATCCTTTGAATCTACAGGCCCGAATGTATTCATAGACTTCAAGGTCAAGACTAGTAGAAAGCAAGAAAGGAATAGAATAATGAACTAAATCTAGGACCTGATTCAATTAACTAGAAAAGGAGGAACGATGATGGTAAGATCATATCGCCAGGTGGACATTGAAAGTTGCACACTTTCAATAAGCATGACTTGTTTCCCTGCATTGATAAAATCAAATGGGTAAAATGCCCTTAAAGTTCCAGCTTGTCTTCTTAATAGATTCTAACATAACATGATGTGTTACTATTCCCGAGTCCTTAAAATGGGTATATAAGGGACTCTCTTCTATTGTAAAAGTATCTCTTTTTTGACAATCAGAATGAACCTCTGCCCAAATTGAAAGGCACTTCTGAGACTTTGAGCTCAGTTTGTTTATCATATTTTGTTATTGGAATAAGAAAGCAAATGGCTTTTCAGACTTTGTGTTGTAATATATTTGTTGTTAAGGAAACTGTTCTTATGTCTTTTTCCTTGATGTATTTTCGGTTTCATTAATTCAACAAGTAGGATTAGTGAATTCAATCAGGAAGGTGTCCTAAAGAATCAACTATGGAGAGACTTTGTGCCCCCATAGTTACCTTTAGCATGTTTTCTTTTCATTTCTATGTAAAAGACGTTGGGATGACTTTGTGCCCTCATTGTCTTGCGTACTTTACTCTTGAGCAATTATAGTGGAGACTTTGTGCTGTATCTCGATTTGCCGGTTACTACACCTCCAATTACATTCTATTTTTACTACCAGGAGTATTCTTGTGGCTGGATGAATAGTTCTTCTAAAAGAAGAGGAGTGTTGTCTATCATTTCCCTTGAGTTTTTCCTTTATTTTTCACATATCATCTCTGAAGAAAGAGAGATGGATGTCTTGTCCTACCCTTGAGTATTATTTTCTGTTTATACATATATATAGTTTATCCACATGGAACCTCCCCTTGATGAGAGGAGAGATCAGTCCCCTTCTGATGTGGTAAACCTACACATTTGGATGACTAATCTTCTTACTTTGGCTGATTAGACGTATTTTTTTATCAGTACGTTGATCGACAAAATATTCAACCAACAGGACCCACCACGGTCTTTGCTATATCAATGAAGCAAAGATGAAGATAATTCAGACCGTGAAACCTGGCACCTTCTGCTTTCTTTTTCTAGAGTATGTGGTAGCTTTCGTCGCTTTTAGAAAATCAAAATTGAGACCTTCTATGACTGCCACTTGGTGCTTTTCGCTTTACTCTGATACTTAGCTTGTTAAAACATTTTACTAAAAAGAGATGAAACGCGGGTGCTAATATGAAATTGTGGATGATGACACTTGGTGCATTCCACTAAGTTACTATGGGATACATGGCACATTCTAACCAACTCATAGAAAATATGAAAGGTGCCTCAGACGATGACACTTGGCAATATCTGCTTGATTTCAACACTTAGAGAAAAATGAATGAAAAGGAAAATAGAGCCCGTGCTCTGTTTTCAAAACTTCACCGTCTCGAACCAAAATATGTGGGAACAAAACTTTGCAGCACGAAACTAAAACTTAGATTGAAACTTAGAGAATTTTTACTCTACACTTATTGGTGACCCCAAGGACTTTTGAGCTTGCTCAAAAAGAATCTACAACTCCCGCATGATCTGAAATCGCTAGAAGACATAGTTTTAACTAAAAATTTTCAAATAGATTCCATTTACAAAAATCTCTTCAGGTTCACCTTCCTCATTTCTATCTAAAAAAAAATTACATGACCAAATTCTATAAGGGTCAGTCCATAATGCTTCAAACTTAGTGTGTTGACCTTGTTTGGCAGCTCTTGCATCCCATTTTAAAATAATTGAGCCTGTTTCAAAATGGGTATTCAAAGTTCTTTTATCAAAATAGTCTTTAACTATTTTCTGATGCTTTATCAATGAATCATGTGTTGCATTTCTCTTTTCTTGAACTTCTAGAAGTTCTACTAATCTGACTTGCATAGGGCCATTTTCTTCAATTTCAATCTATTTAATCAGCTGAAGAGCAGGAATCTCCAAGCTTAGGGGAATTACAGCCAGTTTCCCATATACCAATTCATATGGGGACATTTTGATCACCTGTTTAGGTGTAATTCTATCAACCCACAGTGCTAAATTAAGCACTTTATGCCATTCCTTGTGATGATCAGCCCCTATTCTTTTGATGAGTCTAATCAGGTTCTTATTAGTTGATTCTACCAAACCATTACCCTGAGGGTAATAATTAGAAGAGGTTTTTAGATATATTCCATGTTTTAATGCAAATTCAAATACTTTGGACCCTAAAAATGCTTTAGCATTATCTGAAATTATGGTGTGAGGAGCCCCAAAATGAGTAGTGATATTCCCTAAAAAATCTAGGATCACATTTTTTGTTACTTCTTTGAGTGGCACTGCATCGGTCCATCTAGTGAAATAATTTGTCCCTGTTAAGATCCATTTGTGACCCATACTAGATACTAGATTTATCATTCCAATGAAGTCAAGACCCCATTGAGCAAAAGGTTCATCCATAATTATAGGACTAAGAGGCATTGCTACATTCCTTCTCATTCCCACATAATATTGACAAGATTTACAATTTTTAACCAGTTGATAACAATTTGTAAATAAAGTAGGCCAAAAATAACCTACTTCACTTATCTTTATAGCTGCTAAAAAAATGTCCACCAGATACTCCATGATGCATTTCATGTAGTACTTTCTTAGCCTCGTATTTTTCTACACATCTTAACAATTTGCCATCAGAAATTCTTTTGAAAAGAACCTGTTCAATTAAAACAAAATGAACTCCTTACATCCTATAGTATCTTCTTTTATTTTGAGGGAGTTCTCTTGGGTATATCCCATTTTTCATAAAATTAATCTTGCTTGTGACCCAAGATTCCTGATCAACTTCTTGTATTCTCAATACAATTTCTTCTTTTGTTCCTGAATTTATCTCTTCATGTATCATCTTGTCAAGCTCTTGAGTCATATACTGACACAAACCCCTACCTCTGACTAATTTAGTGGGTTTGACTTCTACATCATTTTCTAAAATCTTAGTTATCTAGTTTGCTCTTTTTTTAGTAATTTCACCCTCCATGATGTATTCTCTGACACTTGGATGTGCTACCAGTATCAAAATTTTACTTCCTGATACTATATGCCTAAACTTTTTGAGAGCTTTTACCATAACATATGCTTGTTTTTCCACAAAGTTATATCTGGTTTCATATTCCCTAAGTTTCTTTGAGAAAAATGCTATTGGATGTTCTCCCTCCTACTTATCATCCTTCTGTGTTAGAACAGCAGCAATACTGAACTCTCCTCCATATACATACATTACAAAAGGCTTAGAAAAATTTGGATTTCTAAGTACTAGAGCTATTGAGATAGATTTCTTGACCTCTTCAAAGGCTTGCCTTCCTTCCGTAGTCCACTTGAAAATTAGGTCTTTTTTTAGCAAAAGTGTCACTGGTCTTACTAAGCCTACAAAGTCAGATATGAACTGACTAAAAAAATTAATCTTTGCCAAGAAAGATTGAATTGCTTTCTTATTGACTGGAAGAGGTAAGTTCATTATAGTTGCCACTCTTTCTGGGTCTATAGAAACTCCTTCTTTAGATACTATATGTCCCAATAATTTGACTTGAGGGACTGCAAAGATACAATGTTTTAGGATTCAAAGACATTCCAAATTCTTGACATTTTTTAAACACAACTTCTAAATGATCAAAATGATCAGCATCATTCTTTGAAAAAATAGTAAGATCATCAAGATAAATCAAGATGATTTTATTTATCAGTTCCCCAAATGCAACATCCATAGCTCTTTGAAAAGTGGCTCCAGCATTTGACAGGCCAAATGGCATCTTAGCATATATAAATTTTCCCCACTTGGTAGTAAAAGTAGTCTTGTATTGGTCTTCTTTAGCCAACCAAATCTGATTGTATCCATAGAAACCATCTAGCAAAGAAAATCTCTCTGATCCAGCCAAAGTTTGTAGAATTTGTTCCATGGAGGGCAAGGGATAGTGATCCTTCAAAGATGCTTTGTTTAGATCTCTGAAATCTACACAAAGTCTTATATCACCATTCTTTTTCCTATCTAGTACCAGATTTGACACCCAAGTTGAGTGTTTGATTGGAAAAATTATTTTAGAATCTAAAATTTTCTGCAACTCGTCTACCATTAGAGGCTCAATTCTTGGATTCACTGGTCTCTATTTTTGTTTGGCAGGCTTAGATCCTTTAGTTAGTTCTATTGTGTGCTGAATGATGTCTCTATTATATCCATGAAGGTCTTCATAGCTCTAGGCTATGACTATGTCATACTTTTTGCATAATTCAATTAGCCTTTCCTTTTCTTCTTGAGTTACAGAGTTTCCAACTTTTAATTTTTTCCCTTCACTCACCTCTATTTTAGAATAATCTGCTTTATTTGCTTGGAACCTTTTCTTATCCAAGCTTACATCTTCTAGATCAAAAAGACTTTATAAAGTGATTAAACCTTTGGGAAGATTATTGTTCTTGAATTGTATGATTTGATCCCCATATGCTTCTTCAATCTTTGGTTGTAATTGATCGGCAAATTCCCTTGATTGTTGAAAGAATGAGAGTAATTGAAAATCATTCTCAAATACTTGCTGATTCTCGTCATTATCAAGAATAGCTGGCCTTACTATAACCTTTACTGACTCATTATTAATTAATAGGCCAGTTGTTGGATCAAACTGCGAACCAATCTTGCCATCCTATTAGCTTCAGAATTTTGAATCCTGGGAACTACTTCAATATTAATAGCTTCAAAATATTCTATTAAGTCCCAAATTTTGTGCTTGTAGGATTTCATTCTGACATTCTTTGTTATTTCCTTTTCTCTAATTTGCTTTACTACTAATTTTGAATCTCCTTTTACTATTAGATTCTTTATTCCCTTTTTCTTAGCTAATAGGAGCCCATGTACTAAAGATTCATACTCAGCATCATTATTAGTACAAGCAAATTGAAAATGGATATCCCTTAAAAAAATCACCATTTAGAGCAGTAAGACAAATTCTTGCTCCAACACCATTCTTACTTCTGGCCCCATCAAAATTTAAAGTCTAGATCTCTAAATCCTTTCCAGATCCTTGATTAGTTGGCATTTCTTTCCTTAAAATATTTGGGATTTCATGGTCCTCATCAAAAATAACATAAGTGCCCAAACCAGTAGAATTATAATTTTCATATGGGTCACTATGCGTCATAGCTAACAACTGGTTATTTTCTTTTTCTTGATTATGCTTAGCCCAGCCACCTATCTTAGTTGAATAGAAAGGATCCAGTTTAGATTTGCTTACCTCCAACACATTACTCATTACGGCTATTGTCTATAGATGAACTATGTCTTTGAGCTTTCTTTTATCAGTAGGTCCTTCAGTATATTTGGGAGTTGCTTGATTTTTAAGAGCTTCTTGTAATAATGTTTTTTGTTTAGGAATAGCTAACATGTCCCAAATTTATACTTGTGTTGAGGTCATCTTCAATTGATCTACCACATTCATTGATCCAAAATTTTGAATTCTTGGAAGATTAGGATATCTTGTCTTTCTTTGAACTTGTTCAAGAACTTATTGATTCTGCACTGGCTGAAGCATTTCTTGTCTAATAGTTGTATGTTGATAATATTGAAATGAGGGATTCTCCATAGCTTCATTATTTAAAACTTCAAGCTGTTCCAGCATTCTTCTCTTCGATCTAGTATAGTAGTCTAATTGCACCACTGGTTTCTTGGAAACAAAAGCTTCATTCAAAAATATTGATTCTTCATCTTCAACCCATGAGAAAAAAGCATATTCCAGGGCTATTTCTTCCTCTTGTTGCAAGGACATCTCTTGCATCTGAGCCACTAGGACTGAATTCTATATATCAGAAGACTAGTAGGATTGATTGTCACTGGAACTTGCAAACTAACCATCCATTCTTCTTTGCTCTGGTACAGTAGTCTGATTACCCATAGGACAATCTCTAGGTGTATGAGCATTATTGCAAGGAAAACACCAGGCATTAGTATTATCCACATAGTTATTTTACCTTGGAATAATCTCCCTATTTGAATTGGGAGGAATAGTCTGTGAAGGTGTAAGGACTGCAACTAACTGATTTGTTGGCTAATGGTTAGTTTGTCTTGAAGGACCCTGGTATTGGTTTTGCTGAGATGAAAATTTGTTTCCTTGATAGCCTTGATATGGAGGCTTAGAGAAATTATTATGCTATCTTTTTATATTGATCATCTCATTATAAAATGTCCTTAGGATCTTCTTGATATCATCCAGCTCAGATGACTTAGTGGGGACAATTTCTTTAGCAGATGGTTGAGGGTAAGTGTACGTAGACACAGGTGGGCTTACAGATTTAGGGGCTTCTTGAGGTAACGGCAAGGAAATTTTTGAGAACATGGGCATGAGAGGCCTTGGAGGTAACTTTCCAGCATCTATTAAATTGTTCTCAGCTCTGACCGCATATTCATAAGCCTCTAGCAAAGTGTGTCCTCTAAGTGACTAAATCATAACAAATATATCTGAATTCAAAGCCTTAAGATAAAACACTATGGCCATACCTGGTAATGGTCTAGCTATAACAGGGATTTTGTCCCATGTCTTTTGAAATCTAGAATTTAAGCCGCTCATGGCTTCTTGTGGTCCCCTTTAAATGGTAATTAATTGTTGTAATAAAGAAGACTTATCACCTTTCTCTGCGAATCTTTCAAAGAAAAGATCCCCGAGCTGATCCCATGTAGAAATGGTATTTGGGGTCAGGGACCTGTACCATTCTAAAGCTTTCCCTTTAAAAGAAGTTTCTAATAATCTTATGGCCACATTTTGTTGTGTGACAACATGTATAGCATAGACATCTGATACATCCTGAAGATGTTCCTCAAGTGTTTTAAAGTCTTGCCCACTAAATTTGGGTAGAGATTTTAGGGCATTCATTGGGATAGGGTCCCAAGTGTCTTGTGGTATTGGAAGAGTCAAGGGACTACCAGTGTTCTAGCTTGCATAATTTCTTGGGGGTATAGGGGCTCCCATATTTGCTCTGGGTATTGGTACAAATTGGTTGGCTCTTCTTCTTGGATTTGTTACCAAAGGTGGCAAAAGAATACCTAGATTTGTAGCAGATTGTGATCTGGTTACCAGTCCATAGCTATGACTCCTCGTAGCTCTTTGGTTCATATGATCTTGAAAGAGACTTCAATATTGGTCCCACCGGGCGTGCCAAAAACTGTTGATGATTTAAAATTGTACTTGATTCTAATCAACAACAATGGGAAGTTTCAATATTTGGGACTTGCATCTTGAAACAACCTCCAA
The DNA here is from genome assembly GCA_037957365.1 of Torreya grandis. Lineage (NCBI taxonomy): Eukaryota > Viridiplantae > Streptophyta > Pinopsida > Cupressales > Taxaceae > Torreya > Torreya grandis. The sequence goes on from JARHVA010000796.1 coordinate 2,908,618, forward strand.
ATTTTTAAGAAGCTTGTTGTTATTTATATTAAGTAGAAACTAGGAAAAGGGATAGGAATTTAAATGAAAAACACAAATGTAAGAAAGGAAATCTAATCTATGGTGATGCACCCGAATATAATTTGACCTTAATCCTGAGCACAATGAGACTATATGTAGGATTCATTTACATTTAAGAGCAAACAAGTGCATGATCAATGTAAAAGATGGAAACAATAGAAACAAAGGCTCATAGCATAGACTACTTTTGATGTGATATAGAAAATGTCAACAAAAGCATAGGGTTCAATCTTCTTATTTCAATTTTTTAGTCATATAAGAGGCACAGAAACATGTACAGTTATATAAACCTTGCCAAATTCGCTATTCTAGCAAAAAAGAAGGGTTTGGTGGGATTCTTTGGAGAGTTCATGCAAATATTTCTACTAGAACTTCAAATCTCAAAAATGATTATGTCATTGGATTTAGAAGGTGCCAAAACCTTAAGATCGAGTGTAAACTCAACCTAGTATGGAATAGTAAAAATTTCCTCCTTTTTTGGCATCCAAAGGCCCCTTTTTAATTTTTAGTGAAAATCTATACTTCTTGTATTGTTGTGTAAAAATTATTTTTGGGTTTTCTTCCTTGGGTCAAAATCTCAAATGGGTCTCTTTTAGATTTTTCATAACTAAAGTATTTTGGATTTTTTTTAGCTTATCTTGATTTGCATGCCATCAAATCTATATGCTACTCAGATTTGTAGGAGGTCATTACTTCTGCTTAGTAGTTGATCAACTTCAAATTGCATGCTTTGGATAATCTGCTGACCAATCTAAAATTTTGAAGGGTTGTTACTTAGCCAGTAGACCAACTTGGACTTCCAATGGTGAGTAACTTCACTTTTTTTAAGTTAGGTTGTTTGATAAGTCTGATTACTTACCTGTAGACCAAATCAATTTTTATAATTTGGTTTACTTAAAATCTAATAAATTAAGTAATCAAGGTCCAAAAACCCAAATTACTTGCCTGTAGACCAACTTGAGTTTGAGTAAGTACTTCACTCGGGTTTGTGAAGGGCAATTACTTGTCGAGTAAAGCAGTTTAAGAAACTCAAATTACTCTTTTGTAGACCAATCTAGGGTTGTAGAATAACTCTACTCAGGTTCTCAAAGGCTAACTACTTCTAGAGTAAAGTAGTCCAAGAAACCTAAATTACTCTTCGTAGACCAATCTGGGGTCTTAGAATAACACTACTCAAGTTCTCAAAGGTTGATTACTTCTTAAGTAAAGTAGTCTAGAAAACTTGGATTACATTGGGAAGACCAAATCAAGTTTTCAAAGGGTTTTTACTTCAAAGGGCGATTACTTTTCAATTAAAGTAGTACTTTTTGTGGACTAACTCAGGCTTTCATAGGGTCTTTACTGCTCAGGTTTACAGGGTAGCATTACTTGAGTTTTTTTCCATTTCTATCTTTTTCATTTTTTGAAAGGGTCCAAGAATATGTAAAGTAAGAACTTTTAAGTGCCATAACTTTCAATCCATATCTCCTTTTTGGGTGTTGTTTTTTAAAGTGCATATTTTTTTAAGATATATGCATTGGTGATATTGTTTTAAACCTTTTGTAAAATTAATTTTCTTCATGGTGTAATGGCTTAAAAATCACTTCAAACTTTTTTTACCTTTCTTCTTGGATTAATTATTGGCTATTCCTAACATCTCTCTCATACTCTTTCACACTAATTTCTCATAAACGCATTCTTATTGGTGCCCAATGTCCAATAATGAGTGTGTGTTGCATTGTAACTTAAGGAGGGGTCTTATTGATAGTTCAAGGGGGTAATTGTACTATGTGCAGTCTATTATTTTATTTCATTTCAATTCTATAAATTTTCTCAATCTAATCTACATTAATGGATCTAAACATTGAACCACTCAGACCATTTAACTATCTCAAATGGAAGTCTAAAATATAGCCTACCTTGAGAGGTAAAAGACTCTATCAGATCACTATGGGTGAGAAAACTAAGCCATCTACAAATACAAAAAGGGTTATGTGGTATAATAGATGTGATGATGCCTATGGGTTCTTATGCTTTTCAATGTCTCCCAACCTCATGTTCCATGTTGAATCTGTAAAAACTTCCAATGAAGTCTAGACCATCCTAGACAAGCTTTTTGGAGTGTAAAACATCATGAGGGGTCATGAGTTAGAGAATGAGCTCATCACATTGAGATCAGGTGACTATGACACCCTAAAATACTTCTTTACAAAATTCAAATCACTTAGACTGTAGTTGAAATAATGTGGCATTAAGAAAATAGATGACTAGTTGATTCTATCCATGCTTATAAAATTGGGTCATGACTATTCAATTTTTGTTTCTACATTTTATGATACTAAATATGCACTTGGATTCACTTATAAAATTCCATAATTTGATGATTTTGTTATCGATCTAACTCAAGAATAAGATAATTTGCTTTAAATGGGTGCATTGAAGTCTTCAAAATCACATGCCTTGATTGTCAATCAGGACAAGAAGAAACCTTATAGTAGTGGCAAATAGGAAAAGAAATAATCTAAACTAGATCATGAGAATAATAATAATTAGAAATAAGATGCCAATCCTAAGGCATCATCAAATGAGTCTTCCTTAAGTGGGAAACCTAAGAATGAGAAACTCAAATGCAACATTTGTAAGAAACTTGGGCATGACGAATCTTAGTGCATAAAAAATAAGATTGACACCTTGACTAAGATGCTTGAGAAGAATAACATTAGTGTTCCTGATTCTTCAACTCAAAACATGTCTGCACAAGATTATGTAAAGGATAAAGACAAAAATAAGGTAAAAATAAGGGCAAGGCACTTTTTTTAGTAGCTTCTTAGCCTTTAACTTGGGTTATTGACTTGGGTGCTTCCTATCACATGGCCTCCTTAGAGGATCTATTTTCAGAAATAGATCCATGTTCTGTGCCTTTAATTCTCATGGGTGATGACACTTTGATAAAAGTTAGTGGTAAAGGATTATTTGAATTAAGTGATGGCACTTTCAATGATATTCTGTGTTCTTTCACTATCCATCAATCTTTTATCAGTGTACCAAATTACTCACATAGGTATATAAAAGAGAGTTGAGTTAACACCTAATTTAGTGGTTATCAAGGAGTTAAACAGTGACACTAAAATGGCTTATGAGAAGGCCAATCATTAGTTTAGGCTATAAACCTTCTCACAATTTTCCCTAGATCATCCCTTAGCTACATTACTTACTCATGTAGATGGAGTGAGCAAACTATGGCATGAACAGTTTGTCCATTTAAACTACCATTACTTAGAGTAACTTAATCATCAAGCAATTAGCTATACATACTACATTGAAAACCATGTTCCACACAAATACTTGCAAGGAATCACTCCTTTTTAAGATTGGGATGGTTACACACCTGCAGTGGATCACTTTTGAGTGTTTATATCACCAATAATGGCCCATATTCCCAAGAAGAAATGCAAGGCAATGAACCCTTAGAGTCAGTCTTGTATTTTTGTGGGGTATGCAAAGGATACTAAGGGATGCATGCTTCTCCATCCTAAAACTCATGAATTATTCATTAAAAGGAGTGTCAATTTTTGTGAGGGCCCACTTAAACTCACTATTGGCACTCTAGATTCTTCAAAAGTCTCATTAGACATTGATTCCACCTCAGACAGTGATTTAGATCCACCTCAAAATCCTTTTGATGATTAGGATGACTCTTTTTATTCTTCAATTTCAAGTGATGAGAGAAGTGATGAGGATTATCCTCCTCTATCTCACACTCAAACTTTAGATGATGATGACTCACTTCTTGATTCTCTAATCTCATACAATTTTGGTCCTACTTGGGCTAGATAGACACTTAAAAGTGTTATAAAATGGGTTAGAAATCCATCAGATACAAGGAAGACACATTCATATTTTTAGGGGACTTCACATACCTACTTGGCCATTGCCTTAGATCCATAAACCTTTCATGAGGCATCTAGTATTCTAGAATGGGATTCTAATATGCAAGAAGAGTATAGTTCCTTAATCAAAAACAAAGCATGAGACTTGGTCCCTCTTCCTAAAGGAAGAAAATTGGTCCATTGCAAATGGGTCTATTAGAATAAGTATGGTACATATGGGTTTATTGATAAGTATTAAGCTTGTCTAGTTATAAAGGGGGTTTCTCAGGTGCTTAGCATAGATTACACTAAGACATTTACTCCTATAGCCAAAATGATGTCTATAAGACTCACTCTTGCCATCACAACCATACATTGATGAGATGTTCACCAAATAGACATCAAGAGTGATTATTTTCATGGTGACCTCAAAGAAAAGATTTACATGGAGAAGCCACAAGCCTTTGTGTAAGATTTATCCTTGGTCTGTAGACTCAAGAAATCTATCTATGAACTCAAACATCCCTCTCAAGCATGGTATGCCAAGATGGACTCCTTTCTCCTCAGAGTCAGGTTCACTAGATGACACTCAGATCTGAATGTCTACATCTTATGGTAGGATGATTCTCTATTAATCCTAATTCTCTATGTGGATGACTTGATAATTATAGGAAGTACATGATCATCCATCTCAGTAGTAAAAACTACACTTTTAGATAGACTTTCCATGATAGACATGGGATTGTTGTATTACTTTCTTGGGATTGAAATCATTCAGTTAGATTCTAAGATAACTTTATCATAATCCAAGTATTCTCTTGATTTGATAGCAAGGTTTAACATGGTTGATTTTAATCCATATCCTACTCCCTTCTTATCTGGTGTGAATCTTGAGGTTGATTCTCCTACACTATTGGTTGATGCAACTCCATATTGGTAACTTGTGGGAAGTCTTATCTATCTCACACACACTAGACCTGACATATCTTATGTAGTTGAAATGGTCTCCCATTTTATGCAAGAGCCACATGAATTGTATTGGAAAGTAGCTAAGAAGATTCTACACTACATTCAAGGTTCACATAACTATGGAATACACTTCGAAGAAGGAATAGAGATTGATTTAATTGGATACATAGATTTATATTGGGCTGGAGATATTTAGAGTCAAAAGTCCACTTTAGGCTATAGTTTCTCACTTAGTTCAGGTCTAATAAGTTAATAAATCAAGAAGAAACCTGTAATTACTTTATTATCTATAGATGCATAATATAGAGGGGTTGTCAATGCCACCACTAAGGCAATCTAGATTCAAGGGATTCTCACTGTGTTTGGTATCTAGTTTCATAAGCCAACAATTATCTACTATGATAACTAAATCACTATCCAGATTTTTAGGAATCTAATTTTCCATCAAAGGACCAAGTACATAGAGATTCATATGCACTTCATCAGGGAGCTTATCAATAATCAAGTCATTGATCTTTAGTATTGTCCAACATCAGAGCAAATTGTAGATATTCTGACCAAGCCCTTCACAGAGAGTAAATTTATTAATTTATGAGCTCTCATTGGGGTTAGGTCTACTCCACCTTCCTCCTATAGAGGTTATTCATTATGTACTTGGGTACCTCATCAGGATTTCAATATCGAGACCCCATTCTCATCTCACCTAAACTATGTTTAAGGGGGGTGTTAGTGTAGTATATTTTTCCATTGGGTTTTGCCTACACAACCTTATGGCCATTCTATGTTAATTAAGCTTCCTTAGGTTAGTTATAAAAGGGTCACATAGGCTAATTATATTTTAATTTGATTATCTAATTAATAAAATTAGAGGCTTCCTCATATTTCCCTTATTTTCTCTATATGTACCCCACTTTTCCTTTTTGGAAGTAATGAAGATAATTTAATATGATTATATGCAAGCAACCATATTTTGCAATATTGCCATATCAAGATAAGATTATTCCTCCTCTATAATTTATCTATGATTTGATTTCATTACTTTATACATAGATTTACTCAATCTTCTATGCAAATATCCAAGATCATGGCCAATCTAACAGGTATTTGCATTCGCATCACACTATTGCACAAAGCACATTAGGTAGGAGAACTACATATGACTCAATCCTTCTTTGGAGTATTGGTATGTAGGAAATGTGCCCACACAAGGGGTGTGGATTGCATGTTTAGTGCATATTACACACTAAGCCCCCCTCTTTCTCAAAGTGACTCAAATATCATTTTATCAAGAATGATGGAGGATTAGGGTTTAAAGACAAAATCAACTCTACAGTGAGTTATATTGATAACTAGCACTCAATTTTTCATAAGTAAGCTCACATAGGCATAATGAAATTATCCAAAAAAAATTAGGTCTTTGTGATTAGTTTAGACAATAATGGTAGGAACAAACAATAGCATCAAACACTAAAGCATCCACTTTTCAACGCTCCTATCCTTTTATCGAATGAAAACCAGATTTAGGTTTACAACACTTTCCCAGTCTTGCACAACTATTTTCAACCTTTTTATTAGTTGTCTTAGTCTATTTCAAACTAAGTTATATTTCTTCCTATTTATTTCTATTTTTAGAAAGGTGAAAAAGATAAATAATTGCATAAATCAAGACTATAATTATTGTTATAATCTATACTAATTTATTAATCCATACCCTTAACTAAAATAGGAGTAAAACTCCATTATTCTCAAAAAAGTTAAATTATAAATGTTCATAGATTATATTATCAACTAATTATTCCGCGGCCGTTGTTCTGATTCAAGCCCAAACCTATGTGGCTGCCTTGTTCGCTTTCATATTTTGTCTACTGGGGTCATTGCTTATTTTGAGGTGCTTCTAGACGTTGGGGTTTTCTTCAACGATTCGTTTGCCATGGCGGTGTTTCCTCTGTTGAGGGGATGTTTGGGTAGCTGACTGGGTGGACAGATTGGGCACTGGGTGTGCTAGTTTTGGGGCTTGTTTCATGGTTTTTGCTACTATTTTTTTGGGCAGTGCTTTGAGGGTTTGATGGATCGAACCCGGGTTTGGCCATCCTTAATGTTGTATCTGACGGTGTTTTCTTCTTTCTTGGTGACAAAGAAACCTATGGTTTTCTATGGGTTTTTTGTCACAACTTATCCTTGTAGCTATTGTTTTATCTTTTGTGCATGGTTTCAGGTTGTTAAACCTAGTTTTGTTGAGGTTTCAGGTCTTTGTAAAACCTAGTATTGTTACTATTTTTCAGTGGGTTTGCCTTCTTGGGCAGTTTGCAATGTTTTATCTTTCTTGATTTGTATAGGGTTTCGGGGCCCCTTCAAAACCTATTTTTACCCTAATCTAAAACTAATTATCATGATTAATTAATTTGAATAATATTGGGTTTTATTGTTTATGGGATAGGGTAAGGTCATGAATGGAATTGATTAATGTGATAGGGGGAATAATGATGAATATTCAATTGGCTAGGGATGTTAGTTTTATGGAAGATTTATTAGAGATTTAGGTATGATGTTAGTGCAAATTATAGAGAATATTAAAATTGACATGAAGTATTTGATTTTAGGTGTTTATATTTTCCCCCTCTTTGAAATGGCATTATGATACATGGTGAGTGAACAAATTTACAAAGAAAGAAGAAGCCATAAAAAAGGTGGGAGGATGAAGTTTAAATAGTGAATGATGAATTAGTTAGGGATGATTCCCCATTGAGATAGCATGTGTGGATGAATTAAATATAGTTAGGGATGATTCCCCATTGAGAGAGTTTCCCAAAGCAAAGATACAGGAAAGGGAACACAAGTTGCAAGCTTGAATTAGATGGATGATTGATTTGTTGATAGACTTGTAAGAATTATCAAGAATTTAACTAATTATATGGATTAATTATTAGATGATCAAGTTGATAGATATCATAGATTTGATAGGTTAATGTAGAATTAGGTGATGATGGTACAAAAAAAATTCAAAGAATGAAGAAGATGCAAAAAACTAAACACACAAAGATGCCCAATATGGAATGATGAGGATTGAATGATCATGGATAAATATTAGATAGGGAACATGGAAAATTAATGTCTACACACTTATGTTGTAATAATTATTTTTAGACATGGATGATTAGTTTATGGGTAGTTAGTTAGAATAAATGGTTATATGGATGTTAGTTAGAATAAATGATAAAGGAGAGATCATATGATGTTGTTTATAGGTTGGAACATGTTTCTATTATTTCATTTGATTCTTATTGATTGAGTAACCTTATTTTCATATGGCATGTGACATGATGCACCATGATGTGGAAATTTCATGATGACATTTTTGTCCTATGCCAAAGGCTAACTCAAGTACAAAGGCATGATAGAATGCACCATAATATGGAAAACCATGATGGCACTATTATCACATATGATTGAATCGAGACATATTAGAAACATAAAATCAAATTCATGTCTTATGTCAAGTTAAAAAACCTATTGTTGGGTGATTGATGGTGATTGGTGGATTTTTCCCCAGGCAAGGATACATGAAAGGGGGTTTGACTGGGAACAAGATATCCTAATGATGTTTAATAAGTTTATTAAGTATTATAATAGGATTTAGGACAAAGATAAATTATTTTCTTAGATTTTATGGCTTTATATCTCTTATTTGGAATTTTGTTTTTTTATTTTTCTTATTTTTAAGGGTTTTGTGATTTTCTATTTTTTTATTTCAATTTTTAGATTTTTATGATGTTTTTAGGGTTTTTTTGACTTTGTGATTTTTAGATATTTTTGAATTTTAATGATGTTTTCAAGGTGATTTGGAATTTTTGGGTTTTCAAAAATTTTAGATTTTATTTTATTTTATTTATATTTTTAGATTTTCCAATAGAGCTAAGAGCAAATGGAAACCAACTCTAGCATGTGGGATGGTAGTGATAGTGGATGGAATGATGGAAGGATGATGTTCAGGGATAATGATGAAGTGGTTATAGAGGATGAGGGATGAATCTAGATGGATAGGAATGGATTAGAGATCTTTAAGGAATGTATCATGTAAGAACAAAAGTGTCTAAACATTAAAGCATCATGTTAAGGATATACCAAGATGTTTCTCAAACACGTCTCAAGACTTATTCCAATTCCTTGTCAAGGTCAAATGGGAAGAAAGGATGGGCACAATAGGATGGATATAAATATGGTAGGGATAACAAAGCTTGAATAGATAAGGAAGGATGATTAGGATTGGGTGGATAAGGATGGATTAGGATTTGGATATGGATAGGTTTGGATGAGTTTAGGATAGGATTTATAGAGTGAATTTATATTTTTACCCCAAGTGTATGGTACTTGTAGATAATTGATTATTTACACATGACATTAGAAACTGGTTTTCATCATAGTACTTACCCAAAGTTCCATAAAAATAGTTTTCACTGTTAGACAAATTATTTCTCTTTGTTTTTTGATTATTTTATTTTTATTTTTTTATTTGATTATTTGATTATTTTTTATTTTTTATTTTTTATTTTTTATTTTTTATTTTTATTTTTTTATTTTTTATTTTTTATTTTTTATTTTTTATTTTTTATTTTTTATTTTTTATTTTTTATTTTTTATTGTAATGGCATTGGATACTTCAAGTATGTTATCCAAATATGTTATCATGAACTTCTTAAATTTCTAGATTGGCTTCTTCTAAATTTATTAGGATGCCATCATATCCCCTATGATAGATGGTGTTTCCAAGGATGGTGAAGCAAAAGGAGTATTATATGAAGGATGTTTTGTTGCATGAAGGATTTAGAGGGGTGTTATGATCATGAATTGAAGGGAGATTGGGACCAATAATATCATGTTCTATGAGACTAAGATGGTATGCATGTTGTATGTTTTGGGGATTTCCTTATGCTCAAATAGTTTTTACAATAGGTGGTGTGGATTTATCCTGCTGACGTAGGAGGAAGATTTATTTCTTCATCCCTTAGTTCTTTAAAAAAAATTAACCAAGGGATTCACTTTCTTGATTTTTTGGACTTTTATTTTGATTTAGGTTTGATAGTACCTCAAAGAGGTTTTCACTAAAGGACATTTATTTTTTACATTGATTTTGATTTTGATTATCCCATCATGACTCAAAGAGTTTTTTTACTTGGGGATAGTGATTGTGGATTTTGATTTTATATATTATTAGATTTATTTGATTTAAAGAATTTTTCTATTCCCATTCATATATTGATGATGCTTTATGTTATTTTGGCTAGATTCAAGTCACTAATTCTGCAATTGTTTGATTGTTGTGAAAGAAGTCAAATGGTATGTGATTTTGTCAATCCCAATCAATGGGTATGGGAGATTGAATGTCAAGATGGTGTAAATGATTAATGTCATTAATAATAGGATGGGTGGTAGCATAGTCCTCTTAGGGACTATGTACAGAGCTTGTGTTAATTTTATGGGAGGCTTCCTCAAAAAGCATGAAAGTGTCACAAACATCTTTTAAGAGATTGGTAGATGGTTTGTATCTAATGTCATGAGATCCTTTGTGTACATAATATGGATAGGCTATATGATTCCATATTTTTTATCTTGAATACTTTTCCATTGTAGTTCAATCTTTTAAGGACTTTGTTTGATATAAGATATTTTATACTTTGGAAATAAGTTGTGAGGTTGTCTCCATGTAACCATACAAATTATTGCTATTGATTCCCTCTTCTATGAGGAGGACAAATTTAACAAATGAATTTTTTCCAAACTAATAGGTTGTTGATGATGATTTTTTGTTTATAATGGTCATGTATAATGAAAGACATTTAATGGTTTTTGTCTATAAGTACCATCTCCCTAGGAGGCATGTGATTTTAGGTGGTGGAGGTATTGATGTATGATGGAAGATTTGGAGATGGATGGAATATGGAATGGTCATCCACGGGCTTATAAAATATGGTTGGTTTATAAAATGAGGGTTCATTAATGACAAGTGTGTCAAAGATAGGTGATTGGTCAAAGATGGGTTGACCAAGTATGTGTGGTTGGCCAAGTGATAGTTTATCAAAAATCAACTCTTCAAATATGGGTCCTTCATAAAATATGGGTAGACTAGTGATGATTTGAAGTTGGTTAATAGAAGTGGAAGACATTTAGTTTTGTGGTGAGAATGGATCTTGGCATATCCATGTTTGTTGAATTTCATACATGGAAATACTCTGCTCTAGAGAAGACAATGGTCCTTAGAGAGGTGATGGTAAGCCATGATTAGATTTTTTAATTTGATATGGCTCTAATAACATATTGGTATTAGATAAAATTTTGTTTATGTTCTAACTAAGCTATCATATTTGGTCAAGTATGATTTGAATTTAAGATAAGGGTGCCAGAACAAATTTATCTTTGTGGTTGGTAATGGGGGTATCATGATTATAATGGTAGCTAGTGTGGTTTCTAGAGTTAGGATTATTTTTATGTGGAATGGTTTGATTTTTTTCTTATGATGAATCTTATATTTAAGATATCATAGTCTTTAGGAAGTCGGACACCTATTTCTAAAGTTGTAAAATGACATCATCCTTGTTTTCAAATAAGTACTTCTCAATTTAGGCTCTATATGGATTAGTTTTTTATGCCATATGTTGATATGGGATTTTATTGGATTGGGTTAAGTAGGATTTGGACTTATTAGGATTTTTTTTTGATGGATTAATTTACCTTTGGATTTGACCTTAACTTTGGATTTATGACAATAGCTAGTGTAACGTAATTAAGTCAAATGATTTTCTTTGATTTTGGTCATTAGATTTTATTTTGACTAATTCAAGTGGATTTGGATTAGATGTTTGACTTGGATAATGTTTGAAATTTGTTTTACCTTATATTTTGGATTAGGTTTGACTTAGTTGACTTAGACATTTAACTTTTACTTTAGATGTTTAACTTATTTTGACCTAGTTGTTTTTTAATGTTGGACTTGATTTGATAGAGTTAATTTTGGACATGTCTGAGATTATTTGAATTTTGGTTTTATTTTAAATTTGAATTGATTTAATTTTCAATTTTGACTAGTTGACTTGATTGTGTTTAACTTTCAGGCATTTAACTTCGAATGTTTGTCTTTTGGTTTTGATGTTATGACTTAATTTGAGTTTGATTTATTTTGGACAAAGGTATTATATTAATTTAACACATAAGGAATAAATCAAAGAACATAGTACAAACCTATATTATTCAAGTGGGTTTGTAAACCAAATAATAGTGTATCATTATGCCTTCTTGGGCATGTGGTGGGTGATCTTGGGGAAGTATGTGTTTCCATGAAATACTATTTGATTTTATGATTGATAGGTCTTAATGCTAAGATAAAATAGGTTCAATATGGGTTCCCTTAATATGCCTTATGGTATGGTGAGGTACAATTCTATGTAAAAGTAAGATTAATATGCACACTCAAAAGGGTCAAATCCTAATATCTCTATACTTCAAGTGTCACTATCACTAGATTGTTGCTACAAAATTGATATTTAGGAGTGTTTTCTAAGGCCTATGTATTAGAGGATGAATCCCCTTCACTTCATGTGCCATTAAAATAGATAATTGTTTAACTAGAAATGATAAGTTCTTTCCCAATATGTATACCCCACCAGAACTTGAAGTTATTCCAAACACTAGATGATGAAATATTAGTCTTTAAAACCTAGTAAAATAATAAATAAAGGAAATAACTATTTCCTATTCTAAGGATAGCCTTATCAATGCAAGATAAGAGCATACATATACTATTCCAAGATGGGAAATAAACAAATAGGTAATTGAATCATTTTTATCCTCATGGTCACCTTATCAGCACCTAAGGAGATCATACACTACCAAATTAAAACATACACAGATGTAATCAAGTAAAATTTAGGTAAATTTGTTTTTAATGCACCAAATTGAAATGTGTAAGTGTTTGTTTGTTTTTAATGTCTTTGACAAGTAGAAACTGTAAGAAAACCATTAATATTTTTATCAAAATGGATTTGTGGAATGTGGGTCTAGGGGTGACATCCCCTAGTGGGGTAAAGGTGTATCACAAAACCAAATTAATTTAGACTTGGCATGGCCTTTGTAAAATGAAGATAAAAATGAAAATCTGTGTAAAATTATCAAACTATGAAATCACCAAAACATAGGGCAAAAACACTAAACCAAAGGGTAATTCCACTAGTAAGAAGATCCATCCCACTAAAATTTATAAATAGATTGTAAGATGACAAATATGACCCCAAAATCAGATAGGTCAATCCCAATAATGAACATGACAAAACTACTAAAGGTTTAAAATAGAATATAAATAGACATATGAAACCCCACCGATACATGGATCAATCTTGATAATTATTAGGGAAAACCCATTGATACATAGGGTAATCCTACTAATAAATGGGGTGAAACTACTACTAACTAGGGAAAATTTGCCAAAGGTCAAAAATAGAGTGCAGACAGACACATGTGATCACATTGATACATACGGAAATATATCTACTAAATAAAGTTGAAAACATATTGTAAACAAGCATAGGTAATACCATTGATACATAGGGTAATCTTTCTAATAAATAGGGTGAACCTACTACTAACTAGGGAGAAATCACTAAAGGTCAAAAATAGGGTGTAAACTGACACATGTGATCCCATTGATACAGAGGGAAATCCTGCTCATAAATAGGGTGAACCCACTACTAACTAGGGTGAAACCATTAAAGGTTAAAAACATATTGTAATAGACATAGGAGATCCTACCAACACATATAGCAATCCTACTATTTTTGGGGGAGAAACTACTAATCTATAGGGAAATGCTACCAAACACCTAGAAATAGAAATTTAGATGAGTTTTTGACAAATTTAGGATTAAAATAGGTCATATTTGTTTTAAATATGTATATAATTATTAATCATATACAAAAAAAATATATCCAATCCAAACGATAAGTATTTATAAGTGGTTTGTCTCACTAGGCAAGCCAAATGTATACATACAATAAATTTGTTAGAACAATATGATTTTTAGAAAACCCAAATAAAATCACAAATGAATGTTAAAAAAACTTGTAAATGATTACCAAATATTGACCTAATATGGATTAACACAAAATAATTTACTTACCATAAAAATAAGATAACCCTCTTGGAATAATATTTTCTCAATTGATGTACAAACGTCGGTGTTCAAAAGGCCATGTTCAAGTAGACAGATAACATATCCCCTTGTTGTATGGCTTGGTGTGCTTGATGTGTGATGGATTTATGTAATTATTTATTCTTCAAAATGGTATAACTTTTTTATGATCTTAAGTATTTTTTAAATGAGGGGGGTCGCCCTCAATTTATAGGATTTGTTAATGAATGACAACCATTGATCTAGATTCAAGCTTAATGGTGGAGGTTGAGTCTTACATCTCATTAAATGAGAAATTATGGGAAATAAATGTTTGGGTTAATTAGCTAAGATAGGAATTTTATTGATTACATTAGTATTTGGTTTATTTACATGGGTATTTGGTTGACTTTCATGGGGATTTGGTTGAGATTGACTTGGGGATTGTGTGGATGACAAGTTGAGTGATGATGTCACCAAGTTTAGATGACAAGTTGATGGATGAATATCAATTTATTTAGTTTATGAAAATATGAAATGTGCATGGATTATATTATCAACTAATTAACATGATTAATTAGTGTGATTAATCTAGGTTTTTATTGTTGGTGGAATAAGGTAAGGTCATGAATAAATTTGATTAATGTGATGAGGGAATAGTGATGAATGGTAGATTAGCTAGGGATTTTAGTTTGATATAATACTAATTATAGAGTTATGGATGATGTTATTTTGGATTAATTATAAGATTAAAATTTACATTAAGTGTCCAATTTTAGGTGTCTATAACTTCTCATGGCTAACAGGATGTATAATGTGTCCTTAACCTTTGTGGCTAGGCTTTGTGTCAATATAAACAAGTACACATTTATTTTTCAAGTTTCTAAAAATCCTATAACATTATAAGAAATAATAAATTCTAGGAAATATAATATATCATATGAACATGATTCTCAATAATTTGCATCTTGCAATTCCCTTTCCATCTAAAATAAAATACAATATTTAGCATGTTTTAATGAGGTTTTATAGGGATCGTTTCTAATATTTAAATCAAATAAAATATAATTTAAACTATTCATACATAAATCAAATGAGAAATATCTAAATGATTTCATAATTCAATAACCAAATAACACACCATAAATCTTTGAGAAAAGATTAAAGTTAAAGAAATACCATCCATGAATGAATTCCATGGTTTGCCCACAAACCATTAAATAATATTTAATCCAAATTATTCTTATTTTATTTTTTAATTTAAATAAATATTTAAAATTTATTTATAATAATAAATAAAATCCACATTAATGCACCATTTGAATGAAAATAAAAAAATGGAGTTACAACTCTACTTCTAGTACTAAAAATAGACAAATCCAACTATACTAAAACTTCATGTGTGAAAGAAAAGATATTGTGAACTATTATATAATGGTAAATACCTCATAGTATTATCACTTTCCTTTTGCTCAAAATATATAGATAAAAACCCATAATATACTTTGAATATCTCATACATGAATAGTATCTTTAGTTATCTTAATTATGGGACTTATCATCCCTTCACTATTGTCATGTAGAGAACATAATCCTTATTAGCTTGAGTGATATTAACTACTAGTTTTATTTACAAGGTTTTTTTAGTTTATGTGATCACCTATTCTCCATCATGAACCACATCATCCAAGTGTTTTTATAATGCCTTGGTCCATTCTATTGTATTCATTGAATCAACTATATATTCCAAAATCTACTCGCCCCATGTTTCATTCATGGTGACTATCTGAACTATTATGTTACTCACAAATTCATTTAGTAACTCTAAATTTTTTACAATAATAACCAAAATATCATTTTCTCTATATAATGAAATATTCCTTAGTTAATCAAGTAACACTATGATTCACCTCTTGTAGACCCCTAAATGAATCTTTGTGATATTTAATCGTCTAGATAACTCTTATAAACCTTTCTAAATCATTGAAGTGCATAAGGGGGCATAAATGAGTAGAATTTAATTGAGAATTTTAATAATATTTACAATCATTGGTTCTAAATTAGAGATCCTAACTAGGTAAACATCAACATTGATTTGTGTTTGATCACATTTTTTAATGTCATCAATCCCATACAAATACTTGTATAATAACCTAATGTTTATTTCAACTATAGGAACTATATTTTGAGGTACTTTCATAGTGATATGTTATGACTCTAATATTTGTCCTTTAATCTTCATACATTGTGTATCCCTCCTTACTAATTAATTATTATCCTTGATAATGGCTTCGAGTTCCTCCACAAATTCATGTTTTTTAGTGAGTTTTCTCCCTATGATTGATAAAACGTCATATTTTTTTATGTTAGTCATTAAATTGAACAAGTCTTTTATGTCCTTAGGATAGTGATAAGTTTTAACCCATCAATAGTAAAGAGTCGAAGCTCAAGGGTGCACAAACATGATTCTATTAATCACATTCATTCACTTATTAATCAGGAACATTACAAGGATATAGTAAAACTCCTATAACCACTCTCCTTAATAATAGGTTAGTTATTCTAACAACTAAAAACTACTGTCCCCACAAATACCTCATTGTCCTATATTAATGTGATTTTTACCCACGTAACAACCTCCACACATACTAACACACATATTAATATTGTTCACCTAGTAATGTGAGCACCAAAATATTTTTTCCTAACATTCCTCCCCTTAGTGAAAACATAGGGAGAGGAAACACATGAACTAAACAACTCTATATACCCCCCATAAACTTGACATGCAAACATCAGCTTCACCCTAAAATGCATTTGTACATTGATTTGAAGAGTTTATTACAAAAAAATCATCATACATGCTTTACTAAAAAAATTATTTTAAAGACTCGTTTTAATACTTATGATTTAAAATAGAAAAGAAACTTCTAATACTCAAATAAAAAATGACTAGAGAAAATGATGCAAAAAATGACAATTGACAATAATCGATAAATAAG
This sequence comes from Torreya grandis, assembly GCA_037957365.1. Taxonomy (NCBI): domain Eukaryota; kingdom Viridiplantae; phylum Streptophyta; class Pinopsida; order Cupressales; family Taxaceae; genus Torreya; species Torreya grandis. The sequence continues at coordinate 2,925,651 of JARHVA010000796.1, forward strand.
ACTAAATTTAAAATTATAGACTTAAAGAGGACAAAGGAACTATTACTAAATTAATGGACTTAAACAAACCACACTATTATTGACACAACTTTGACATAAACACTAAATATGATGACAACAAAATTAAAACAAAATATCTATACTTAGTTTTATAATATAAACTGAAATAAAATATTTAAATAATAAATTAAATATTAAAAAATTAAAACATAAAACTAAATATGAATTTAAACATAACACATATACATCAAAAAAACTAAAACACAAAACATATATATACAATTAATTTATAAAAACTTAAACTAATATCTAAAACTTTAAAAAAACAAAAACAAACATAAGCTAAATATAAAACTAACAAAATTAAACACTTGATACCATGAAATAAATCTAAAACACACTTTTTAGTAAGGTAAAACCATGAATTAAAATAAAAACTAATACTAAAATTAAATAAATGAAAACCACTAAATTTTTAGAAAAAACTATGGATTTTGAAACCTAATACCGCATAATTTTTTTAAAAAATACTTTTATTAACCTAGACCATAGCTCAGATGAATGAAGGTTTCATCATTTTTCTATAACTAAAGAGGTAGGATTGAGAGTTTTTGGTTTAGAAGCCATACTGGATAGGTCATAGCATCATTAGAGACAGTGTTTCTACTGAGTAGATCTTTTAGAGGTCGATCTAGATTGCAAGTTGCTTAGGATTGGAGCCAAGGTCTATTGTGCAAATGTGTTGAGCAAGGATAGAAACCTAATATCAGAGGAGTCATAAAGAATCCATGAGGAATAGGGGATGCCACATTTTATTTATAGGGGATGCCACATTTTATTTAGGTTTTCAAATTTAGGTCTGGAAGGATGGTGAGCTATTGGGATGGTCCAAGAAATCAATGCTAAAATGTGGTAAAAGACTTAACCAGTCCACTACAAGATTTAATTAAAGATAACATTGCTTAACTTGGGTAGATTGGGGAAGGGATGTTAGTTTATTATTATAGGAATATGTGATAAATCTTAACAGCAAAAAATCCAATTGATGTGGCCTCTAACCACATAAAGGATTAAATAATCCCTACAACACTCAAAACACATATTCAACTCATGAATTCTCACATAAACATCTTCACAATTAATCATCTCTCATTACACAAGATTTATCAACAAATCTTCTCTTCACACTACAAACTTGGCATTCACAAGCCAAAGAGGTTTTCAATAGGCATTAAAGCTTATCCCCAAAGCTTATTCTCACAAACTCGCCCCATTCACAACCTAGCCTAAAAAATAAGCCCAAAAATTTGACCTCCTCCACTTGGAAAAACTATTTATCAATAGTAAAATTTCCTCCACCATGTGATCCACTTTAACTTGGACTCATCCAACAAGTGGAAACTTCAAAAAGTGTTCCCCACTCCACATGTGCTTCCAAAAACTATTGACCAAGCTTAAACCCATTAAATTTATTCCCCACATGGAATTCATCTCACTCTCATAATGGAGTTCAACATCAATTTTAGTACATGTGAAAGATCCTCCATGGTCCATGCCAAGCCACATCACCTTCCTGCATCATCACCTACATCACCTACCACATCACCATGTATAGAGTTCATGAATAGTGTTGCATGAATAGTACTTTGGCTAACACATCATTATCTTCTATTTAAAAACAACTTAGTTCTTGTGAGTTATTTTGATTTTATCCTTGACATTTATTTTTTTTAAATAAGAAGAAAGCACACCACTCTATTTCTGGTGATGCAAGATTGCCCAAACCCTTAGATGTTCCTGCATCAGACACCCAAGGTAGATAATGTGATCTCTTGATCACATATATGGGG